>NW_004624775.1:1136268-1201294 GCF_000247695.1 Heterocephalus glaber | reverse complement strand
ATCTGTGTCCTCTCTAGATTTATTAATCATGTCTTGCACTATGGGCACAATCTCTGCTGTTATCTGAGAAATTATTTCTGATTTCATTTTTTTCCAGATCCTTTTTTGTTGCCAGTTCAGTGAGTCCAGGTGGTTGAGTATCAGATTGTTCCATCTCGTTTCCCTTTGGGGTTGCTGTAGGTGATCTGGAAGTATGTTTTTGAGGCTTGTTTACATGTCTTCTCATTTTCACGGGGTGGGGTGGGTGCTGCTGGCACCTGCATGGCTCACCTCCTCTGCCCTGGGAGTGGTGGAATGGTGGCTCAGGAGCCTCCTCCTGGGTGCTGGGATTGGCTTACCTCCTCTGCCCTGGGAGCAGTGGAATCAACCACTTTTACTCTTAAGGGAATGGTACATTGTTTCCACCTTTTCCTATCCCAAGCCATGTGGACACATATCTGCACATAGTCCTTCCACAGAGTCTTTAATGTCATCCCATCCTGGCCATTCCAATCAGTTGCTTTGGTGGTCAAGTTATCTGGTATCTTGCTCTCATAGTTTAAAAATAAGAATGTAAACACAACAGCAGGGAACCCACTACATTTATTAGTGACTGTGAAGATAAATGACTCAGTGTGCTTGTTTACTTTTCCTGGAGTTAAGATCAAAAAGTTCAACCCACACAACTTCCTGAACCACCCTGGTCTCAAATTCCTAAATAATCAATGGTTATCACAAACTCAGGAAATGACAGGCTAGATCCTGCTATTTAATTCCAGATCAATGACTCAGAAAGGTCCTGTTTCTGAGAAATCATTGGGTCTTATCTCTTAGGATCTACCTCTTCCCAACTCCTGAAATGTTCCCAACTAAAGATGAAACTTGATGATGGAAAAACTTCTTATGCTGCTGTGAAATTTTTGAGAATTTTTTTTTAAAAAGAGCTCTAAAAGGGTTGAATATTTCTTTTTGAAACCATAATCTAAGATATATGAAAATCTACTGGCAACCTCTTTTTGCTTAGAAAACTTGAAAATAATCTAAATTTTCTCCCTCTCTGGGGAATCACCAGACTTCCTTCACACAGATCTCTTTGCCCTGAACCTCCTCCAGCAATAGTTTGACTCCTTTATTCCTTCCTCAAAAGATCTGTCTGAGAAGCCCTCTCATCTCTGACTACAGTTTTCTACTTACTGAATACTTTATAAATGAAGTTTCAGGATTACAACAGCTCCATTTACATCAAATATGCCCAGTAGGGGCACCACCTCATTTTTGAAGCTTTCCAGGGCAGTGTATAACACACAGCATCATGTGAGATGAGAGGTGTGGTGGTTGCCACCCTCAACCTGTATGGCAGCATGGCTGGGTGACAGATTATGAGAAGGTGTTGCAGACCTGATCATGCCTTCACAACCCTAAGACCAGCTTGGAACACATGTAGAGGGTGTCTCCTCTGTGTGTTATCATGCATATCCTAGGAAATTCACTCTATTCTTTCTCTTCTCCCTTTCTTTCTTTCCCTTTTTCTTCCAATCAGAGATGATAAAGTCAAAAATAGATTGAGTTACCTACACCTCTCATGGTCTCTTAATGACTTGTCCCTTCCTTTTCTGACAAGAAGATCCTCAGTTGTCCCTGTGAATTCATGCCTTCTGGTTTGAGGGATACCCAGTCAAGCTATCAAGAGGAGAATTAAATCTCCAGAAAAGCAGTGCAGTCTTAATTCTCAGGATAAAAGATACACTGAGTTCAAAGGGTGTTGCCCCTAAGCTCTCAGAGTTAGAAGAGAATTGAAGGGATAACAATTTTTCTGAGTTTACGTGCCTAACCCCAAACTAGCTCATTAGTGGCAAGTCAGAGACTGATCCATGCTTCCTTTACTCCTGGCCTGGGGCTCTTTCCATTAGAACACCATAGCCAATGTAATTAGAAATACAAAGAGTTCTGGAGAGAACAAGCTAAATGTCAAGGCTGCCCCACCATTCTTGCCAACACTCTCTTTAATTCTGATGCTGCTGCTGCTGCTGTTGATAGAATGGTATGATCATATTTTTCTCACATACAGTGAAGCTGAAGACCCTGAAAGGAAAAGAGCAGGTGCACTTTTCCAGGGTTAGCATCAGTGCTATCCAAGCCACCACCCTGGGCTTAGGAACTGCAGTGTCACCAGCCTGATCCATGTTGTTCAAAACACAGAGTCCTCCACTCCCAAATGCACACATCCAAACTGACTCCAGGCAAAGCCTGTCCCATCAAGCCACTATCATTTATTTGGCCTGGCAGAGTTTTGTATACTAAACAAACAATATTATTCTTTGTATCAAGTTTACATGGTCATATAAAGGAGTAATCATATCCAGAAAAAAATACATCTTCCATTTTTACATTATAATTGATTTTTTAAAAATTGATTGATTATTTACATGGGGATTAGAAAGAAATAGAAATAGATATAAAATCCAACCATAAATCTAGAAATGAGGCCCAAGAAAATTAACTGCAAAAAAATTCCAGGTTGAGTTCCTGTAAAGTTAATGAAAAATGGTCACTTTAAATGGCCTATACTACCAGCAAGGAAAAATAAAACCAGAATTAAAGATACTAAAACTTACATTTTACACAACTTACACAGATCCAAGAAAGTACCAAATGACCACAAAACAAGGCCAGTTCCTCTCTTAATCCGCCTCAGCTCAGGTTGATGTCATTTGATTCACTGAGGTATTGCTAGGAGCTACTTGTCTCAGAGCCAGGGAGGTAAGGAAGGGTAACACCGCTAGTCTGAGATCCAGGATATTGTCATGACTCCAGCTGACCCTGAGTGCTGGAGTCCCTTCTTTCTGGCATCCAAGAACTGGGCTGGTTGTCCAAGGATCCCTTCCAGCAATCCCACACTTTAACCCCTAAACAGGAATGACCATGTTGTAGTTTGGCTTGAATAGACAACCGGATCAGGCTAAAGAGAAAAATGCTAACTATCTAAAAGTATGTGGATTAAAAGACTCTCCAATCTTTGTTCCCAGTGATCATGGTACCTCCCAATACAGGCTGCCTTGGGACCATGTTCTTTCTCTTGTCTAGGTGGACCACAAACTGCCCTCTCAGTCCCTCATCCTCAACCACCAGGCTGCCCAATATCTCATTTTTTTTCTCTTTTCTATCCCAATGGCCAAGTTGGAAGAGTCCTGGAACCAACATGTTAGGTGCCATTTTTGAGCTAACAATTCACGACACAGAACACAATTCATCAGCTGTCACCCTGGCCTGGAGGCAACCCAGCTATCTTAAGGTCCACATCCTCTTATCCATGGTGACAAGGTATTGACCCTAACAAAACTTATTTCTGACCTCCCTGGTAGCTACTTTACCTGAAAGTCATTGCCTAATTCATTATACAGTATAATACCACTTTAATTTCCTGCAGACAGTGGTAATTTCTTTTTTGTTTTTCAATGGTAGTCAAGCTACCTTCTCCTAAGAGAAGGCACATAGAAACAAAACTAAAAGTCAGGTGTTTTTCAAAGGAATAAAGATTTTATGATTTTTATTTATATAAATGTAAATGTTCCTATTTTGAGGCTCTAAATATAGAAATTTACAGAGTAAAACATAAAGTTCATGTTTTATTACCCCCACACTTCTGCAAAACTAATTTACCTCTATTAATGGTATGATGTACCTCTTTCTAGTTGTTTTTCTATGCATTGGTATATATACCTATATATGTACAATACATATATATATAGAGAGAGAGAGAGAGAGAGAGTGATACATAGTATAGTAAACACTATATATTAGAGATATTTTCAAATCTTTGTATGTCTGTTCAATTATTTTTAACAGTTGTATAATTTTCCATGGTATAACCACACTATACTTTTTTTAACAAATCCATATTGATGGCCATTTTAGTTGCTTCAAATATTTTTATAATCATATATATAATATATTATCATTTATGAAAAATAGTTCAATTGTTTCTTAATGTATCCTTACTATAAATGAATTTCCACATAATCCTTTGTCTGTGTGTTTTTTGGGGGGTTGGGGTTTTTTTTATATTAATGCTCCTTTATTCCATATGTCTGTATGTTTTAAGACTGCTGAATCAATGAATCAGAAGAGAGACTTTTCACAACAAAAGGTATCAGAAAGCATGCACTAGACACAATGTATACATGCTTGGAAATATCATATAGTACCCCATAAATACATGCAACTTTTATGTTTTTATGCATTAGCTAAAATTTTTAGTTAAAACAATATATGTTATTGTTAAGCACAAACTACTAAAAAAAGTCACAAAGCAAATTCACACAGAAAGTCTTAGGAATGTGTTACCAGTTATACCATGAATTTTCTGAACAATTTCAGCCATTCTCTGGTAAAACAAAGTTGAATGTAGGAGTTTCAAGTCAAAATACGTCCTATAAATACACTCAAGCCACAGAGTTCTATTTCACTGTTAGCCGCTCCACAGGGCAGTTGCCTCTTGCCAATTACATAAAGGGTAGGCTAAGAATTCAGGTTCTCATGTTAGATGCAGACTGGAATCTGTCTCTACTACCTGAAGCTATTCCCTCTAAATGTCTCTCTCTGTTCCTTGTTACAGTACTCTCCCTCTACCCTGGTCGCTATACACTACAGTACACTCCTTCTACACTGTGACTCTTCTTGTTTTTGCTACCAGCTTCATCTTCCCTATACACCAACTCATATGCCACTTGCAGGGCTCCAGTGCCTAAGAGAGAGAGATTTGCTTCTCACTGAAATGTACAAGATGGAGCAGTTCATCGGGCCCACCCACCACCACCACTGAAAAGGGGAAAGAAAACTGGATAAACAAAACCATATTTCTCCAAAAGCCATTAGGGGGCTACAGATTCAAAGAATTCCAGAAAAAGTAAAACTTGTCCTGGATAAGCAGAGTTGGGAACTGCTGAGTTAGATGAGTGTGGATGATGAGATTTGCCACAGAATGAGGGAGAGGCAGGGACTTTACAAAGGTTAAATGAGGTAAAATATACAAACCCAGTGCTTTCTTCTCAACCCACCTCCTGCCCTCAGAATATTCAAGGTCTACTGATATTGATTTCAACTTGTGAAATCTCAGAACTGCAAAACACATTTTAGGTTATTCTAGTTCAGTGGTTCTCAACCTTGCTGTATATTAAAGTCACCTAGAGAACCTTTAAAAATACCCATGGGAGGCCAGGAATTTAGCTCAGTGGTTTCATCACCTGCTGTGCAAGTGCAAGGACCCAAGTTCGATCCCCGGTACCAAAAAAAAACAATACCCATGGGGATGGGGGTGAAGGTTCATCCAAACCAAACGAAGCAGAATCTCTGTAAGTAGGGCCTAAACTCTGGAAAGGTCACAAGTTGATTGGCATGCAATCAAAATTCACAAACACTGATTTAGTTCAATCGGTTGTGGTATCATCCCTTATATTTTACGCAGTAAACTAATTCAGATTATATCCTTTCCATTTCTGAGGGCTCAGGCTACTTCTAGGTTACATCTGTCTCTTCCACCATAACCAACACAGTGCTTACATGTAGCAGGTATCTAACAAATATTTGGGAGGTGGTTGACTAATCTACTCCTAACAGTCTTTAGGAACTCAGCATCAGCAATGAAATGCATGCTTTAACATCACAAGTTTAACACTTTAAAAAAAGAAGTGGACCAGGGATTTAGCTCAGTGGTGCTGCCACCTGCCTTGCAAGGGCAAGGTCCCATTCCAAGTTCGATCCCCGGTACCTCCCCCCCCCCAAAAAAAGGAGAGAGAGAGAATGATATTTCCTATTCAGAAAAATTAGCACCTTTATATTGGCCCCAGAAAAACAGGAGGTAAATAACTTCCAGAGAAATCACATCAATAACTATGAAAGAAAATGTCAGTTTTCCCATCTCACAAGACTTTCTGTTCTCCTGAGATTTCTTACCTTTCTGGAAACTAATTTTTCTCTATTCAAATTGGATCCACCAAAACAACAAAGACATTGTTTTTATGCTTACCTGGTAACTGTTGTTACCTGGTTTATTTCTTGCTCTACCTGGGATTACCTGTGATTACCTGTGTAATCGGAGCAAATTTTTTAACCTCTGTGCCTGAGTGTTTTCATATACAAAGGTAGGACCAAGGGGCATAACTAGCTTGTAAAGTTGTAGGGAAGATTCAATGTAATGTTCTAAGACTAAGACATCTAGTATATTTTCAATTATTAATTATTCTTGATATTCTTTGGGATCCATACTTCTTACATTCCCTGGTAAGAAGATCAAGTTAAGTTCATATGAGATTCCCCCAACTAGAAAGGGGTTGTTAAGGAGGGGTCTGGAAGGTATCATAGCAGTGGAATGGGAACAGAGGTGTGGATTGCCAAGGACAGTGAAGCAGGCTTTTCTCTTACCCATGGCAGAGCTGAACTCTTGAACCAACTGGATGTGTTTGTAACTGTTTTGCCTTGGCCTGGACTAGCCAAAAAGAAGTGGGTGGATGGATGTCACTGCCTATTTCCTCCCTGTAGTTATTACAGACCTACATTGTTTTTTTCCAGACCTACATTTTAGAAAACTAATTGTTGAAGTCCTTGTCTTTCTTTCCCACAAGGAAGCTTTGTTCATCAATTAAAACCAGGCTGAGAGACAAAGCCTTTCCATTCTGAATCAAGATTTGTCTCTGAGGGCCAGGGATGTAGCTCAGCGGCGCCATGCCTGCTTGATAAGTGCAAAGTCCTGAGTTTGATCACGATACCAAAAAAAAAAAAAAAAAGATTTGTCTCTGAAAATAAAATAAATATCACCTCTTTTTATTTAGCTGACTATGGGTCCTCCTCAGAGCTGAACTAAAGACTCCCACCCAACGGAAACACATTCCACCGTGATGCAATGCGTACTAACAGCCAAACACCCAAAGGTAAGATTCCTGCTGGCAAAGCACAGAAGGAAGATAGTTGTTTTAGTCATCTTATTTCTATTCCCAGTAAATGAGTAAAGCCAAGGTTGCTCTTGGTTTATCCTCACAGTGACTCAGCCCTCTATCTTACTTTCTCCGTGACCTTGGCATTTCTAGGTCTTGGCACAGGACAGGAACCTCTCCAGCCTCTGGGTTTTGTATGCAAGTTGTTGCCATACCAGGAGGCTTCTTTGGCTCCCAATTTGTAAAACTGACATTTTCCTCTGATGTTCTAGAGCCCACTATATAATGCAATTGTTCTGGGATTAAAGGACTGCGTTCTGTGGGCTTCATTTGAACGTAATCTGCTTCCAACTTTTCTATGGAAAAAAAATGGCAGAATTTTTTTGTCCAGTTCACATGGCAAATTCACTCTTTAAACAGGAGACTAAGAAAGTTCAACTCCAGCCTGCCAGACAGACACCACCACCAAAAAGTAAATAAATAAATAAATATATTTTTAAAACCCAGTTCAGAAAGGTGTAATAGATAATGTGAAATAGGAAGAAAAGGGGCAAAAGGGAAGGGAAAGTGGAAGGGGTAGGGGAAAGGAAAGAAGGGAATGGAATCAATATGAGAAAATGGAAAAATGGAAACAAAGTCTTTGTAAATAGGGAGGGATGGAGGGGTTGAAGGGAGGGCAGGGGAATAGGGAAAAAAGAAGAGCCAAGAGAGATTATGTAAAGATGCCAATTTCCAATGATGAATGTTATTATACTGTATACCTAAAACGTACCAATAAAATTTAAAAAAACAAAACAGTCTGAGGGCAAGAGGGGGTAATAGGAGGCTAAGGGATGGCATGGAGAGTCTTATCAGTTGGTACCAGTTACAGCATCTGACACCTGGCAGCTAAGCGCTTTCTTCTAAACGTGGCACAGAGCTTCTGGCACATCCCGGGAAGTTTCCAAGAAGGAACTCACTAAATAGAGCCAGATGGGTCGAGAGTCAAGTCCTTTCATTCCCAGCTGCTATGACATCTGGCATAACTTCTCAAAGCTTTCCCAGTCTGAGCCTGTTTCTCATCAGTGACATCGCAGAATTGAACTGCATATCTTGGAGGTTTCACTTTAGCAGTCTGGGCTTCTAGGAAGAAACAGCTCAGAGTAGGGTAAATTCATGCTTCTTTTTGATAGGAAGTGATTTTTTTTTTCTCATGTGTCTCCTGTAGATTACTAGCATAATTACTAGCATTCAGCATAATCTTGGATGATAACAAGAAGTCCATGAATTCTGAATGAATAAATAAATGGACCTGATTTACCCCAGGTCTTCTGTGTCCCCCATAACACCATTTCTGGGTGATAAGGGCATCTCTTTAACAGTTCAACATGCCTTTGTGCTCACTGCCCTTTTCAGTTTCTTATTCCACCGTAATCCTTTGTGAGCTGCTGATTTAAAAGACCAGGAATTTCTTGACCAGATATAATCTGCTTGCAGTCAGACTAATTTATTCCTGTGTAAGAAAGTCCAGTTTTTTGACTGGGGTGAGGTATGCATTAGGGTCCAGTCTAACCCAGAGCACCTGCTAAATATAGCTTTTTCTGGGTCCTGTGTTCGCACAGTCAGGCCCGGTCTGAATTAGAATAAGGTTAGAGTTTCTCTTTCAAACAAAACAAAAAATGAGCCATCAAATTAATCCAGAAAGACCAGCTGTCTCTAGAAATGCTCCTCCACTTTAAATAAGCCCATATCCTGTGACTGTGGTGAGTCATTTACCTTGCAGAACAGTCTGGTCTTTATTAATGTCCTTTACTTAGTGTTCCCTGTACACAAGGTGTGTTCTTACTCCTGAGAAGGCCATTAGGTCTGCTCTGCATTGGACACATGGGGCCCAGAAAGGCACAAACAGCTGAGCAAGGCCACCCTCACCCCTGCATGGGCTGAGGAAGGAAATAGCTGATAAGCCGTGGAAGTTACAAAATGACAATAATTTCTCTCACATCTTCTCCATTTGAAGGGACCTGCAAAGTGAATTGGGGTGGGGAAGAAAAGAACAGCCCCCCCCCGCAAAAAAAACCAGTGCCAACCCCTAGGAAATGGCTGCCTCTGTGGATGGGATTCAGTGAGACCTCCCAGAAGGCAGCCTGTTCAGAGTGGCCACGTGCCTGCTCCCTGTCAGAAGAGAGGCTGTCTCCGAAGCTGTCACAGGGATTTAGCTCTTCCTGTTCCTCTTTCCGTTGTTCCTAACTTCATCCAATGATGCATTCTGAGATTTAATACAAAGTAAAGAAAGTCTTGGATTGAGTTTCTCTCAAATCTTGGAGATGGACAAAAAATGCTAAATTCATTGTTCCAGGACCAGCTGCCTGGAACCAACCAAAATGATATCTGCCTCTCTCTCTCCCTCTACTTCTCCCTTCCTCTCTCCTTCCTTCCTTCCTTCTCTCCCTTCTCCCTCTCCCCTTCCCTCCCTCTCTCCCTCCATCTCTGGTAATGGAAATTGAACACAGGGCCTCACATTTGCTAGGCAAACACTCTGCCACTAAGCTATACTCCCAATCCTTTTTACTTTTTTTTTTTTTTTCCTTTTTCCTTTATTTTGAGACAGAGTCTAAGTTGTCCGGGCTAGGCTCACACCTGTAATCAATCCTCCTGCCTCAGCCTCCCAATCAGCTAGGATTACAGGCATATATTGCCATGCCCAGTTATGGCCCAGCTACATTGTGGTATTTTTAAAAAGTCTCTTTCTGGTTTTCCTTACTGAGACATTCTCTGAAGCTCTTGTTTTCTTCACACAGTTATCCTGGTCATCTTGGAATTTGTAACACCTGAGCTCATTGTGCATCAATTAGATTGTTAGCTCTGTAAGGGCTCAAGTCTTCAAATATTTTCTATCTCTAATTCTTAGAACAATGGCTTGCATATAATAGGCATTCAAGAGCTGCTTGCTGGTGGAAATAGCCTCCCCCCGAGTCATAATGTCAAAGCCTTGCTGGAATAACTAAAATGAATCCCTCAGGTTGGACAGTAATTGAAGCTGCTGTTTTTTAAGAACAGCTTTAAGGGCATCATGGAGATAATACTTTCATCCCACAGGACCACCTGAGCACCTGGCATAATAGTTAAAGCACAGGAGGCAAATGGTGTGAGGATGCTGCTGGTCCATGGTTCAGGAGGAAATGAGGCAACTACTTCTGAACTGAGGGGGGACAACGTGCCAGGTCCGTTCCTGGCAGGAGTAAGTACTAAATAAGCAGGAAGCCACATGTTCAAAGAGATGAGAGAATTGCAAATGGCTCAGATCCTTAAGAACTCATCTACAAAAAAAAATTCATGAATTCACGGTGACATAAATTCATGAATTAATAGTAAATAAATGGGGAGAAGGGACAAATTTTCCTTATAGAAGAATTATGAATAATAAATGTAAAAGTGAGAAAGGAAATAGAAAGTTATTTTTAGAATGCTACAATGGTAAGGATGTTCCTTCCTGCTGCCAGAAAGATACACTAATGAAGGCTACAATTAGAGGATGAAACTTCAAGGAGAAACAGGATATTTGTATATCCTCAAATCTCCTTGAAAATATTTATTCATAGCTGTGGTGGTTTTAAAATATGTCCACAAATTCTTTAATACTGCTCCCTTCAGAAGATAAAGCTAATTATCTTCTCTTTGAAGGCAGGTTGGACTAAATAATTCATTTCTAAACAATGGGAAACAAGAGGAAAAGTACTAGCTTGACAGTGGAAAAAATGGATGGACAACACACTAAAATGATCAATGTTAACATCACCAGTGATAGCCCATGTTGTTGCTGTGTTCTCCCTGGTATGATGTGATAAGAAGTGTAGTCCCGAAAATGAACAGCTCGGACGAGGAGAAGCAGCTGCAGCTCATCACCAGTCTGAAGGAGCAACCTGTAGGCGAATATGAAGACCTTAGAGCAGAGAACCAGAAAACAAAGGAGAAGTGTGGCAAAATTAGGCAAGAACGAGATGAAGCTGTTAAAAAACTGGAAGAATTTCAGAAAATTTCTCACATGGTTATAGAGGAAGTTAATTTCATGCAAAACCATCTTGAAATAGAGAAGACTTGTCGAGAAAGTGCATAAGCTTTGTCGAGAAAGTGCAGAAGCTTTGGCAACAAAGCTAAATAAAGAAAATAAAACACTGAAGAGAATCAGCATGTTATACATGGCCAAGCTGGGACCAGATGTAATAAAGGAGGAGATAAACATTGATGATGAAGATGCTACCACAGACCCAGATGGTGCTGCTGAGACTTGTATCTCAGTACAGTGTCAGAAGCAGATCAAAGAACTTCGAGATCAAATTGTATCTGTTCAGGAGGAAAAGAAGATGTTAGCCCTTGAGCTGGAAAATCTCAAGAGCAAACTGGTGGAAGTAATTGAAGAAGTAAATAAAGTTAAACAAGAGAAGGCTATTTTACATGCCGAAGTTCTTGAACAGAGAAAGGTTTTAGAAAAATGCAACAGAGTGTCCATTTTGGCAGTAGAGGAATATGAGGAGATGCAAGTAAACCTGGAGCTGGAGAAGGACCTTCGAAAGAAAGCAGAGTCGTTTGCACAAGAGATGTTCATAGAACAAAACAAGCTAAAGAGACAAAGCCACCTTCTGCTACAGAGCACTGTCCCTGACCAGCAGCTTTTGAAAGCTTTAGATGAAAATGCAAAACTCATCCAACAACTTGAAGAAGAGAGTATTCAGCATCAGCAAAAGGTCAGAGAATTAGAGGAGCAACTAGAAAATGAAGCATTGCACAAAGAGATACATAACCTCAAACAGCAACTGGAGCTTTTAGAAGAAGATAAGAAGGAACTGGAATTGAAATACCAGAATTCTGAAGAGAAGGCCAGAAATTTAAAGCATTCTGTTGACGAGCTCCAGAAACGAGTGAACCAGTCTGAGAATTCAGTACCTCCTCCACCTCCACCTCCACCACCTCTTCCGCCTCCACCTCCCAATCCTATCGGATCCCTCATGTCCATGATCCGGAAGCGATCCCACCCCAGTGGCAGTGGTGCTAAAAAAGAAAAGGCAATGCAACCAGAAACAACTGAGGAAGTCACAGATCTAAAGAGGCAAGCTGTCGAAGAGATGATGGATAGAATTAAAAAGGGAGTTCATCTTAGACCAGTTAATCAGACAGCCAGACCGAAGGCAAAGCCAGAATCTTCAAAGGGCTCTGAAAGTGCAGTGAATGAACTAAAAGGAATACTGGGGACACTTAACAAATCCACTAGTTCAAGAAGCTTAAAATCTCTTGACCCTGAAAACAGTGAAACTGAGTTAGAAAGGATTTTGCGTCTCAGAAAGGTGACAGCAGAAGCAGATAGCAGTAGTCCAACTGGGATATTAGCCACCTCAGAGTCCAAATCCATACCAGTGTTGGGTTCTGTATCCAGTGTAACAAAAACAGCCTTGAACAAGAACACTCTGGAGGCAGAATTCAACAGCCGGTCCCCCCTCACACCTGAGCCAGGTGAAGGGTCCCATAAATTGGAAGGATGCACAAGTTCCAACGTTTCATTTCAGCCTCCCAGTAACATTGGATATAGGAGAAAATACATTGGCAGTGAAAATAAAGCTAAACCAATTGTAGTTTTACATCCTGTTTCCACACACGAACCCCAAACCAAAGACCAAGTAGCCGAGAAAGATCCAGCTCAATGCAAGCACGATGAGGTGAAACTAAACCAGAATTCAAAGAAGACAGCATTGAAAAAATGAGAGAGACAGACAGTTCCAGCTGCTGATCCATCAGCCAGAAGGCTGACATGTTTGGAAGTCCTTTTCAATAAGCACATGATTCAGTTTGGTGTATTGTTAAGGGCTATAGACATTCCGTCTGGTCACTGTATTCACAATATAGCTTCTTTTCTGGTGTCACTTTTGTAAGTAGCAACTATAAGCATAAATAAGCTGTTTAGCAAAATATACACATTCTAAGTAGTTTTTGGGTTTTGATCTTTATAGAGATAAGATTTTTTCCTAGTTACTGTATGTATGAAGTATGGCTTTGTTTAGAAGATTACAAAGGATTCAGATGTTGGTATCTTTTTAGGAAATGTGCATACCACTCATCAAATTTAGTAATGTTGAAAGTTTGAGGTGTTTGTGATAGTTGAATAAACAGAACTGAACGACTTAACATGATATAAACCCCCCACCACCAACACCACCAGGTTGCACCTATAGTTCAGCTATTCTAGAGGCTGGGGTAGGAGGATTACTTGAGCCCAGGAGTTTAAGGCCAGACTGGGGAACAGAGACCATGACTCAAAAACAAAACAAAAATCCCTCAAAAAAGCTTCTGTTTTGGATCTCATCCTCTTTAGATAATCTGCAACAGCATGGAAAGGGTGGATCCTATGGCAGACAAGTTATTTTCTAGGGTAGACTGGGATAAACTTCGAACTCAGGAGCTGGCATCAAAGTAGTTGTCTCTTAGTCAACATGAATTGCACACTTTGTTAACTACTGGATGGAAAACACATGCTATTGGTTGTGCCTAAAGCCTCCCAAGGACCTCAGTGGGAATGTTCTGGTGGCCTGAGTATGGAATTGAGGTGAAAATCCAAACCTCGAATCAACAGTAGTATCTTCATAAATCATGTTTTCTGTACTATGAGTTCATTGTGTTTTCCCATATACTAATGTGGCCCAAGCACCATATTTAATCACAATTCTTATGTACAGTGAAGATAAATGACAAGGACACATTTTTCTTGCTTCATTGCCATTCTGTATTATACAGGGTTTTTTGCTTTGTTTTGTTTTGTTTTAAAGAAATTAAGTGGTAGTTAGTCTCTCAAAATACAGTGTTTCAGGCTACCACAGTGAATAAATAGAAATGTAATCAGTGATTTAAAAAAAAAACTTATGCAGCTTTTCAAAGTCAATTGTTTCAAAATTGGTGTTTATTTAAAATAAGTGGTAATGTACTTGAATGCACTTTTTATGACAATGATTCAGTAATAGTAATTTTACTATTAAAGAAAGTGAAAGGTTTAGTTTTGTTAGCATGACTCAGCATGTAGCTGTCAGGTGTTCCTCACCTAAGGGCAAAAGAAAAGGATAGTAATAATTGCAGTAGTTGTATTGTATTGTATTTTTGCACATGTGCTAAGCAGAGGCTTGAAGACGTGGGTAGTCAGGTGAATGTACTTCCTCAATTTGGAGACAATTATCTTTCTATAAGTTTGCTACTATTTCCATGTTCATCCAGTGATGATTTACAGTTACCTATCAGATTACTCATAGGGCATTTAAATGTAATGTTTTTTCATCTGTATGTTTTGGTAACTGAATAATAGCACTATGTGATATGCTAACTACAAATTGATTAATTCACGTAGATGAGTTATGTTATGCTGTGATTTGAACTCTCCTCGCCACAGTGTATTAAAAAGAAGCACCAACACCTAAAAAAAAAAAAAGAAGAAGTGTAGTCCCCCCAGAAAAAGACCCATAATCTATTGAAGCAAATCATGAGAAAACATGAGACAAACTCAAATTGAGAAATACTCTACAAAATACTCAACTGGTGTTCTTCAAAAGTATCAAGGTCATGAAAAATAAGGAATGACTGATAAATCATCACACATTGAAGGAATCTAAGAAGATGTGACAACTAAATGTAATGTGACATCCTGGAATAGATCCTCAAATAGAAAAAGGGCATTAGTGTGAAAATTGCTGAAATCTGAATAAGGTCTATAAATTCTATAGTAGTGTTGTATTGACAAAAAAACTCAGTTTTGATAAGTGTGTGTTGCTTTTTATAAGAAATTTGCATTAGGAAAAGCTGGTATAAATTTATATGGAACTCTCTGTACTATCTTTTTAACTCTTTTAAAAAGCTAAAATTATTTTTAAATAAACAAGTTTTCAAAAATCATCTAGTCTAAGCCCTTCTTTTACATATGAGAAATCAGGAAGGCTAATTTGTACATATACATCACCCTTGCACCGAATATGATAGATTGGTTTTTTAACTACACAGACTTAATTCTAATAGTGCATGAGGAATTACATTGCCCCTAGAACTCAGGTAGCCTGCCTTTCACAATAGCATCAAAAAAAATGAAATACCTAGGAATCAATCTAATGAAGAAAGGCAGTCAATGCACAGGTAAGACCTTTACATGAAAAACTACACCACTCTGAAAAAGGAGATCAAAGAGGATATCAGAAAATGGAAAGACATCCCTTATTCTAGGGTAGGAAGAGCCAATATAGTGAAAATGGCATGGCCACACTTCCAAAATTGTTATACAGATTTAATGCAATCCCGATCAAAATACCAATAGCCTAGCTCACAGAATTAGAGAAAACCATCCTAAAATTCAATTGGAACCAGAAGAGACCTAAAATTGCAAAAGCAATTCTGAATAATAAAGGCAAGATAGAGGGCATCACAATCCCTGACTTGAAATTATACTACAAAGCTATTGTGATAAAAACAGCATGGTACTGGCAAAAAAAAAAAAAGCCCCAAGGATCAATGGAATATATGAGATGATGCAGAAAGAACTCCAAATAAACTCAGCCACCCTATCTTAGACAAAGAAACCAAACACCTTTCCTGGAAGAAAGATAGCCTCTTTAATAAATGGTGCTGGAAAGACTGGCTTTCCACATGTCAAAGACTAAAACTAGACCCATGTCTCTCACCTTGCACTAAAGTCAAAATGGATCAAAGATCATCTAAATATTAAAACAGAAACACTAAATCAGCTGGAAGATACAACAGGTAGAATTCTTGAAGACATTGGTGTACACAGACTTTATGAACAAAACCCTGATTGCACAGGAGATATCACAAACAATGACTGGAACCTCATCTTATTAAAAAGCTTTTGCACAGCAAAAGAAACAACCAACAGAGTGGAGACAGCCCCAGTTTGGGGAAAAAAATTGCCATCTATTCTTCAGATAAAGGACTAATATGTAGAATATATAAAGAACTCAAAAAAATCAGGCTTTCCAAATTTAAAGACCCAACCCAAAAATGGGCATCTGAAATGAACAGATACTTCTCTCATGAAGAAGTTGAAATGGCAAATAAATATATGGAAAAATTTCCAACATCACTGATTGCTTGACAGATGCAAAGTAGAACAATGCTGAGATTCCATTTCACTCCAGAAAGAATGGCTATCGTCAAGAAATCAACCAATAACAAATGCTGGTGAGGTTGTGGAGAAAAAGGAACCCTTCTCCGCTGTTGCTGGGAGTGTAGACTGGTGCAATCACTGTGGAAATCAGTGTGGAGATTCCTCAAAAAAACTAAAATTAGGGCCAGGAATTTAGCTCAGTGGTTCTGGCGCCTGCCTTGCAAGTGCAAGGTCCCAAGTTCAATCCCCCAGTACCAAAAAAAAAAACAAAAAAAACAAAAAAAACAACCTAGAGGTTCCATTTGACCCAGCTATTCCCCTTCTTGTTATCTTCCCAAAAGAATTAAAAGTGTCATACCACAGTGTTATATGCACAGCTATGTTTATACCTGCACAGTTTGTAATAACTAAATCTTGGAAACAGCCCAAATGCCCATCAACAGATGAATGGAGAAAGATGTGGGGTTTTTTTATACAATGGAGTACTACTCTGACATAAAGAAGGATAAACTTGAGACATTTATAGCTAAATGGATCCATCTTGAGACTATACTCTTTTTCTTTTTCTTTTTCTTTTTTTTGGTACTGGGGATCAAACTCGGGACCTTGGTTTTCAATGCAGGCAGCAGCACCACTGAGCTAAATCCCCAGCCTGAGACTATACTCTTAAGTGAAATAAATCGGGCACTCATTTAAATACCACATTGTTTCTCTGGTGTGAGAAACCAAGAGTGTAAATAAGCACAAAAGTGTCAATAGATATTGGGAAGTGGAAGAACATGTTCAAATGAGGAGGGGAACAAGGGAAGGGTGAGGGAGAGAGGAAGAAAGGGACAGAAAAAGAGAATAGAAGGGAAATAATGGAAACTAAGCTTTTGTAAATATGGAGAGGAAGAGAGTTTGAAGGGAGGGGAGGGGAAAGGGAAAAAATAAGAAGCAAGATATATCACGTACTGGTACAAATTCCCTTTGATGAATGTTATCATTACGTATATCTAAATTGTACCAATAAAAAAATCCAAAGAAAAAAACAATTACTTTATCCAATACATTAAACATTGAGTGTTTTGCAAAATAAGAGTACTTTCAAGAGGGGCAATTAAGTTCAGCTTCAAATTATACAAAATAAATTTTTCAAGTGATAATGCAAAAGAAAATGAATAAGACTTTGCTGAACCTTGGGAGTATATAGGCTGTGGCCCAGCTGTGTAGAAGCGGTCAGGTAAGCAGAGAGGGCTCTGTATATATACATATACATATATATATATATATATATATATATATATATATGTAATCTGAATATATATAACATTATATGAATATGTATATTTATATATATAACTTAGGATAAAGAGGAAATACCAGAAATCACACCTAAAATTAAATACTAAAGTATTAGTGGAACATGATTGATTTTTAAAGAGAAGGAGTTTTAATCCAGGCTGAGGGAAGAGAATGTAGAGAAGTTAAAGAATGCAGAATGTGCTGGCTCACTCAGAAAACTGCAGACTGATGAGAGCTGGGGTCACTAAGAGGGAGCTAGGAAGGGAAACCCAAGGGAAGCAGGGCTCTTGGCTCCCAGGCTTCGCCTGACACACTAACGTTCTGTGCTTTTGTGCAGGAAATGTGTGTACGGTCTTTCAGAGGACTTATGTACGGGAATGGTCAAATTTCTATTTTTTTTAAGAGTTTTAAGTTATTTTTTAAAGCTTGCTTGTTTTAAAATGCAAAAAATATATTATTTTTTAAAGAAAAACAGATGGTTTCTCAGAATTGAATGCATTAGCCTATCACTCCAAGGAAAGCAATTGCCAGTGTTTGTTTCCAATATCAATTTCAGATTTTCAAGTACAAATTAGAATTCTGGAAAACTTGCATCTGTCACTCTAAGATCAAGTGCTTTCTAATACTTTAAGAAATTTCTGATGAGATTGGAGGGATATTCATCGATGTGATTTTTTTAAATGTTGTATTATGAAATGTGTCAATATTTGGAAGATCTCCACAAGCCAGTGATCCAATATTTTCCAAATGACCTATGTTGAATGTTGCAAAAACAGGCAGGGGTAAAAACAAAATCAATTCAAAGAACAACCTGCCGGGCATGGTGGCACACACCTGTAATCCCAGCACTTGGGAGGCTGAGGCAGGAGGATTGCTGTGAGTTCAAGGCTAGCCTGGGCTACATAGTGAATTCAAGGCCAGCCTGAACTATATAGTGAGACCCCGTCTCAAAACAAACAAACAAAAATAAAACAAAACAAAGAACAAGGTAGACTGAATATATTTCGACATAAGAAAGTAGGAAAAGTTTATTAATATGGTCTCAGATTTAACACCACAACTAATCATTAAGAAACTACAATTTGCTTTTGTTACCTTTGGTGCCTTGTGTGTGCCATGTTGTTTCCGCTCTGCCATGCCTGTTTGTCGTCCCTGCCTTGGAGTTGGCTGATTATGGACTGAAACCTCTATGAACTGTAAGCCAAACAAACTCCTTCCCCTTTAACTTTGGATGTCAGGTATTTTGTCTCAGCAATGAGAGAAAAGTAACTAACACAGAAATTTGGTACCAGAGAAGCGGGGTCATTGCTGTGATATTACCTGGCCATGTGGCTCAAAAGCCTTTGAACTGGCTTGTGGGAAGGGAAAGAGTTAGGAAAGATCCAGAGACGTTGGCTACAGAGGTAGCACTGGAATGCCTTAGGCTGTTTTGTATGGGAGATTCTGGTCAGAGCATAGAAGACCAGAAAGCCAATGTAGTCTGCTGGACTCCAGAAGATGTTTGTTATGACTCGACAGAAAGTTTGTCTGAATTTTGCTCATATTCAGAGACTTTGCTGGAAGATTCAGAACTACCAGCTGAAAAAGTAGGGCTGGAATGCCTTAGGCTGTTCTGTATGGGAGATTCTGGTCAGAGATCAGAAGACCGGAAAGCTTATAAAGACCGGGCTGGGAAGGTTTCTGCTAGGAAGGACTTCATTGGCTGTTGGACTCCAGATGATATGTGTTATGGCTCAGCAGAAAGTTTGTCTGCATTTTGTTCATGTCCAGAGACTTTCCGTGAGATTAAGGGTGGTGGAGTAATTAATCTTGCAGAAGAAATTTCAAGGCAGTTGAATATTGAGGCAGTGGTATGGCTACTGTTGGGGGCTTTTAGCCAGATCTATGTGGAGAATCAAGAGCAAAGAGCCCAGCAGAGTTATTTAAAACATTTTGAGTTGGGCCAGAAAGGAAACTCCAGTAAAGCTGTGGACTGGCAAAGATAGAGCAGAGCAGATCTCGATTACTGAAGAGGAACAGGAAAATAGAAAAGATGGTTTGAGACCATGACAGGAAGCAGCAGGACTCCACACTTTGCAGGCTCAGAGTTATAAAGGTGAAAGAATTTGCTTTGAGAAAAAAGCTCCAGAGAACCAGATTCCAAAATGGCGACAGCCGCCAGTTCCAGAATGGCAGCAGCCTAGGGAAGTTGTTCCAAAATGGCGGCCTAGGGAAGCTGTTCTGAAATGGTGGCAACCTAGAGAATTTGCTCCTTGGGATTGGGTTCAGAGTGCTTGCTCAGCGATCCAGGCATTCAACCCCTACAGCCAAGAGAGAGGGAAGACTGGCTACTACTGCTCCAGCTGGCAGCAGACCTTGGCATCATCCATGTGGCACTGGTTTTAGGCACATGCAGAATGCAAGAGTTGTGGGAAGGTTTCCACCCAGATTTCAGAAGAAGGCCTGGGAGGCCAGGCAGGGTGCCCTTGAGACGGCAATGTGTGAAGCTGTGAATGTGAAGCTGAAGGTGCACTGGAGACCCCAGAAGTTTGGAGAAGCCAGGAGCATGGATTGTCTGAGGAAAGCTGCAAAGAGGGAGCAGAGCCAGCCCAAAAGAGAAGCCATAGGAGCTACAACCACTGAAAGTGCCATAGGGGCAGGGCCACCCAAGCCCTTAGGAGTTCACTGGGGATGCTGGAAATGGAACCATGGGATTTGTTTGCCTTACTAGATTTTGGACTTTGGTCCCTTTTCTTTGTATCCCCGTTTGTACCTTTTGGAATGGTAATGTCTGTCTGTGCCACTGAACATTGGAAGTGTTTGACTTTCTTTTCATTCGTACAGGGGCCTGCAGTTAAGAGTTTGCCTTAACTCTCAGAGGAGACTTTGGACTTGAACTTCTCAGCAATGCTAAAATGGTTAGGACTTTGACAACTCTTAGAGACGGACTAAATGCCTCTTGTGTAAAGGAATGTACATGAGTCTTTGCGGGGCAAGGGGCAGAATGTTATGGTTTGGGTCTAGATGTCCCCCTAAAGCCTCATGTGGTCATAGGCTTTTTTTTTTTTTTTTTTGGTACTGGGGATCGAACTCGGGTCCTTGCAATTGTGCAGCAGGTGGCGAAAACACTGAGCTAAATCCCCGGCCCCATAGGCTTGATCTAGAGTGTATGAAGCTGTAATTGATTCATGATACAATGCTAGGCTCAAGGGCACTAGGATTAAGAGTGTGAGTGCTACCTCCCCTAACTAGTTTGAATAAGACAAAAGGGGCAGGCAGGGAGATGCAGTTAACCCGCTTGTTACCTTTGCTGCCTTGTGTGTGCCATGTTGTTTCTGCTCTGCCATGCCTGTTTGTTATCCCTGCCTTGGAGTTGGCAGATTATGGACTGAAACCTCTATGAACTGTAAGCCAAATAAACCCCTTCCCCTTAAAAAAAAAAAAAAAAAGAAAGAAACTACAATTTGTTCAATATGGATACAGGGGCAAAAAACCCCACAAAACTATTCACAATTATCTGAAAAAGATATTAACATACTCAAATTCTTTTTCAAATTCTTATCTATATGAGGCCAGATTTTCTTCATATACTTTAGTGAAAGCAAGATATCACAATAGAGTGAAGAGAAAGATTTATAAAATGTAAAATGCCATTCTTACTGGATATTATTTTTTAAATTATAGTTATTTTGAATAATAATGTGTTGTTTATAACATGCAATGGGTTTGTTATTTTTAAATATATTCAACACTTTTTTAATTTTTCAGTTTTAATTTCAAATACACTAAATACGGATAGAGATACCCCACATAAACAAGAATTTTTGAAATCCTTAAAAAATCTTTAATCTTCAAATCAAAAAGTGAATTACAGCACTAACTTTACCACTTCAATTGTTCTGAATTCAAACCATTCCATTGTAGTTGAGTTTCATTTTTTAACAAAAGGATAGGAGAGGCAGAAATCCCTGGGGATTATAGTGCCCGGGTTAATCATTAAAGGAGGCTGGGGGACTCCCCCCCACACACACACTAGAGACAATGCACTACTGTAGGTGTGACCTCTAGGATAGTGACTAGTTTGCCTTCTTTGTTTTTTGTTTTGTTTTGTCTTATTAAGCAGAGAAAGACTATTACTAATATAAGCAAACTTCTCTGCTATTTCATACAAAGATGAATATGGAATGCAAGCATCTACCAATACAGAGGTATCCCATGAAAAGTATCCCAGAAAAAGAAAGTATCCCAGAAAACCTGGCCCTTATGGGAGGGTAAGGTAAAAGACACATGAAAACCTAGGTAAAACCTGAATAACCTCCCAGCTTCACTTGTTTTTTAGTTAATTGGTGTGGTGGTTAATTGTGATTTGTTGTGATCATTAATTGTGATACATCAGTTTGACTTGAGTAAGAACCCCTAGCAAATTAGTAAAGTTCTAGGTGTATCTGTGGATGATTGACATGTAAGCAAGCAAACTGAGAGGGGAAGACCCACCCTGGGTGGGGGGCAACAGCCAATAGGCCTGTAGCCTGGAAGGAATAAAAAAGGAAAGAAGGAAGTGCTCCTTTTGGGGAAGAGTTTCAGTTTCTCCCTTCGCCTTTGGACACGAATCTCCAATTTCTTCAGCCTTCCAACAGACTTCTACCTGCAAGTCCACAACAAAGTTCCTTGCCTTCGAGCTTTGACTGCTACTGGATCTTTCAGCTGTCCAGTGCACAGAGGACCATTGTGAATTCTTCTCATTGTGGATTGTGCCCCCTCAGACTGACCTTCTGGACTTGTTCACCTCTGATCATGTAAGCCAACCTAATAAATCCCTTGTGTAATTATACATATATTTTCTATTGATTCTGTTCCTCTAGGGACCCCTAATGCATTTGGTTTTTATGACTGGTTTTAGAGGTCAGATAGCTAAGCAGCATACTCCAATTCGTTTTGTTACAGACAACACCTTTGAGGAATGGGAAGATTGCCTAAGCTGTTTTTCAGGAACTTGGAGATTGCTTTTGTCGGTCTCAAACCAGTTGAAATGTAACCCTTGACTTGGGTCTGCCTGCACAGATGCCCCATGGGAGCTTTTGATGTCCAAGGGCCAAAATGCTACCTTCCAGAGCACTCTAATGCCTTCATTTTCTGAGCACATGTCCTCTGACTATCCATACACAAACCATCCATTTCTTCACTTTTCCTTACCTCCAGTCACCTTTCCCTGTGCATATCTGGCTGTAAGGTTATATGAGCGTCCTCAGCTTCCTCCCCTTCAAGGAGACACATTGTTCATCTGGATGTAGACAGACCTCCAAGGCCCAGGGACAAAAAAAAGGCTGTTGCTAATTAATATGCAACTCAATTCCCATTCCTGTGGCCTAGTGATTCATCAGGTAGTGCCTGGCTGGCTGTGAAGTCTTAGGCTGTGATTTAGCTAAAAGCACTGACAGATCTGAGATTTATTCCTAGTTACAGCCAAGGAAAAATCAAGCAGGATCCTTAAGTTCTCAAAGCCTTGACTATATGTCTATAATATGGGGATAACAATGTCACCTGGCACTGAAAGTTCCTGTCTCAAAATAAAAGATAAAAAAGGGCTGGGGATGTAGCTCAGTGCAAAGGCCCTGAGTTCAATCCCTAGTACCACAGAAAGAGAGAGAGAGAGAGAAGAAAACACCATCTTTTGAACTCAAAGATATCACATAATTCAGAACTTAAAAATTCAATAAAAGCTTTGAATTTGTCATATTTTTAACTCAAATTTTTTCCACAATTTTTCTTTATTCTCATCTTCCTAAGCTTCATTCACTAAGCTGAATTAATTCCTCACTACTCTTTCAACGCATTGTGTCTCTTAGTTACCAGTAGCACTGATTTTGAATTTAATGATACCATTGAAAGCCTGCCCTCATGGAGCCTGCAGTCTAGTGGAAGAAGACAAAAAGCAAATAAGTTAATTCATACTCTGTGAGATAACAGAGTGACTTACAGAAAAATAATGCAGGGGAAGGGAAGATACAGAAACTTTGATGAGGAGGTGATGGTTGGATGGGGATTGGGAGGAAGTGTTGGAGGAGGGCAGTAGATATCTAATTGGAGTGGATATCACAGGGAGAACAGCAAGCCCAGAGGCCCTGCAGTAGTCACATTGCCTTGTTCAAGGACCTGCACCAGGCTAGTGTGGTGAGAGCAGAATAAGGGAGGGTAGAAGGCACTGAGACCAGACAGCAGCTGGGAACAAAGTCACATGTAGGAACTTGAGGAGGCCATGACAAAGCCTTTGGCCTCTATCCTGAGATGGAAGCCATGGAAGAATTTTGGGAAAAGTGACAAGATCCAATTTAGATTTCAGAAGATTACTCTGGCTTTTATGCTGATAGCAGGTAGAAGGGGCAAAGATGGGATAGGGAAGTAGACAGTGGTCCAGGTAACAGACAGTGGTGCCTCAGATGAGGGTGAAAGTGGTGGAAATTGTGGTAAGTGGTGGAACATGGGAATATTAGAAGCTTCATCACTTAGATATGCTGATGGACTGCATGTGGAATTTAAATGTGAGATGTGTAGCTCAGAGGTAGAGCATTTGTCTAGCATGAACAAGCCCTGGGTTGAATCCCTAGCACTGCAAAAAAAAAAATCACATGAGACATAGAATATTCCTAAATTTCTGTCCACTTACTAAAACGAGGCTGATGGAGTCACACTGAATTTGATTATGTAGGACATGCAAATCAAAATTCAAGAAAAGTTTAAGCATATACATAAATACACATAAATTTAAGCATATATATTTAAAATAAATTCTAGCAGTGTTTTCCTTCAAATCAACTTTATTCTGATTCTCCTCAGTAGCAATATTTAGGCTTCCATGAAATACAGAGAGTTTCTGCTCAAAAAAATTAGACCATAGAAAGACAGGAGTCAGAATGTTGTGCTTTAGATTGCTTCAGCTTTCTCCCTGGCAGAAATCCCTGAGGTCAGAAATCAGGATCTGATTGTCCAATTTAAATGTGTTAGGCAAGCAGTGACCTTGAAAGACAGGGAGAGATTGTACTATGAGGGGAGAAGACCACATTTCTATGTTAAGAAACCATGCTTCCATATTGTCAAACTCCTCTTGTCAGTGACTACAAACTTCTGGAGAAATTGTTCTTTCACCATTAGATCTGTCTTCATCCTAGTGAAGACTGCTCTGCACAAGTTACAGGCATTTGCAAGAGAATATGTGCTTTGTGTCTGTATGTGTTCTTTGTGTTTTTAAGTTTTATTGGCATATAGTTGATTTACAAAAAAAATTACACATACACTCTTGATACCATCATCACAAACAGGGACTAAACACACCCATTCTTGTAAACCTGCTTGTGATTCATTCCTCAGGTAGTATGAGCTCCAAATATCGACTCGGGATTTGTATCCTGAGTAGTCTGGACAGAGCCGGCCATTTCAAAAGAAAGAGTAATAAAGTCTCAGAGCTGTTAGCACTGAATAGCTCCAGAGACCAGCAGCCAAAGACCAGCAGCAGAGACCTGGTAGAGTCAACCTACTGTGTCCAGTGCAAGCCAGCATCAGCCAACATGACAGCCGGCAGTGGCAATAACCAGCAGATGTGAACTACCAGCTCCCAGCATTACCCAGTGACATCAGGACTGCTGGCAGAACTGCACTTTGCTGATTCATAATGTCCATCTGGATCAAGCCAAAGAGCCCTAGGCTGATTGGCAACACTTTGAGTCTAACCATTTTAGTTACCTTGCATGGGTAGATACCCTGCACTCTCCTGTTACTGTACTTACAAGGGTCAGTCTAGGTCAGTAGTTCTGAATTATCACTCTCAGAATCATTTAAGACACCCAGCCCCTCCCCCCAAAATATGGATGCTTGGAACCTTTGTTTTTTGGGGGGGGTTTTGGTACCGGGGATTGAACTTGGGTCCTTGCGCTTGCACAGCAGGTGGCGAAACCACTGAGCTAAATCCCTGGCCCTGGAACCTTTGAATTATAAATTTTACAACCTCCCAGAATGAGAACCAGATGTATGCATTTTAGAAACTCTGTTGTCAACTGTGTTGTGCAACTCTGATTAAGAACCACTGAATGCAAAACAATGAGCTCTGACATCTAACTCAGGCACAATTCCATCTGGCTGGAGTCCCAATGAGGAGGTCAAAAGGCTGAGCAGCCCAGGCTTGGCATAATTGGGGATGTCCCCAAGCAAGGCCTGATTAGCTATGAGGTGAAGCCCATTGTTCAAAAGCACAAAGCAGTGGACTCCAGGGCCACGTGGACTGCACACACTCATTCCACCCCCGACAGAAGCTGGTGCCTGCCACTAGCAACTTCAGCTTGAAAAGTTGACAGGGTAACTTGTGAAGGCACTGATGAAACAGGGGAGGAATCAGTGAGACCAGCAGTGTGCAGAGAGCAAATGGCTGCTTAGAAAGGTTTGTTGCTGTGAAATAATCTCTAGGTAAAATAGTTGGTGTCCCTCCCATGGGGTTCTAGACTGAACCTGGATTCCTTGTACCACGTGCTGCTGTGCCAAGCAGAGCCTCCAACCAGGATGGGTGTCTCACTCCACCCCAGCCTCACTTTCCACTCTTCAACAGGCACAGCTCAGAATATTTTTACTAGAATTACAAGTATTTAACGAACAGTACCAGAAGACTTGGTTAACGACTTGGAGAGGGAAAACAGAGGAGTTGACTAGGTCATAGCACTACTCCATAAAAGTCAGATTTTTTTAAAAGGACATAAATATTGGTGAATATCTATTTGTGGATTAAAAAAAAGACCAAGCTTAAAAAACAAAACTACAAAGGAATTATTGAGATTCCACAATGAATGTTTTGAGTTCAAGGACATCGGAAACCATTGTAACCAAAAAGAAAACAACATGCTAAGAAAATATTTGCAACAAATTTGATCCTCAAAATTATCTTGAAATATAAAAACCATCCACCTGGTTACTCATTCTTTAAAATTCTGTCAGTGATTGTAGACTTGACCCCAGACCACCCAGATGAATCAGAGCTTGACCTAAAGGATGCCCTGCAGATTCCTACAACTCAGCTAGGAAATATGTATCCATCATCTTTTAGAGAAGTTTTTTAATTTTCTTGGAGCTAACCTGAAAGACTGGGTCAGATTTGGGAGCAAAGAGTTTATCTATCAAGCCAGTGGCCCATCTCCTGCACACAACCTCTATGAGAGGTCAAGACTGGCTCAGAACTCGGAGCACAAGTTGGAAAATGTTCTGCCCATCATGTAGTTTCCAAATCATAACCCTGGGGGTCATCTCTGCTTGGGAGTGCAGATGGCTAAAGTCTGTTCTCTTCACAGCTAGGGACAGAAAAGTATAAGTGATAGAGAAAGACTAATTTGAGACTGAGACTGTTTGGGGGGTATAGCGGTGAGGGCATAGATTGGATATATATTTCTCATCCAGGCCTCAACTTTTGCCACATCAGCAAGGGCGAGACAACTTTTGGCAACCAATAAGGGCACAGAAGTTCAATCAAAATTTATTGCCTGCTTAGAAAGAGCTTAAAGGGAGTAGAAAGGGCAGAAAGTGAAAGTAAACCTAAAATAAATGATACCTTCCTGTAATGCTGCCTGTGGCCTGTTATGTGATGCAATGCTGGTGTAAGACTTGTTGTGGTCTGAAAGGACTAGGGGTGAATGGTGGAACAAAGAGATTAAAAAGTGATGTCTATCTGTATCACAGACACCACAGTGGTAGACATACAGCATTATGCATTTGTCAAACTCAGAGGACTATGCAACACAAAGCATGAACCTTACTGTAAGCCAACATGTAGTATGTTCCCAACAATATACTAGCACTGTCCATCAGCTGTAACCCATGAAACCACATTAAGGCAAGATGTTAATGATGGGGGAAACTTGCAGGGCCAGAGGGGATTACAGGAAATTTCTGTGCCTCCTGTTCTTCTTTCTCCATCAGCCTAAAACCACACTAAAAAATGCAATCTATTAATTTAAAATAAAATGATACATCTTATTTTTTCCCAAACATAAGCACTAGACAATCTCTACTTGAATGTCTTGTTTGAAGGAAGATAATAAAAAAATAGGTCAGGAAGTGCAGTGACCACAAATGTCACTTAAATACTCTTTGTCCCCCAATTCCCAAAAAAGGATCAGAGGTGTATTTCAACCAGGTATTTTATTGATCTGGCAATTGCAAAATATACAAATTTCTCAAAGGCATTCCCTGTTTGAAAGCCAGAGCAGCTTCAACCCAGGTCATTAATTCAGACAAATATACAGAACACAGAGAAGTCATAAGTCACACATAAAAGGCCCCAAACCAACTAACAGTTAAACTCAATCTATACAGCTTTCTATTTTTAAGCTCCCTTATACATATTAAATAAATAAATAGCACATCTGCTATCAAAATAATAAAAAAATAAATTTCAAGTATTACAAACCAAAATATCATTGGTGTGGTTCAGTTTTTCTTCGCCCCCCAAAATAAAGAGCTTTGTCCGTGGTGGGAGGAGAGAGGGAAATTCATTCAAAAACAAATTTGCAAAGTTAAAAAAAAAAAAAATTGGTCCCAGTTTTGTTTCATTTTATTTTGAAGGGAGTGAGGGGAGGAAACCAGCAGAAGCAAAAGTTCCATGACTATAGCTCAGCCCCACCCCACCCCCATCCCTTCTCAAAGGCAGGTCTCAAATGAATCAAGACTCTACCTCTCCCAGCCCTCCCTTTACCCTTATTTGTGAGCTCTCTCCCAATATAACCTTGCCAAACTGAAGTCTCATGCTAGGCAAAGCCTTCTTTATGTCTGTATTGACTCCATGTCAGTAGAGGTAAGAAGGGACCACACTCTCCTCCAGCCCTTTTCTGCATCAGACTTGAGAGTCTATATTAATACAGAGAGGATGAGGCTAGAAAGTGACGAGTAAGAAACAGTCTCAGGAGCAAAGCTGCAGGCTCCTCTGGTCAAAAAATACTAGCAACCTGCACACAGCCTGCCAAGGCCCAAGACAGTGGCAATGAGGGAAAATAGCCTAAGTCTTAAGCTGCCCAAGGATGTACACATAGCCCTCTTCTCCTCTGGTACCCTGCCAATTTAAAGGGGATCTCAAGTAGGGTAATGTGTTCTTTAATAGCTCCTCTCAAGCAAACAAAAATGGTCCTTCACTCCCAGTGTTCATCCCAACCCTCATTCGAGGACCTGCTCCCTCAGATGAAAAGGGCACAATCTCAGGGCTTACAAGAACGCAAGAAGAAAAAAATAACCTTTGGTACCAGCTTTGAGACATCCTTAAAAGAGTTATTTGTATGAACTATACTCCTGAGTTTCCAAGTGGTTTCCTCTGGACACAGACATCCTCTCCCCTGGTATTCGAAGGAATGAGGGAGAAAAAACAGACAGGCAGAAACTATAGGAGTTTAGAACCACATGTCCCATAAGCCTGGCTTTTCAATCTCTGCAAAAATATCATGGATACCATAAAGACAAAGCAAGGATGACAGTCTACTCCACTGAACTCCCCAAGAATCCCAGCACAATGCCAAGTATCCAGCACTCAACAAAAACATGCACATGGCATCTATAAATGAGCCTTGCTTGGGCCATCATCCCCACCTGGGAAACACGGGTGGTAGGTAATGAATCCTGGAGGAAAGAGGCCAAGTGTTCCCCGTGTCATTTCACACTTGATCTTGCAAAGAGTCCAAGCTTCCCCATCTCATAGGTATGTCCAACTCCTCACATTCAGAGGCTCCAAGCCCCAAGGCCTAATACCCCAACATCTACCATAAGTTTCTGAAGAGAAGGTGCAACTTTTAGATCACACTTCTACTACAAAAAAAAGTGCAAAAGCAAGCAGCCCCAAGAGAGGAATTCACTCAGGGTACCTGCAAGTCCAGGTAGGAGAACAGAGGATGCTCAGAGCTCCCTGGGAGAGGGAGGACCCAGTAATCCCCTTCCAGCAAAACACATCCTTTTGCCTATGCAGCCAGCCTGTCCTTGAATTCAGAGCTGGGAAGATGTGAGGACATACAGGGGAGCCAGGGCATGTCACTGCACAGCTGCCAGGTAAGTCTCAGCTCAAGGGCTTCTCAGGAAAAGATGTCCCAACTCAGCCTGTGCCCAAGTCCCTTCACACAGCATCTCCCCAGGCTAAGATGTACAACAGAGCCATGTGGAAGTTTTCAAACAGCCCTTGGCCTTCAGCAATTAGGATCTAGTCCTCCTCTAGTTTCAAGATCCTTTGCCAGTCTTGTCTCCCCAGCTAGGATCATGCCAGGGTAGGATCACAGAAATAAAACAAAACAAAACAGCACAAAAGGGCCCAGTGTACTTTTCTCAGGGCCTCTCAGCTCCTCCACTATTCTTCATCCTCCCCAAGCCTTCCTGAGGGTCTGGGAGGCCAACCAGCCCTGAAGACCCAGGAGAGCAGAGGGTGGAGAGGCTGCCAGCTCACTGCCACAGGATTTAGCGATCCACATGGCCTTCTGGTGTCTCAGCCATTCTCATGCTACGGGGTGTAGCTGCTCTTCAAACCAACAGATGCCCCTTCTCCTCCACTCACTCTGGTGTAGATGAAGTCCTTGGGATCACTTTGGCCTTGGGCAGATGGGAGAGCACAAGCTAAGTTGCAGAAATGGAAGCAGAATGGAATAAGATGTGTTTGCTTCATTCAATGTTTCTTGGAGTAGTCGGCACTGCTCCAGGAGCCTTTCATGTTCTGTTTTCAGGAGAAAGAGGGACAAGGGAGGGAATTAAGATTTGCTGCTGACTTGCTTCCAAAGCAGATGGCTCAAAGCCATGCCACTGAGACTCCTTTCCCTCCCTCTGCCCCAAACAAAGAACAAACCCCAGAGAATGTCATCACAAAACAGGTGGAAGAGCTCAGGCAGGTCCCAGAACACGAGAAAGGGCCAGACATGGGCCAGGAGCCTGCTTAGTACCAGGCCATTTTCCTGCCAAAAAGAGGTAGGGAAGGAAGGTGGGACAGCCATGTGGATGGAACTATGGTTCCAGTAGGTTAGACAGTGCTTCTAAGAAAGAACAGGGGACCTTAAGGAGCCTTCTGAGGTGCCAGCAGGAGCCTCATGCTCATACCCCTTTAGAAGTCTAGGGCTGCTCTCTGTACCATACAGGGGCCCCCACTGGCCACACCCAGGTGAAAGAGAGTTGAGGACCCCCAAAGCAACACAAAGCTTCTCCTCTCTACTCAGCTAACAACAGAGCACCATGCTCAGCTCCTGGTACCAGACTCTGGACACACAGGCGATGAATGGGATGGCTTGATATGGCGGGGAGGCTCAGGTGGGGAGCCAGGCAGAGAAGACTGTGTCCTAAATCTCTGCCCCAGTCTTGACCTAAGCGACCTAGCAGGAAGCCTCACCTCTAAGACTCTGACTTGTACCAATGCCTTCTTTTAAAATTATTCTTAAAACAGTTGGGGACATATGTTTGCTGCCACTGCACAGCAGGGGTCTCTCCCTGAACTCCCTTATGCCACAAAAAAGCACAATTTTTAAAAAAGTATCCTCTCCAATCCTAAGTATCTCCACTAGACTGTTCTACAAGGGCCAAGAGGAGAAGCCAAGACCCAGGCAGACAGGTATGCAAGGGTTGGCTCCGCCCACTTTTACCCCACACTGGTCCTCTGGCTGGAGACTCACAGGGCTGAATGGCACAGGAGCCTCCATTCAGATCTGGGTGGGATGCAGAACCCCAGGCAGTCAGCGCCCCCTGTGGGGGGGCGGGTCCTCTCCCAGCTTGAAAGAGGCCCCCCCAAGGTCTATAGACAGATGGAGAGTGGGGGCTGCCACTTCCCTCTACCACAGCTAGCTCCAACCTGCCCTGGGACACCACAGGTCCACGGCTTCCAGCACCTACATGATGAAAATGCAACAATAACACCAAGAGCCCATGTCATTCACTCATAGGGCCCCAGGCTTGGGATACTTGGAGGGGGAAAAGACAGATGGGAAAGGACCTCACGATGATGGCACTGCTTATAAAACTGTCTGGCATGGACACATGAGCCACATATTCCACAATGGCCAGTCTGCACACAGACCAAGCTGCCCGACAGCTGAGATGCCATGACTTGGAGAGATGCAGGAAGGGACAGAGGGGCATGCAGCCAGTCATTTACCTTTCCAAGGTTAGTAAGGAGAAAACTTTGAGAAAATGTGACAGACAGTTCGTCTTTCAAGCATAGTGGAGAAGAGAAAAAAACAGGTTGGAAAAGAAAAAAATCTTTTAGTAGTATTTTTCTGGTGTGCATTTGAAATTTTAAAATGAAGGATGTACTGTGCATGTGAGGTGGTCTCTCCATACCAAGCAGCTAGCACAGACCCCAGGAAGACACTGTAGAGCGCAGGGCCCCGGCTGTGATCTCAATTTCACCAGGAAACCAACATCACCAGCAATACACCTCAAGGGCTTCCTCCTCTCAAGTGTGAGCTCCAGCTGCTAATGGGAAGAAATCCCACTGGCATGGGGCAGAAGGAATCAGGAACACCAAAGCGCAGGCTCAAACCCAGGGAAATCAGGGTATGTTCACTGAGCCCTGGGCACCAAGTCCCTCCCTGATAGCAGCATGGCCATTGCCCATCTGGTCTTCTTAGGTGCCACAAGACATTATTGCTAAGTGCCTTTTGTTTTATCTGTTTGTTTTTGTTTTGTTTGGCTTTTGAGACAGGGTCTCACTATGTAATCCAGGCTGGCCTTGAACCCACTACTGAGCCCAGGCTGGCCTCAAACTCATGGCAATCCTTCTACCTTAGCCTCCCAAGTACTGGGATTATAGGTGTGTGCCACCACACCCTGTCTAAGTGTCATATCTGTATTCTCAATATTAAAACCCTTAAGAAGTTATTATTCTCCATTTTACAGATGAAGAAGTTCAGGTCCTAGAACTGCTTTAAATTGCCCGGAGTTCCAAAAACTGTGGCCATTAGCAGAACTAAGGTGCAAACCTGGCCTGGTCTGACTTTAACAATACATTTTGGTCAAAGGCTTCAGGTCAATTCCTAGAATCGGTTGTATCTATGATCCAAGATGTGGGGTCAACATTCACAGGTTTGGCTGGACTCTAATTTTGCTGATCTGGAGGGATTCTAGCCAAAAGCACTCTTAGACTCACCTTGGAGATAGACTAGTCTGCTGTAGAAGGGTACGGGGATGAATCTGAATGGCCCTCTCACAGCAGGAGAGTGCTTCCAAAGGATTAGATAAACCAGGTGTTATGACACACACCTATAATCCTAGCACTCTGGGAGACTGAGGCAGAAGGATTACAAGTTTGAGCCCAGTCTGGGCAATTTAGAAACTTAGCCAGACCCTGTCTCAAAATGAAAAATAATAATAATAAGTTAAAAAGGGTGGGAATATAGCTCAGTGCAAAGGGCTTGGGTGCAGTGTGCTGCAAAAAGAATAATATATGCACACATACAGAACCATAAACTCCAAACTCAAAAACTACTTTTCACACAGGAGAACCCCTGGTCCACAAGTGGTCTCTGTGCTCAAAGGCTGGCTCCAAAGCACCACAGACACTGGATTATGAGGATGTCTTATTGGGAAGTTAATAGATTGACCCACCGTTAGCCATGGGAAGTAGCTGCAAGGACCAGGGGCCAAGGCATAAAGGCAGGGACACTCTCCTAGCTGCTCCCAGGAGCTGGCAGGGAAGAAGACACCAGCCCCCAGAAGCAGGAAGCCCTGTCTATGTTCTGGTTCTGTTCCTACTGACTGGATGGCCATGCCCTTACCTATTAAACAGGGAGGAACTTCCCCACCCACAGCCTGGGGTTATTTAAGGATCAGGGTCAACAGGCATGGGCCATCTCTCTTTTTGTGAGCTGTACAGCCCTACCAGTACATTTGACTCTGTGTGGTTCCACCACAGTCCAGGCATGATGCTGAACTACTCCTGTTTTCCAAAACAACCCTCATTTTTCAGCTCACCCAGTTTCTGCATAAACTCCTCAAGGTACCTTAATGACCACAAAGGGAATAATGGGAAGTGTGGCTGGTGGGCTGGGGTGGGATCTTGTGGTGGCTATAAGACGAAGGCCTTGGCTCCTTCTGCAGCTGGGGACCAACACAGCAACAGAGACACTGCATTATCTCCCAGTGGCTGCCAGAGCTGGTGCTGAACCAGACACTCCACAGAGCTCCAGCCCAAGGAGGGAGCAACCCAATGGGGCTGATGGCAAAGCTGTACTCACTCCTGCCTGTGACTTATGGCCAAGCATGTCCTGATACAAGACAACCAGATCTCAAAGAAGGTTTCCACACAGACCACTCAGGAGCAGGTGGGGCTCCCTCCAGGCCACACTCCATAAGGGGACATCCTCATACAGGTTCTGAGTAAATTTCTCTTTCAGAATGAAGGATGCTTCTCTGGGAAGAGGGGGTGCATAAAAGGCAATGGCGGCAAGCCAGGGCCCAGTTGTCACCAAATCTGACCCTAAGAGGGAACCCCAGACCATGAGCAATGCAGCTAACACCTCAAACCCCAAGAGGAACTTTGGAGAAGCAATCAAACATACTGAACAGCAGCTGGGGCACACTGCCACTTGCAGCCCTCTCTAAAACTTCATGAATTCCCTTCTTCTTCCTATGCTCATCTTTTCCTCCCCTGTGGAAGACCGCAGCCTTCCTAAAAACTGTCCTCATCCTCAATATTTTAAGGGGCAGGAAGCCAAACAGGCAAGCAAGACAGAAAGAGTGCAAGCAGCAGAATTATTCAGAAATACTTACAGACAGGCTTTCCCTAGCAAAGGCTGCAGGGAGGAAAAAGGAGAGAAAAAGGGAGAAAGGAGAGAGAGAGAGAGGTCAGTCAGGAGGCTGGGTATCATCTGGTGGGGCCACCCTGACAAACCTCCCTCTCCTGGCCCAACCAGAGGCTCCCAGGTTGCTCTAATGACTTAGCAGTCCTAAAGGACTGTCCTGTGAGTCTGGACAGCCCTTGAGGCAGAGAGGACTGGACCCTGGCACAGCGTCCTACCCGACCAGGGTCAGTGCACCCACTCCCAGCCAGCCAACTCCCCTCAAGCATCCCCAATAGTAGCCTCTGAACTTTCAAATAAGACCTTGCAATGCATGAGGACAGAATATCATAGAGATACTATTTTAGCTTTGCTCGGTTTTCATTTAAAAGGCTGGATTAAGACCTAAAATTAATGTTTGTCAGAAGTCTCCTAGTCCTATGCCCTCATTGTCAAAGCTAAGGAGACTGAGGGCCAGGGAGGTGAAGTGACCATGCTATTAAGATCCTACATATGTGCAAATGGCCAAGCGACAATAAAAGTCAGGCCTCTAGGCTGACCACTGTTGTCTCACTGGATACATACAGTCTTACATCCTCCATGTGCCAGACACCAGGTTACATGCATGGTATGACTCGCCTCATCTAATCTGCCACTTGCAGTAGGTAGCATCCCCCCTTCCATGGATGACAAAACTGAGACCCAGGGAGGTCAAATGACCTACAGAGGCTGCAGCACTCTCCCCCATCATATTCCAGACTCCAAAATGGTTTAAAGAAGCTCCAGGGAAGACAGGAAGAGTTGGTGGGCTGCAAATAAAGCCCCCAGAGGTGGCTTGGCAAAGAGCTCATGAACAAAACCAATTTGAGCTTCAGCTTGCATTGATTTGTAAGAGGCCAGGCATGGGGAAGTCCTGGGGTGGTGGCTCAATTGGAACCCAGAGTTTTCTACAACTTACATATTTGCAAATGATCTTGGCAATCTTTTAGGAAATTACCTGTTTTTCTGAAAATAAATCTTAATACACAGTTGCCAAAATCTTTCCTTTTCAAGTCTTCCAAGCTAATGAAATCTTGTTGGGTTAAGCTTTATTTTGGTTTTTACTACCCAGTGGAATACTTATGTTCTGTTAAAAGGGGCTCCTTCCCAGTTACCCAGGCTGGCAGCCAGGCTATCTGATTCTAAGGGGACCTTGCTGGCTCCAAGTACAGCATGGGCTCCAGGCCCTGTGCTTTTCTTTCATGGAAGTGACCACAGACAGAGACCAATGACACACTCAGCAATGGGGTGGGACAGAAAAGATGCCCAAGGCTGGGCATGGTAGTACACCCCTGTAATCCCAGCATTCGGGAGGCTGAGGCAGAAGTACTGCCATGAGTCTGAGGCTGGCCTTGGCTGCATAGTGAGTTCAAGGCCAGCCTGAACATAGCAAGACCTTGTCTCAAAAAAAAAAAAAAAAGAAAGAAAGAAAAAGAAAAAGAGAAAAGATGCCCAAGGTCCAGAACTGGACAGAGATTTCTGCACTGGGGGACCACTGTAGACATTTTTGTTTTAGAAATAACTATTCACTAGTGTGAACAGGACTGAAGACATTTCATTCTCTGACGTTCTGCCTGCTCTGCCCAGTTCTGCCCAGTAAAGACCATGACATCAGAAAGGACACACATGCAGTCACAGTCTCTCAAGGGTCTTCAGAATGGACTTCTCATGTTCCAACACCTGTGCCTGTACACATATACACAACACACACACACACACACCTACAACACAAGGGCACACATACACATACTCACCCACAAACACACCCACACCCACACAGTCCCAGGTCTAAGGTTATCGCCCCCAGGCACTCTTCCCCCAAGGCAAGGAGGAAAGGGGAGTCACTGACTTGTCCGGGTAGCTGCGTGGGCACTTCCGGGGGCAGGTAGCTGGGCAGGGCAGCAGAAGTGGAAGCCACATGCTCCTCAAAGCTGTTGATGCGAGGCTTTTTGGTGGGCTCGGGGCTGGCTAGTGGGGTGACACTATTGCGTCTCATGAGCGGGTTAGGTCCCTTCTTTGCATCCTAAGCAAGACAAAGACAAAAGAGAGAGGGAGACAGTTATAAGGAGGGGGAAGAAAAGTAGATAAGGCACAAAAAGTCTCCCCGCTCCTGGATTTTAGGGTTACAACCCAATGGACCAAGGTGAGTGGCTGGGGGGGACCTTGGGCTGCTGTCTATGCCATGATTGGTACCAGTTGGTAACAGGGGTGACTCCCTCCCACGCTTCTTCCATGGATCATTCCAAAAGGCAATCACATAATGTGACATGTGCAAAGCAGGGAGAGAAGCAATTAGAACCAGAGTAGAGAGAGAAGTCAGAGAAAAGAACCTTGCTTCCAGCCCCTAGGAGGCCCAGGAGGGGAGGCCAGAAGGCAGACTTGGGTCTGAGGCTCACAGGAGGGGGAGCAAAAGGGGTCAGCACTAAATCCCTTCTGTTAGACCTCTTCTTCTAGGATCAGCAGCACACAGGCACACCCAGAAAACAGTCCCTACTCACATACAATACTCTGCTTGTGCACAGGACACCAAGGCTTCAAACCAGCCAGGAGACCGCAGACACAGAAATGGGGCAGAAGGCAGAGCCTAGCAGCCGGGTCCAGACACCAACCCTCCTATCAGTGATGTGAGCCCCTGGGGCCCCCTGCAAAGCACAGCCCAGGAGTCTCAGAGCTGAGGGATATCTCTGTATAGTTCTGCCCCACTGCAAGGAAGCGGTCTGAGACCACTGGAGCCCAACTAATGCCCAGTGCCCTGCTGGAGCAGCAGGCAGGAGTCAGGCCAGGAGCATCATCACCTGGCTAAAGTGACCGAAGCTCCCAGGAACCCTTGTTCAAGGGGGAAGGGGGGCAGAGGGGCAGGGCAGAGAGGCCAAGGGACACCATCCGCTTTCATTTTGGTCCACAGGGAAGTGAAGCACTAAAGTGGCTGACATCTTGTGCTGTGAATGCCAAAATCTGACAGCCAAGCTCTTGGGAAATAGGGAAGTCACCTGCTTGGGGGACTCCAGGGCAGCAAGTCATGCTCTGTCTAAGAGGAATGTCTGACTATACTGGCAATGACTGTACTATTATATTTTGACAGCTTATATAAAGCAAATTCAAACTCACTTTCACAGTGCACACCTGGACAGAGATCCAGTCTGCTCCAGTAAAATTCTACATGCCCACCCCTCAATCTAAGAACTACCCAAAGTGGAAGGCAGTGATAACAGGCACTGGGTCCCCTGAAAAGCCTTCCCGCTGGCTGGCCCTCATGTCTCCCAGCCTCCTGTCCTACTTCCTTTGAATTCTTGGTTATTCTGAACCCGAGCGTGTACAGATGATCATGCCAATTGGCTGATCCTGTTTGAACCAGGGTACTGAAACTTCAAAGCATAGGGTCAGCTACCTGAAAAGATAACAGTAACTGTGCTCAGGTTCTATTTAGAAGGGGAGAATGTCTCTCCTTGAATGCTCACTTCTCAGCTCAACTGGAAACAGGAAAAGGAGGAACATAAAAGGAAAGGAAAAGAAGAAACAGACACTGAGAAGCCACAGGAAAAACAGGGCAAGAGTACTGAGATCCTAACTGTAGCAGCCAGACAGACCAAGTGCCTGCAAGCCACTCTGGTAAGAACCCAGCTAAAGGCACCCAGTCATAGGCCTTCTCAAGGTCCGTTGGCATCCTGGAGTGATGGAGGCCAGGATGGCAGCATCAGGGGCCAACACTCACCTCTGACCTCTCCCGGTGTGTGCTCACAGACTCCACATTCAAGTAGATGGACTCCACACGGCAACCTGTGGGACAAAGATGGCGGAAGAGGACACCCTCTGTTAAAGCCTCTGTCTGCAGCCCCACGGCCACCAGCAAAGACAGCCCCCAGGGCAGGACTGGGTGAGGGCTGCTACTCACCGTAAGCAACAGGTGTCAGTTTCAGAACAGTGTGAAGGGGGCATTTCAGGTAGGGCATCTCCTCTGAAAAGAGAAAGGTGGTCCCACAATTACATACGAGACTCTAGAGGAAGGGGGAGGTGTGAAGGGGCATCTCTGGACCCAGAGCTTCTGCCATGGAGACCCCAGAAGCTGTGCCCGTATGCAGGGGCATCCTCTTCCAGTACATTCCATCCTGCCCAGGGCAGAAGGCCCTAGAAAAAAATACCTTGCCAAAAGAACACAATCCAAATGAACTAAAACACCACTTTCACACAGGTAGTTGAGGTTTTTTGTGGTGTTTTTTTTTTTGAGACAGGATCTTGCTATGTATTCCAGGCTGGCCTTGAACTCACAGCAATCATCCTGCCTCAGCCTCCTGAGCGCTGAGATCACAGTTGTGCACCACCACATCCAGCTAAAATAAGTTTCTTTAAAAAGTGGAGGAGGCTTCAAATATTTGGCTTTCCAATTTTTTTTTTAATTTTCCATAATTTTAATTTAGGTCTGTCTAGTGATTAAGCTAAAACTTTGATAGACATAAGACACAAAGTGGTAATAGCATCATTCAAGTTTTCTGGGCTGTTTGACCTTGGAGGTAGGTTGATGAGAAGAGCTGCCCCCATACTCAACCCGAAGACCCGTAGATGTGTGAAGGAGGAGGGCTTTGAGAGAGCTGTTTTATTAGGAGCTAAAGCCTCTGGGCATCACACTACTCAACAGCATTTCCTGAGGGTTGCCAAGGAGGCACTGGGTGGAGAGGACTAAGCAGAAGACCGTGAGCCAGGCCCATGGCCAACTTTTCCTAACTTCTGGCATCGTAGCAGGGTGATCAGTAGTGCGTCTTTGGCCACACGCTCTCAAGGGCCACTTTCCTTCCTCCCTCCTTCTGAGGCCACACTTGCCCAGCGGTACCTGCACTCTTATCAAGGAAGTAGGCCAGCAGGCAGCGCAGGACAGCCTGGTGGCAGATGACCAGTACGTTCTCCTGGCGCTCCAGCTCCATGATCACTGGCTCCAAGCGTTGAACCAGGTCCTGGTAGGACTGAGCACACAGGGAGGGGGCATGGTATCAGAGCAGAAGACATTCAGGAAGAACCCTGCCACTGTCCCGTCTTCTGTCATCACAGACCAGACAGTCAACCCACCTGTCAATCCATCAATCCACCCCTCCAAGTGCTCAGCTCTGCATTAGTGAAATAATCTTAAGAGATCATAAACCAGCCATCTTGCCTGAGTCCCTTCCTCTTCCTACTCCTCTCCAGGGCTTGAGGGGCAGGTGGCGCAGTGGAACATGACTGGCCATAAAAGCAGTAAGGCCCTGACACACAGCCTAGCGTGAAGAAACCTCAAAAACTCTTATACAAAAGTCCACATATATTGCCTGATTCCACTTCTGTGAAATGTCTAGACTGCAAGGCCACAAAAAAAGTAGGTGCATATTTGCCAGGATCAGGGGGTGGAGTGACCCATTTGGACTGACTGCTAACAAGTCTGACGTTTCTTTTGGAAGTGAAGAAAATGTCCTAGAATTAGAAGTGATGGTGACATGGCACTGTGAATCCAGCTGTCCTTTCCATCTGTGGTTTCACAACCACTGAAGACTGAACATTCAGGGAAGAGAACTGCATCTGTACTGAACACATGCAGGGATTTTTTCTCATTATCCCCTAAACAATACAACATAACAACTATTTATGTAGCATTTACAATGCATTAGGTATTATAAGTAATGCAGAGATAATGTATACAGGGGGATGTGTGGTTATATGCAAAGAATTACATAAAGGACTTGAGCATCTATAGATTTTGGTGTCTGCAAGGGTCCTGCAGCCAATCCCCTCAGAATATGAAGGAGTGACTATACTCTAAAAACTAGAGTTAAACACTTCAACACAGTAAAAAATGATGAATTTTGTTCCATTGATTTTATATCAATTTAAAAAACGTAAAAAGAAGGGGTGGAGTTGTGACCTTAAATAGCAAAGCTCTTACTCTTCCTGGGCCCTCCTCTACCTCCTTCCTTGTCCTCCTGACCAGGGGCCCAATGAGTGAGGGCCAACTTGGGACAAGAACACAACAAGCTGGCCCATCAGGGACTGAGGCTGGCAAATGCCCAGAAGCGCACAGGCAGGAAAGATGCCCACTAGGTGTCAACACACTGCCTGGCCGTAGAGGACCAAGAGACTCTGCATTCTCTGCTTGCACCAAGGTGGCTGCTTGCTGTGCCATAGTGAGTGACAGGGAAAACGGCCTCTACCAGCGTCAGCTCAGGTCCCACACGAGGTATGAGACAACTTCCTTGAAGCTGGCCTGTCTACCACCTCATCTGCAGCCCTGGGGAAATTCCTTGTCTGGAGTGAAGCACCATCCACTATCTTCCTCTTTCCCTGTCATTACATTTGTCATCAGAGACACATATGTACACCTCTCACTTTTGCTTATAGGAAAATATAACTACTTCTCTCTTAAGGTTGTTTATGGGGTTGCATTTAGGAAGACTAAGTCCACAGTGCAGTGATAGAAGTCTGTAGAATGGGTCAAGAAGGGTGAATGGACAGTTGCTGGCTGGTAACAGGGTCACCTGGCCCCACACCCCTTTCTTCACCAACCCCACACACACCACACACCACCTACTCCTGGCCATGATCTGCCAAATGAACAAAGGCGCAGCCTGCAGTAAACAGACAGAGCGGAGTGGGAGTGACCTGCACGCTTACCTCACCCGTCGGGTAGCGGTAGTAGTATTTGTCCTGCTCACGCAGCACATACTCCTCAGGGTACGTGTCTCTGATCTCCTCATAGGTAAGCTCCTCACAGACTCCCTGGTGGAAACACTACATTTACTCTAGGGAACACACCCAAAGGGTCTGAAGGAGATCTCAAGATGCTACCCAGGATGCCCAAGAGGGATTCTAGTACATTTGAGGGAAGGCTCCCCACTCCCAGCCCAACCTCTGACCATGATGTCCTAGAACTCACAGCATCGATCTCATTGAGTGCCTTCCATTGCTCGTAAGGGAGTTTAAGTGCTTCTGCCGTCTGGATGGTGCTCTTCAGCTGGCTGGTCCACACCCGGAGGTCCTTCAGGTTCTGCTCCTCAACAAACTTGCTCAGAGCGTTGGCAAACTGAGAATGGGAGGCGGGGTACTGACACTGAGCCCTCTGCTCCTCCAAGAGGCAGGGCAAGATGCTCATTCCTCATGTCAAGCTGGACTCTCTTGTGACTCAACAGTCACCAAGGACCGCTGACCACTGTGATATACCCTCCTAGAGTCCAGGAAACTTGGCTCTACCCTCCCCTTCCCTGCCCACACTCACTACTATGCATAGACACACATATACAAATACAAAAAAACACACAGATGAACACAGTAAAGCAGCCACAGCAAAAATTGCATGCCACACCCACCTCTAGGACCCCACAACTCCCCCACAGACAGGAGCTGGTCACCCTTCTGGCACCTGTCAGCCCAGCCCCTTCCCCTCTCCTCTCCTCCTACCTTCTTGCCTCTGCTGGACAGGCCTGAGTCGCCCCCAATCTTGCCCTGCAGGTTGTATTCATTCTCGCCATGCCGACAAAGGTAAATGGTGCGGGGCTGTACGTGGATGTTCATCAGATAGTACACAATTCGACTCTGGATGTGGTCCTGGACTCTGTTCACCAGGAACCTCCGGCCAACATCAATCACTTTGATCAGCGACAAGTCCCTGAGGAGAAATGCCACTGAGGACCACCACTCTGGCCACATCCACAGCCAAGCAGCACACCCAGACTGGGCCAGGCCCATTTCCAGAACACTTGCTGCCTAAGAGAACTGCAAGGTTAGACAATTCCTTCCTCCGTGGCACAAAATGAGTCTTCCTCTCTGCAGTCAGAGAGCAAAATCAAGGCAATGATCCCCACAGCAGGGGACAGCAGGCCCCCAGGAGAAAGAGAGAGAAAAGCAAAGAATGGAAAAGAGAATGTAGGAACTCTCAGAGGTGACAAGACTGGACTCCTTTGGACACTGATCCTCACACAGAATGATGAATCACACTGGAAAGCTTTCTGCTTAGAGATATTTGTATTGAATATGGGTTCATAACTGATTTATTTTTCTAATAAGACATTTTAAAAGTTTACTGAAGTACTCGGGGGCAAATCCTTGGTGGGACTATCAAGAAAACATTAAATGCCCTAATGTAGGTAATTCAGAGATGGTCGCAGAATTACCTACCTGTCACTTTTATCAGGGTCGAGGGGCTGGTAGCTGGCTTCATAGCAACTGATTCTCTTCATGAAGTCGTCCATGGCTTCTGCTGAGTTGCAATCTTTGTAATCCGGGCTGGAGATTTTCACTTCCTGTAACATCACAAAGAGGTAGCTGATGAATCACACTGGAAGGCTTTCTGCTTAGATTAAGCAGGATTTGGGGCTTTCAAAAGGGGAAGCCCAAAAGGCTCAGAATAAAGATTATCCTGCCCAGTGTCTAAGCAAAAAAAGAAACTGGGGGTTGAGTCACAGCCCAATCATTACATGGGGAAGATGCCTAGAAAAGAGAACTGCCGGTTGGATGGACAGACACGGGAAACCCACAAGGATCCTTTAATGAACACCTCTGAACAGGCGCCTGAATCTGGATCAGTTCAGTAAGTGAGTCACCACTAGAGAGCCTGGCTCTAACTCAGCAAAATCCCACATAAGCACTTGCAAAGCTCCTCACACCAAGTGCAGGTAACTGGTAATAAAAGGTGCATTACAAGTTGTTAGAAATGCCCTTGACCTTGTGAGGGCTCCTCTCCATCCAACCAGAGGCAGCATGCACTTGGGCACGTCTATGACCAAGCTTCAATCCCTACTCAGAAGTTTTTAATATCTGTGCTTTCATTTCTCTTTTTAATATCTGTGCTTTCATTTCTCTTTGAAAACAGCCACTACTATGAGGCAGCCACTCTTCAAAGATCCAAGCCCCCAGGGCATCTGTGTTCCACAGGTGCAGATGTTCCAGTAGGGCGATAAAAGGAGATGGATGCGTGACTGCTACCAACATGAATGTACCTCATGCCACTGAGCTGGATGTAAATTATATGTTACGTGTATTTCATAATTTTAAAAAATGTCCAAGTTCACAAATTCCTAGGTCTAACTTGCGTAGTTGCTTTGAGGTTTAAAGAAAGATTTCTGAAGAACACAGAGGTCAGGATAAACACTGAGCTGTGTAAATGGACTAAAGCTAAAGGATAACTTAGCTAAGCACATTGATGACTACTCACTGAGGAAAATGACCTCACAGCTGCACTCTGCTTCACTAACAAGTGGAACAAGGAAAGCGAAACCAAAAAAAAATCCCACAGGATGTCCCTTTGTTTAGATTATTACAACTTCTGTTTCCTTGTACCTTCAGCTTCTTCCTTTGGACCCACTGAAACTCATTTGAACTCATTTTCCTCAATTCAAATTGCCTTTCCTGAAATAGGGACTCATTTCTTAGAAATGTTTGTGATTCTTTCCACTGCCTTAGAGAAAAGGACCAATATATGAAGCTAAGGCATGCTTAGCATGCCCTTTAGAGGTGAACGTTTATACGCAGCAACACCACAGCATCCCTGTCTGTAAAGAACTGCTTTTCTTTATAAATGCCTTATTCTGATACATTTAAACTGGAGAGAAAATGATCTACAACACAAGAAGGTGACCTGAGAGAAAGTCTTCACAGTAACCATTTCTGTTCAAGATATATTGCTAGCAAGTGATAAAATTAAGAATTAATCAAATGATGCTGCCAATTCCCCTCAGTTTATGTCCGCAAGCTCCTCGTGGTCCAGTGGAGATGAGGAAGGGGCATGTCACAGGTTCATTAGATGCATTAGCAGGAAGACAGTTTCGCAACAGCCCTTCTTCCCAGACATGGGAACTCTGCTGTGAACATACTGAGTCCTAGAGGTTTTTGTTTCCACACAGCCATTCTTACTCATTAGGAACCTTAAGAGCAGAAAAGATCAGCTGGCTCCTTTCTGTCCCACCCAGAGTGGGGAGCGGCCCTATCACTCAGCTGCCAAGCTCCGGCCCCCTGCCTCCCCACATTATCTCCCGTCCCACCCAAGGCTGTGTACTGTCCTCAAAGACCCTTCGTGGAGCTGGTCCAGGTCACAGACTGAACTTCTAAGTTAAACATCTCTGTGTATCTCTCACCTCATGTCCAGCCCTCAGTCAATCCCAACCTGGGGAAGGCAGCTCCTTCTAAAGATTTAGTCACTCTTCAGGCCCCAACCTGGGCTGTTTTTCTGGGGTTGCAAATGTCCTTGCAGTCTAAGCTGCAGCATGCAAGTGGGGCTTCCTACTGTCTTACCATGATGTTGGAGGCTACAACTGTAGGGTCATCACACACAGACTCGATGAAAAATGCCTGGTGGGAATGAGACAGAAACATTAGAAAACAACAAATGCCACAAAGGGCCAACTTTGATGTTATCATCATACACAAAGAGGAAGGATGCCCTTCATCCATTCCCAAAGACGTGACAACCACCTACACACTGCCAAGTTCTTCAGCCTCCTACTGTAGGGTCCTGCCACGAGGAAGGTCCTATTTTTAAGTGGCAAAATTTGGGGAGCAGGAGGCAATGGATCGAGCAGAAATCAGCTCCCTGAGGCTTTCATCTCTCCTGAGCTTGCTGAGACAAGATAAGAAGTTTAGCTCACCTTGAAATCATTTTCTTTGGCAAAATGAAGGATCATGTGTCTCCTCTCTCTAGTGGTATTAGTGGCATCAAAAACCTGATAGGAAAAAGAAAGAGTCAGGAAGGAGAGCCAAAGTTTGAGTTTGACAATATTTACCAAAGCCACCAAGTAAATGAAACCTGTCATTTCCAAGGAAAAGCCTAAAACTACACTTCCAGGAGAGACTGTTTGGGCCTCTCTAGAGCAGGCAGACGCTCCTCTCCTGTTGCCTACAGTGCTCAAAACAGTAGGTGAGGGTGAGAACAGCACACAAACCAGCAGAAGCATGTCGTGGGAGGCTGAACATGCAAGGGACATTGGTGCAAGGTAGGCAGCAACCCCAGCCTTACCTGGCTGCTGATCAAGGGGTTAGGTGACAGAGCATGCCACAGTTGTGCTACCCTGAGACCACTTTCCTGAGACACCAGGCTGGTTACCTGCTTCCCCGGACCCACAGAGGCTCCTGTCCCCATGTGTCATCCCTACAATGGCTCTCAGCACTCTCAGGCCAGTGAGGCCACACTCTGCCAGAGGACTGGAGACTGAGCTGCCTGCATTTCCCAGACTTACTGCAATTTGTCCCCCTTCCTTTGTCAGGTAACTCTTGACATCTCTCAAGGCAGCTAAGGCACACTGCCTGCAACACACAAGAACAAAAAGCCACCCATTAGAGCAGGCCTACCCACAGGAAAGCCCAGGCCACCCCTCACAGCGAAGAAATTCCACTTCTAGGCTGCTCAGTACTGACCAGGCCTCCTGAGGCCCAGAAGCTTCCAATCCGAGGCCCAGTGCAGGCTGGCTTCAGGCACCCTTGGGGCAGCAGCACCTGCACATGGCTGTACAGTAGAATTGTTCCCCTGGGGAAACTACACAGAATCTGATGCCAGAGCCCACCCACAGATCCTCACTGGATGGCCTGGAGTGGAGTCTGGTATGAGGAGCTTTATAAGCTCCCCAGCTGATTCTAATGTGCAGCCAGGGCTGAACACCATCACACTAGGGTTTCACAATTGTGCTTCATAAGAAATCCTCTTCAGAGGCATTGACTCCCAATGAAAAGGAGTGTGCTTACTCTCCGAATGTGGTTGCTGTTGATCTGTCTCACATCAGCTTAGCTAGACTCTGGGAACAGATCAAAGCAGCAAGTCTCAGAGGCCAAGAGACTTGTCCTGACACTGAACTGATCTGACGGCCACCAGTGGAGAGCCACACCGAAGGCTGGCCTTCCCTTCCTCTTACAGATCCTTGCTAAACACGCAGTAAAACAACACCCAGGGCCTACAAAGTAGATCACATCTTACTTTCGGACTTTCATGGCTTCTTCATTGTCAGGGCGGAAGAAGTTATAGGAGCTGTATTGCTTCACAGCCTCACGGCGATACTCTCCCACATTGAACACTAGATGGAAAAGACAAGGACAGCCTGGGTAACCCAGCAGGAGGAAAGACCAACTTCCAACTGGGAGTATGATCCCCACCAAAGAGAAAACCAGCCAACCATAACACATTTCAGTAAGATGACATCTGGTATGGAAATCAGAGTGTGGCCTCTCAGTACAAGGTTACTGTCCCCTTCCTGGAGCTATAGGCTGGGAAGCAACCCTGCCTCCCCAGCCCAAGTCATAGTGTCCACCGCTGCCTGGTTTATCTGAGGCTGGCTCACTGGCCCAGCCTCCAAGCCAGCCTCACAATATCATGGCCAGAGACTGAGACTGGGAACAAGGCAGAGGAGAGTCAAGTCTAGCAAAGGTGGGACAGTAATTTCTATGCAGTGTTCAAAAGTGAGTGGGTCTCTCACTCACTGCCAGGGCTTGTCGGCCATTCTCCTGCTGGCACAGAAGCCAGTGCCAAGGGACACGTTTCACAGTCATTGAGGGAGAGCGTGGCTCAGTAGCAGAGTGCCTGCTTAGCATGTACAAGGCTCTAGGTTTAATCCTCAACACCAGAGTGAGAGAGAGACCAAGAGAGAGCAAGAGAGAGAGAGAAAGTTACTGGATACTGGCTGGACATAACAAGGGAACAAAAAATATAAAAATTGGTTCCATCTTCCAAATGTTTCCCATTTAATTTGGAAGGCCAGGCAGAGATTCATAACAGTGTCAACAGTATGACAGTATAAAACACTGGAGGACATCAGTAGAGGAATAGTATGACCAAGGGCAATGGGAATTTCAAGGAAAAACATCTGTGTAGACTGAGGTGGCTAAAGAAAGCTTCATGAAGGGAGTGAACCTAGGTCAGGCAGGATCTGGGGGAGTGGGAAAGGAGAGAATGAGCCAACAGCAAGAGAAGGATGTGGACACAGCATGGCGGAGACACAGCTGGAATAGGAGGCAGGATTAGACTCCAGAACTTAAAACAGAAGTGGCCCAGAGGTGACCCTGCCCACAGGTTCCAGTGACCTGGGGCAGAAGGTCCAGTTTTTGCAGTGTGGAAGACACAAGCACGGTCACAGTGCTCAATGTAACAGCCCTTGCCTGGGACCCAGCTCACCTTTTGTTGGGACGCCAATCCAGTTGAGGTAGCGAGTCAACTTCTTGGAGATGTAAGTCTTACCCCGGGCAGGGAGGCCCACCATAACAATCACCGTGGGGGAGTTGGTCAGCTTTGGCCCACAGGCTGGAAACCGCAAGCAAGAAACGGATCATAGATTAGATGACAAGAAGTGATAAACAGCCCTATGCCCAACAATAAACTTTAAAGAATGGCACTGAAGGGCCAGGGATTTAGCTCAGTGGTTTTGACGCCTACTGCACAAGGGCAAGGACCCAAGTTTGATCCCCGGTACCAAAAATAAAAAAATAAAAATAAATAAATAAATAAGAATGGCACTGAAATTTGTATTTCATTGCCCATTCCAAAACCCCTGGCATCTGATAATCCAATAGGACCAGAGACCTTCCCTAGCCAGAGCCCTTGAGTCACACCTTGTAGCTTGAGCCCGAGTCACACCATGTAGCTTTACCTCCTTTCCTGACAGTATGTGGCAAAGATAGTCTCAACCCCAAATTACTGGTCTGAGAGGAGGGTCCTGACCCAGCCAGCAACCCCAATCTCTAACACCAAAGTAGAAGGGCACTCCTTGAGGGCTGCAAGAAAGGGACCTTAAGGGATCGGGGGAGTGAACAGTAGGGAGAGGTGGTTTCCAAATTCAGTGTGCAAACGGAGGGGACAGGTGGCAAAAGGACTTGGGAGGTGGGTCCCACAGAGCCAAGAGATGGAGAGAAGTCAACCGTGAACTTCTGAACTTACACAGGAGGTTTGGGCAGCTGTTTGTTTGTTTGCTTGTTATGTAGCCCAGGCTGGCCTCAAACTCACAGTTATCCCTCCTGCCTCAGCCTCCCAAAGGCTGGGATTACAGGCATGTACCACCATGCCTGACTAGTAGCCACTTTTAAAAAGTACGAGTTTATCAAATGACTGTAGGTCAGGGACTCAGAAGACAGGTGAATCCCATAATTCCTGACCCACTTCCTCCTTTCTCCCCACCACCATCCTGCTGCCTGTTTCTGATGGATATCAGGTCCTCTTGAAGGAACAGGGTCCCCAGGCAAGGGTCGGCTGCAAGGGAACTGCTCTAGCCTGTGACTTTCCTGGTTTTGGGTGCTGAGTGGGTGTCCCACATTCCTCAGAATCTCAATAAGGCAAAACCCCAGGGAGGAAGGGTTTCACAAAGCAGCCAAAAGAAACCCTCTCTGGAAACTGAAAGCCCAGTATTTCCTTGGCTGCCACCTTGTCCCTGCGACTCTCAGGCAACTCTTGCATCCTAGTGACAAGCTCACAAGCCAGAGGCTGCCTGCCAGCTCCAGCTCTGCTGTCCTCACCCCCTCCTGGCACAGGCAGCCCAGCCTACCGGGAAAGTTCTGAAAGCCACACCATCAATGTGGGCAGGTATCAGATTTGGCCAGAGGCTCAGATGCAAGGATAAGCCTAAACCGCAGGGGGAAGGAAGACATGCCACCGCCCTAAGGACAGGGCATCCCCTAAGCCTAAGTGGGTCATGGAGCACCAGCCAAGGTCATCGACTCTGCCTCCCAGACAGGGAGGCTCAGAGCAGGCAGCAGCATGTGGTCTGCAGGGGCTCTGTTTCCTTGCTGATAGTCCAAACAGGGTGCAGGACAAAGTGAGGCTATCAGGGCATCAGGAGACCTTCTAGAGCCATATAAAGCTCTGGCTGTATTCTCTCAGGTTCCAGAGGCCTGGGAACAAACAGGTTCCTAGAGAACAGATGCTGACCACTGCAGAGGGAACACCACCACCATCACCACCACCACCCACACCCTTAGGTGATAAGCATGTGAGTGAGTGAGCCACACAAACAAGTACCAAGCAAGAGGCCTTGTGTCCCCAGGTCAGGAGAGATTCGTAAGACCCACCCTAGTGTGTCCAGGGTTTATTCTAGCAGCTGTAATGACACATCAGAAAAGTGACAGCTAGAGCCGGGTACTATGCTGTGCTCTCAGAACTCTGGAGGCCAAGGCAAGAGTGTTTTCGGTCAGCTTCAGCAATTTAGCTAGTTCAAAGCCAGCCTGGACTACACAGTGAGATCCTGTCTCAAAAAACAACAACAAAAAAAGGAAAGTGGTAGCAAGGCTGACATTTTTTCACTGTGCATGGAAACAGTCTGCTCATTGGCCTTTACCCAGGCCACTGTCCCTCCTCATCAGGTGACCCTGCAGAGCCAACGCTCCTGAGAGCACCCAGCATGCCTGGAGACAGAAACACACACAGCTGTGTACACACACGGAATACTTCAGCTAGAACCGCACCCAGAAAGCAGAGGTGAAGCTGACTGATTTATCAAATAAGGGATTATGTCTATCCACTAACCACAGAAGCAAATCTCCTCTGGCTGTAAGCACTTTGGAAGGGAAAAACAAACAAGACAGTAGACACAGCAGAGTTAATACCTTAAGGCAAAAGTTCAGGTCAAATTCCAAACCCAAATAAACCATCACTCCCAAAACTGGCAAAGCAGAAGCCATCCTGCCCATTCTCAGGCTGGGACTGCCAAAGGGGCTATGGCTTTCTCTAGCCAGGTGCCTGCCCTCTGGACCATGGCACTGAGGGAACGACAAACCCTTTTGACTAAATTGCTATCATTCTGTTTTGTTTTGTTTTTTGGCAGGAGGGGGGGTGCCTAGGGATTGAACCCTGACCCTCTTTCATGCTAATAACCAAGGGCTCTGCCAATGAGCTACACTCCTTAACCCAGTGGTGGTGAACCTGTGGCACATGTGCCATAGCAGGCTGTTTGTATCATTAAAAATTCTAAAAGGTTCGCCATCACTCTCCTAATCCCTCCCCACCTTTTCTTAAACTCAGCACATCTCAAATCCTTCCATGAACCTTTAATCTTCTATCCCACTTGAATTCCCCAAACCTTCAGCTTCTTCTTCTCTACAGAACTTTTTACTGCCCAAAAGGAGACACACCTAGCCCTGCCACCATCCCCCACTCCTGTACCTCTCTCACCACCCCTCCTGGGTCTCTGCCTTTTCTTCTTTCCTAACAGCACAGGGATTAGGGACAATAAATTCAATTTAACACACAATCTTCTGAGGCAAATCTTATGTCTCGTTTCACATTATATAAAAGTTTAATACTTTTAAATTTCTGACAAAAAAGTCTTTATGCTAAGAGGCATTTAAATGTCAAATCTAAATGTCAACTTAGACATACATAAGAGGTAGATATTCACTATGTTAGAGAGGAAGGAAGCCACTGTCTAAAGAGCACCAGGCCCCAGGGGAGCTCAAACTAAAAGTGTTGCCCATCTCTAAGGTCATAGTCATGGAGTAAGATCTCACAGAAAGTCACCAAGTCCCTGAAGCTGAGCCTCCACTCTACAATGTCATCATGTCCGTGCACTCACTAGTTTACAAGCCACCTGCCCTGGGTGCCAGGTGTAGGAAGGAGGCAAAGGGGCAAAGCAAGGTGAGCCTCTGAGCAGGACCACTGAGCCCAAACCTGCCTGTCCACAAGCGGGTCAGACCACGCTCTCAGTTCATGATGCACACTGGCTACCTGTACTCATTCCATGCAGACAAACATGCACAGGACACCAAAAAAAGACCAGAAGGTTAGCTAGTGAGCACACGAGCTGTATGCTATGGCCAAGGAAGCTGATTATGGAAAGAATCTGCCAGAGAGATGGGTAGGCCCTCTACCTTGAAGTGCTTATCTCCTGTCCTCAACCACCCTGATTCCTGGAACCCATCCTCAGAATAAAGACTGTTGGGAAGACCCTTTGCTGTAGCCCCCATACTTCCCTCTAACTTCCTCCTACCTGAGGCTCTGCAAAACGCTAACCTTAAAAAAGGATTTTCAAATTCAGTCTGCTCTTTTCTGTAAGTAGATGAGTTACATTTCAACTACAAGTTCAAGGGGAAGAAATGGAAAAGGCCATTTATGACAGAACTGTGAACCAAGAAGGAATCCATCCCTGTAGCTGCCTAAGGAAACAAAGATTGTGCCTGTCTACAGGGACCATCTCGACCTACTCTCTAGAGCAAAGACCTGTTTTGGTCCTACAGATATACAACTGCCCTAAGCGTGTCTTCCTGGAAACAGACTTAATCCACTTGGCCTGTGAGAGACCAGAATGCAGTACACATTTGGAAGAGGCCAATGCAGGTCACAGGTTGCTGTCTCCTGGACACAAACCTCTCTTCTCCTGGTATCAGATCTGGCCGCAGGACTCTCAAAGTAGGCTGGGTTAACTCGACGTTTGCTTGCCTCACGGGAGTGGGCTTGAGGATTGGGGGAGGGGTGGAGAACGCAGCTGACAGACACCTCTTTCCAAAGCTCTCTGCACTATTTGATGGTTACAGCAATATATTCATTACTTTGGATGCACATTTTAACTGTCTATTTGATCTTACCCCTAATGAAAGGCTCCATATAATCTCAGCCAGCAACACTGTGGGATGGGGTATTTTAGTGACTCAATGACAACCTTGAGAGTCAATACAATAGCACAGTGTGAAGCATGCAAGATCAGGAGTTCAATAAACAAGAGTTCAAAGCCTGGCCTCATCGCTTCCTGGGACAAGCTAATCTCTCAATGTCTTTGTCTCCTTTTCTGTTCAGTGGAGGGATGCTTCATAGACACTACTGTGGGAAAAATCTGTGGCATAATTCATGTGAAATGCTTACTGCAGAGCCCTCAATCAGTACTAGCCATCAGGACTATCATCCTTCTGGAGGGACAGAAAACTAAGCCCCCCAAATGGACAGGAGTCACACAGCAAAACCAGCAAGTTTAAGAATTCTTTCCTAAATGGCTATTAAGTATTCTTAAGTGGCTGTCTGGAGCCTTTTAAAAAATAAGGGAACTGGGCTCCATCTGAGACAATTCTAACTTGGTATAGGAGCTCTACTATGGATTTTTTTTTCTTCTCCAAAATCATACTCAAATGATCCTAATGAGCTCGGGCTAAGAATCTATGCTATAAACTGTAGGGGGCCACCTAAGGACAAGGCAGGGATTTCTCAATAATACTCATCCATCTTCCTTAAGTTAGAATATCATGCAGGAGTTGGCATAAACTCCTATAAGAGGAAAATCTATCAGTGTTTGAGCACCACATCCCCCTTCCTTCATACGCAGGCCCCGGTTATGCCTATTCTAAATCCCAAGCAAAGATCAGCTGGCAGTCTCACTCCCTCATAAAGGAAAAACTGATGCTATTTAAGACAAATCTGCATGGACCAGTATCAATGACCCCTCTGCTCCACGGAGGATGGCAACCTTTTATCTAATGTCCCAAGTCCCAACCCTTGTCTCAGGACCCACCACACTGCATGGCACCCCTCACAGCCCTATTAAGTAGACAAAAGTGTAACCTACTTTACAGATGAGGAAAATAAGGTTCTGAGTGGATAATAACTCACCCAGGTAAGTAAGGAGGCTCTCAATTTTCAGGGACGATAAATAAACAGGAGAACCAGCAATTGGTAGCCAAGAAGTTACTTCTTGGCAATTAAGTTGATTCACAAACTCAGTAAATCTCCCCAAGATACTGTGTGCATTTGATGAAAACTGTGGTCCTAAAAAAGCATTTGCCATGATGTTGGAGCAGGTCACCGAACTCCCATGCTTCAGAGGCGGCAGTATCATCTCCTTGGGGCTCATCCACCTGGAGCTTTCTGTTGTTGCCTTACTGTTCGTTGCATCTGAACAGGAACATTCTCTATCCCCTCCTTTAGTAATGAACCTCAAAGGAATCTGCTGCCCACCCTCCATGAGGAGACCACTGATAAAGATGGTAACAAATTTAGGAGAAAGAAAACCTATCCAATATTCCAAATGCTATTAGAGAAAAAAGTTTCCTTTTCTCCATTCCAGTAAGAGACAAGTGTGACTGTATGAACTGGGAATGACACCACTGCCTGAAATTTTAAAAAGTGTAATAAATGCCCAGGCTGCAGATATTTCATAAGGAATATGTCCAAGACTACACCCCAGCGCCACATGGGAGGATTCCAGGAGCTGGTGTGACAAGCATCTTAATCCTTTTGCTTTAGCCACTCGAACCTCCCTCTCAAGCTCTGAAAGGTTCTGACAGTTATCTCCGCTTCTTCACAAATCTCTCATCTCCATCCTATCTGTCATCTGCACTTGCATAAGAGACGTACGTGCAGGCTGTTGGAGTCTAATGGATGGGTTTCCGAAACTAGGAACATGGTCCATCCCTGCATGCTGGTGTCTCTCCACATCACCACTGAACTAATGTCAACTAATCTCCGTGCCCTCACAGAAACTCCCAGTGTTTCTCTCAGATCTCAACCTGGGGGCCGCCTAAGAAGCCTATGTACATGCACACACAGGACCGTGGATTTACACGTATACATAAAAACCAAGCTATATGCCATAAAAGTATGACCTACTGTAGTTTACAAATGCGCTACAGGTAATATTTGTTTCATTCAAAAGTCAAAAGGGGGCAGGGCTTATTTCTGCATGTGGTCTTGGCCACATCTCCCTGGGGCATTTTTACACAAAGACAGCCAAACCACCTGCAGTGTTGGTTTGGCAAGCACATCTGAAAGGGCTGGGGCACAAGGCCTGCCGAGCCCCCAGTTCTGGGCTACCTTGCCAAGAAGGAAGAACAAGACTTCTAAAGGCTTCCCTCAGAACCCTCAGGTCCTGCAGAGGGACCTGCTACTGCACTGGCCCAACCTGCCCCATGGGAGGTATGGGGGGACAGGCAGGTCTGGGCAGGAAAGCCGGTGACTCAGACCCGGCAAAGCTCCAGGCAAGCTGTCACATCCTGCGGCGACCATCCTGAAACACGTGGCAGCGGAGAAGCCCAGCTGGCAGCCTGGCACTCAGGTGCCCTCGGATGACCAGAAGCCACCTCTAGGGCTTTCACTTGGGATTCCACAGTTACCCATCTGGCTGCCTACTTGGCCTGGGCCAGATACCCACCAGTCAGCTAGCCCCTGTCCACCTGATGAGCACCTGCACGTTACCTAGAAGGGCAGTGTTGCCTTACAGCCATTCCAACCGCGCTTCCCAGAGAAGGCTTACTGCAGCTAAGAATGGTTCCAAGGGCACCCTCCCCAAATCTTTTACACAGGGCGACAGGCAGAGCAGGACGCAACTGTCAGCAAATTCCGAGCACCGGGAAGCCTGTGTGCGTGTGAAACGCTGCCAACAGCGCAGTCACCAATCCACACATTTTCCCCCAAAACCAGAAGCTAAGCCTCGGTTTCCGGTGACTCCCCTGTCGCCCCCAGCACGGACGCCCCGGCCGTCGCCAGTGTGAAGGAAAGACGAGGGAGGTGGGAGATGGGAATTGAGGGAGGACAGAAATATATACGGAGGTAAAGAGAGAAGAGACAGAGGAAATATACAGAGAGAAAATGTTGTACAGTAATGGACAGACCAATATACAGCAGGGCGGGGAGAAACAGCGCCCAGGTAAAGTAGGGTGACACCGCCTGAGGAGACCCGGAGCCGCAGGAGGGGCGGAGGGGCGGAGGCGCGGGTACGGGGCGGGGCGCGCGGGCGCACGCTTTCCGCAGCCGCAGCGCTCGCAGCCCAGGCCGGGCACGCTCGCCGTTTCCGGGGCCACAGCGCCCCCGCAGTCCGGCCCAGGAGGCGCAGCCCGCCGCCGCCCAGTCCCCGCTGGCCGGGCGCGCAAGAGCGCGCAGCCCGCAGAGGGGCACCAGCACAAAGCGGCCGTACACAATGCCCCGGCCCTGCACGCTACGCACCCCGCAGCCTGGCCCCGCGCAGCTGCACTCACATCTGGGCAAGGAGGGCCGGTGGTCGATGGGCACCCATATCTTCTGCACCCGGCTCTGGGTCAGCTCCAAGGGCATCTTCGCAGCTGCACTCGGTGGCCCGCCACCCCGAGAGGAGATTCCGAAAGTGTGGGGGAAAGAGCGGCCGCCCACCCCCGGAACAAAGGAGGGGAGGGGTGCGTGCGGCGGCGGCGCGCTGCCGGGGAAACGTGCTTTGTGCTAAGTCCTGGGCGCGCGCGTGCGCGCGGGACTGGGCTCGGCGAGGGGCTTGGGGCTGCGGCTGCCCGCACGGCCGGCTCAGGGATGCTCGGGCGCAGTGACAGCCGCGCTCCCGCCGCTCAGCACTCCCTCTCGCCTCCTCTCCAGCTCTACTGAGATGCCACATACACCGCCCGGCCTTTTCAAGTGTCGGAGCTTGGCAGCGCGGCGCGTCAGCCCCAGGGCGGGCCGCATTCCTGGCGTCCCAGCCCCCTTTCACGTGGGGAGGAGGGTGGGCGAGCCGGGAGGCGGCCTGCTGGCGCCCCCTGCGGGCCGGCGACAGCAAAGCACGTCCAGCTCTGGCAGCCCAATCCCCAACTCTGTGAGAAAGCCCAGCTCCGGCTGGCTTTTTACCCCTTTTATTCTTCACTCCAGTTATCCCCTGGCCCAGCTTCCCAAGATAACCCTTCATCTGAACAGTGCTGGGAGGGCCTCAGCGATGCAGCTCTGTCCAATATGGCCTGCAGCCTCCCGAAACCCATCCCCTAGGATGCTGGTTGAAATGCATCCCTCTGATTTGGCCTTACTAGCAGCGGAGCCCCAATATTCTGCATTTCATTTACGCGCTCGGGGGCGAGTATAATGCACGTTGAGACCCAGGCCAGAGCTGCTCCCCGATTACCCGTAAGGCGCCACATACCGCGACCCCCACCAACGCGGGCTGCCCTTCCCTGTACTTTCATCTCCCTTGGGAATCGGCTTGTGCTGAGCACTGCGCCCCTCACGGGCCCCAAGTCCGGGAACTTTTGAAAGGCCTGAGTGCTGAGCAAGAGGAGGAGGTGGGAAAGCCCCAGGGGTTAGACCGAAGAGGAGCTTTCCGGACCGGGCGCAGCTGCATCTTGGGGTTCACAGTCCCCAATAAACCTTTAACTCCCTGAGTAGTCAAACAAAACTAGACCCCGTCCCCACTAGACCCCATTCTTTACCTGACAATTAGCCCCGGAGTAACTATTTAGGGGAGGCACCTTGATCATGCAAACTTTATAACCTATTTTATTTTTCCTACACACACTACAGCTTTACGTCGCCACTTTTGGGGGGTGTACATGCCCTCTCGCCTTTCCTGGTTCTCGTAGTTTGCAGTGGCTCGCAACAATCGCGACAGTTTGTATGACAGTCCTGTAGCCAAGTCACGGGCCGTGCAGTGAAAATCTGGGGCATTTTTGACGGGGACCACCGTCCGCTGAGGCACGACATGAATGTGACTTTAGCAAGGAAAGGCTCGGCACAGAAGCGCTTCACTGCCCGGCCGAGAGGCGCACTCTTCGCCCTGAGGCTGAGCTGTGATTGGTGGGAAGAAGGCGGTGCTTGCTGAAACCCACGCTATGGTGGGAAAGTCTGCGCAGAGGCTGCCACACGTCGCTCACGTCCTGCATGCTCTGCTGGGAGGGCTCCCGCTCCCTGGCGGCGGGCACAGCTGCTCCCGCCTGGCTCGCCTGGCTCGCCAGCCCCACCCAGGCCCCGCCCTCTCCAGCAGTTTGGCGCGCGCAGGGGCTCCAGAGCCCAAGAGTCGCCCACCTGGCCAGTGACCCCTCCCCCACCGGGGGATACCCCCTGCTCCAACCCTCACTACCGCCCTCCCGTCCCTCCAGCGCCGCGCCGCCCTCCCTGGAGCCCCAGCTCCCCAGACAGCTTTGCTGACGGTCTGGTTTCAGCGCTTGCTTGGGCAGCTGTTCAGAAACCCTATGCACTGTACTTGGACTTGTTTTTCTGCACTGGGAGCAAATGCCAGAGGTGACACCCTACAATGCCCAATGGAGAGTCCCAGTCCACTCTTGAAATAAGAATGGGACTGAAGAAGAACACAGCAGTCAGCGAGTGCTCGAGCCACTAGGAAGCGTTCCCAAACTGGGATTCACAGGGGTCAAGGAGGGTAGCAAGCTGTGGACAAGGAGAGCCCCCAGCAACCGTAGTGCGCTCGCCTGCTACTGAGCCACTAGAAATTTTGCGTAAACCTACAGGCCAACCCAGGGGACCAGGTGGCTTTCTATGATCTCCAAGCCTGCAGTTGTTGGTTTTCCTCTAAGGGGAGCAGGGGTGGGATCTTCACCCTAAGGTGAAGAGCTTGACCTAGCTAACCATCTGATCAGGGTCAGCTGTAAGGTCAGGAAAGTTGACTTCCCCAGCTGAGCATTCACAGATAAGGCACTTTCCCTGCCCAGTGTCAATAAGATTAACGTTGTGGGCGTCCAGAACAAAGATTAATTTCTTCCCCAGTCCCCTGCACTGGATATGTATAATTAGTCGGCAAAGAGAAGTCAACTTAACTCCTCTGCTGCTTGGAATAGCTAAGTGCAAACCAGTAGTGCTGGGGGACAAAGACGAATTCACACTTGTTTCGCTCTTTGTGTTTGTTTGTTTGCTTGCTTGCTTGCTTTTTATGGCCACCTAGAAACTCTTGTAGCCCCAGGTAAATTAGAGTTCCTATGGGAGGTAAAATTGCTTCAAAAAAAAAAAAAAAACACTTACAAACAATTGCAGCTACCTGTGTATTCTAAGTATTTACTAACTCAGAGTTTGCCAGCTTAGACATTCTCCTCTTTCCCTAGTGCTATTAATGACCCCCTATCTTCACCTCAAATGTGGCCCTCCAGGGTTTCACCAACTCCCAAGTCCCCAAACTAGACATTATAAACGAAGTCCTTCAGAAAGGCTGCCAAGTATGTGAACATTCCTTTAATGCATCACCATCACATTTGCACAGCCAGAACATCTCCAGTCACTCAGACAGAGTGACAATTTTTCTTAGATTCTGAGTCATGGTCCTAGACCCTATTAGAGCCAGATGGACAGCCCCTGATCTTACGTGAAGGCATAGAGGGAGGTCTAGAGATTAGAGAGATCAAGGAATCAGGTTCAAGATCAAGGAAGAAAACCAATTAGGTGAACAGGGTGTTTCTTTGAGATGGGGGGTGGGGGGAGGTCCCAGTACTTGACACAGACAGCAGATAGCTGTCTCTTCTCCAGGGACTCATGATAGACTCACCATAATCCAGGGTGCTGAGGGGAATCATAATTAAGGGAAGATCAGACTGTGATTCGGAAGATCTCACCCAGAACAATTACACTATTTGGAAGGAAAGCACAAAGAAAAACCTTCACTGTGAAGAGGAGTCATTAGCAGAGTGTTTACTTAAAATGATAGTCTAATATTCATGAAGAACCTATCAAGTGCCTCTTGTGCTGGTGCAGATGAATTCATTGTCTATGTTCAGCCTTGGTGAAAAGGTGAAAGAAATGGTTTTTCTCCATGACCTGTGTGCCCACTTTCTGCTGGCCAGTATCATCTGACCCTTAGTAGTGTTCCAGACATGCCTGTAATGACAGCAATAAGCAATCTCATTTCCATGGTCTTGTGCCAACTAGTTAGATTTAAACCATGCTCATCCCCAGGGAGAGAATGAGAGTGGTAACAAGCTGTGGCAGGCTGCGAGCAATCAGAAGTTGCTAATTAAACAAAAAGTGTCATTATTTGCACCTCTGAAAAATCCCATGTATGAGAGAGTGAAGGGAGACACCAAATAAACAGCAAAACCAAACCTTTTATGATCACCCATCAAAAGCCAGGCAAGAGGGTTTTTTAAAAAAAATATAATATTTGTAGCCTGGTGCTGTATGTAATCCCAGCCACTCAGAAGATTGAAGCAGAAGGATCATGACTTCCAGGCCAGGCCTGGGAAATTTAGTGAGTGAGAGCCTGTCAGAGAGAAAGAAAGAGAGAAAGAGAGAGAGGAAGAGAGAAAGAGAGAGAGAAAGAGGGAGGGAGGGAAGGAGGGAAAGACAGGAAGGAAAGAAAGACAGGAAGGAGAGAAAGAGGGAGGGATTAAAATATTTATAACTCATAGGATTTAAACAGATAAACTGTCTATACAATATCACATAGGAGGTTGAAAAACCCAAAAGCATAATGTGTGCACAGATGATTATAGCAGTTTTTATTCAAACATGGAAGTCAAAACATAGAAACAATCGATTCCCTTTGGTAGGTGAATGGCCAAGCTATGGGACTTCCAGACAATGGAATATGATTCTGTGCTAAGAACTGCGCTAAAAAGACACAAAAAGGCATACAAGAACCTTAAATGCATATTACTGAGTGAAAAACTAATTTGAAAAGATTTCAAACTGCAGGATTCCAACCACTGTCCCGGGAGTTGGGGGAGTGGAAATGGGGGAAGAGGAAGGAGATGGGAACTGATTTTACTGCCAACCTAAAACTGCTCTAAAAAATAAAGTCTATTAAAAATAAAAAGGAATGTATTATTGTTCTATAGGTGCCATTTCTTTGATCTCCAATCAAGTTGATTTAAATTTCTTCTCATTATTAGAGTTGGCCAAGGCCCAGCTTCTGAATCAACTCAAATTGTGCAACATAATTAAGTCCCTTCAAACTCTCCAGCATTTCCTTTTCCATGTTACTTTACCTCCTGTGGGCCTTTCCCCTTCTTAAGGACACTCCTGAGCCTGGGACCATGTTCTTGAACCTGCCTACAGGTATTTGATATCTGTATCACACCTTGCTTTGAAAGTCTTCATCAGCCTCCTCACCCTATATCAAACTGTAGAGTGTTTGTGTTAACATGTATTGTATTGTGACTTCAAAGTGTTCACGTATTTTAAAGATCAAATACAGTGCACCTTCAAGTTACAACCAGCCTGACATATGAACAACTTGGGTTATGACTAGAATTTTAGTTTTAAACTTACAACTCAAATGCTGGCCACTTGTGGTTCCAAATGGTCTCAGATACAGATTTAATACTTAAAGAGCTCTGGAAGGAACATTACAACATCCTTTCTAATGTGGAGTTAATTGAAAAACCCTGGGCCAATGTCTCTCTAAGGACCCTGATAGTTTCCTGTATACAGGACAGAGACTTTGAAGGATATGTAGAGAAGTCTGAGCCTACATTTGACCAACCTGAGTTACAACCAGCCATCAGGAACAAATTGAGTTCATAAGTCCAGAGTCCACTGTATACTATAATCTAGTTCACAGTATTATACCAATGTCAGTCTACTGGCTTTGATATTTTATGACAGTTACATAAGATGTTACCATGGAGGAAGCTGGGTGAAATGTTCAAGGAACTCTATGTACTATTTTGCAACTTCTCATGAGGCTACAGTTATTTCAAAACCAAAAGTTAATTTTCTTAAAAAAATTTAAATCAGTAATGGTTTACTCAAATTCTGAAAAAAATGTGTAGTTTGTATATATTCTGCCAGTGAGGGAGGAATGACTTGGTAGAAAGATAAAAATGTCCATGATGATTTGCATGTATTGATAAGACCATTGCTTCTTCCAAGTGATACATAATATACACACAATTTGCACAAATCCTGCACCTAAAGAGAAACAGAATCAAGCTCCAAATGTGTCAGGGTTTTTTGGTGGGTGACTATTCTATTGTTTTCAGCTTTATGTAGACCTTTGGGAGAATATCAATGTGTTTGTAGTCTTTGTCATTAATGGGGATGCTTAAAATAGAATTCTGAGTTCAGCAGAGGTCTCTGAGCGGTTCATGCTGAACCTCTTGCCTTTGGGTGAAAGTGGCTCAATGGATAACTCTCCACTGTGAAGTACATATTCGGAGGGTGGATACTTAATACAGCTACAGTGTTGTGGGGCTTTGGGAAATGATTAGAATTTGATAAGGTCAGCAGAGTGGAGTCCTCATGATTGAATCCTGATGGCTTTGCAAGAACAGGAAGAGAAACCAAAAGTGACACACATACACAGGCACCCTTTCTGTTATGTGATGCTGTGTGCTGCGTTGGGAATCTGCCACCAAGAAGGCTATTGCCAGATGTAACTCCTTGACCCTAGACTAGAACCATGAGCCAATACGAACCTTTATTCTAATAAAGTTACTCTGCTTCTGGTATTTTATTACAGTAATATACCATTCTCTGACCAGTTTGGTTTGTAACTTAGTCTCCCTAAGCTTATAGACATCTGAATACACTGCAAAAATCCATCTTCTAAATAGTAAAATCTGAACACCAGACCCTAGCCTATAGTGACCCTAGGCAGATATGGCCAGCCACCCAGGAAGCCGTGGCTAAAGAGTCAGCCAGTTCTTTCTTTGACACTTAATCTGCTTTTCCATGGAAATATGTCCTAGAACACAAATGGTTTTGTTCTTGCCAAAGAAGTTTCTTCATGGCAATATTTTGTAGACATAAATACAACATAAAGAGAGACTGAAGAAAAATCCAGAAACATAGTAACTCATGGAAGCTTACAGGACAGCTCTGAGTGAAGACTTGTCCTACAGTAGAGGAAACCATGGCCATGACTAATACTTGGAGCATGTCTCCTAAGACTCTTCTCCTAAATCACAGATGGAAAAGAAGCAGGAGAAAACCCACCATTGCCATAAGAAAAGTACTACATGAACTTCACAAGGCAGAACATTTTCTAAAAAATCAGTGGAAGCCGGACGTGGCAGTGCACACCTGCAATTCTAGCACTCAGGAGGCTGAGGCAGGAGGATCACCACAAGTTTGAGGCCATCCTCGGCTATAGTGAGTTCAAGGTCAGCCTGAACTGCACACTGAGATCCTGTCTAAATAAATAAGTAAATAAATATTAGTAGATACTGTGTATTGTGTCTGTGTTGATGGTTCCTACATCGTTGTTTCTGGTAGTTCAGGCTATTTCCTCATCATAAGACAAACTATCTCTCAGCCATCGATCATGGTGGATAAAGAGACCAGGTAGATGCTAAGGACAGTGTGTGAACAACCAGACTCAAAAGCCCTCCCAGCAAGCCTCAGTTTGAACATCTGCCATGTTATTAAACAGGGCTCTTGGACAGAAGTACATTTATCTTTATGGAATTTCCCACTTTTGGTTTCACTCTGTTGCTAGATGCAGAATAAGCCTGTGCCCTCTTCCAACAGCAGATGCTCATCTTCAAACACTTGTAAGCAGCATCCCATTCCCACTAACACATGCATCGTTTAGGATAAAGAGTCCACTCTGACTTTAGAGCACAGAAAGGCCATTTTCTCATGGCACATGGTGAAGGAAGTGAAGAGTCCATTTGCCTCATGACCTTAAGAGTTGGATTCTAGGGAAAGATTGGTGTGGAGTGACACTATTAGACCTATGAGAAATACCAAATTAAGCCAAGAACTCAAAATTACTACAAGAGGCAATTCTAGGGAACCTCTACTTCATCTAGGTTTAGCTACTCCACCATAATGATTTGAGCCTGTCTCATCTCCAAAGCCAACCAGTAGGAATGGGAGGCAGGGAAGAGACTATAGTGTGGGGATGCAGACATGGCCTGTGAGTCTGGAGCCCAGAGCCTGGTCTTGAGCCTGACTGTACATAGCTTGGATGCCAGTTCCCTTAACTGCTGACCAGGGTCCCGTGTGGTCTTTAAGCATCTCTTCCACTTCTCAAATGGCAAAGATCAGTGATTCACACTGTTCTCAGTGAAACACAAATAAAAACTTGATAATAATCACTAGATTATCAGCAGCTGGAAAATGGGGACAACTGTTCATCATTGAATCACAATGTCAGAGCCTACCACAATGTCAGACACAAAGAAAATATTCTATACACTTGCTTGTTTGATGAATGAATATTTATACTTGCAATTATGTCACTAGTCCACAAAGAATCTTGAGTACTGGCACACATTATGGGCTGGAAGCAGCTTCTGTAAATCCTCCAGAAACCACAGGGGTGTGAGGAGGAGAGTTACCCACTCACTGTGGCCATTGTACATACAACAACACTAGCAGCCCATCTACCTCAAGAGATTGTTGTGAGGATCAAATTCAATATGAGCAAAAGAGCTTCAGGTAGAGTACTCAACCAGTTCATAAAGATATAAAGATGAGCATTTTCAAACTGTCTAGGTCCACGTCAGGTAGTGCTTCTGGTGTCTGACTAGATTTCCTCAGCTCTGGGCTAATCTGCAATTTGGTCTTCACCCCTTGGTTTCCTCAGCTCAGAACATCAATAACATCCCCCCAACACACACACACACACACACACGTGTGCGGACATGCATGAGGATGAGGGAAAGAGTCAGAGTTAAGTCAATCAAAGTTACTAACCCAGGTCTGGAGAGAACAGAAACCAGAATCAGACCACCTTTTGCTGAGTACATGAATGTGTGCCCCAGTGACGCACAGAGGGAGCTGCGTTGAGAAAGCAAGGGACAGGCGTGGTGTCGCAAGGCCTGCCTGTGCCAATGTGCAGACATGTGCAGTGGAGCAACTCTGGCTGATGAACCAGAGTTGACATCCTTGCCCTGCTCTGTTCCCCCTCCTGCTTCTTCCTTCTCCAAGTGGAAAACATCCTAAAAATTGAGCAAATCAAGCTGAAGAAAAAAAATACATTTTGGAAAGCAATGCTGACTAGGTGTTGGAAAACTTACCCCAGCTAGACTGTATTAATGCATAGTATTCAAATTACAAAAAGGGACCATCTGTAATCACCAGTGGTAAGAAGGATCCCATTCAATTCAGTATGATGCCTTCAAGGGAAATGTCAACAAATGTCAACAAATTCATACCTCTAAAGAAGGACCATCCAGAAATCATCCTTGTGAGGGACAGCCAAAGAACTAGGCATGAGATAAAGAACAAGGCTATGAGACAATGATAGCTACTTACAAATACATGGGCAGTTGGCTTGCATTGTATTGCCCCCATGAACAGAAACCAGACATTGGTTCAAAGGTACAAGAGGGTACTATATGAGTCAGGTTTCCACTACTGTAACAAAATACCTGAGATAATCAACTTAAAAAGAGGAAAGTTTTATTCTGACTTGGATATCAAAGGTTTCAGTCCACATGGCAAGACAATACATCAAGTTGTAAGCATATGGTAGGAGAGGCTGCTCATCTCCAAGCAGCTAAGAAATTGCGGGGAGGAAGGAGAAAGAGAAGAGAACAGGTGGGGAGGGGAGGAGGAGGGGGAAGGAGAAGAGAAGAAAAGAAGGAGGGAAGAAGAAGGGAGGAAAGAGGGAAATGGAGAGAAAAGGGAAGAGAAGGGCCAGGGTCCTAACCCCCCTTCAAGGCCAGATCCCCAATGCCTTAACTTCTTTCCTCCCCACCTCCCAAAGGTTCTACCACCTCCCAGTAGTGCCACAGGCTGGGAACCAAGCTGTCCATGTGTGGGCCCTTGGAGGACACTCCAGATCCAAACATAGCACATGCCTTCCTTGCAAAGTGGTACTAATGGCCAGAGATAAGAAGTGCCTGCCCCAGCACTGATCCAAGCAGCAGCCAGATGCCTGTTCATCACTTTCTAGAGAGGTTCCCAGAACAGCTGGGATCAAACTAGCCAGCCTCAGACTAGCCCTGCAAATGGAGGACCCTATGATTGCATGAGGGTGGAGCACTTGTCCCATTGTACCTCTCACCAAATCTGACTTTGCACAAGACATTTCAAATTCAAACAGATCTCAGGGGTTGTTTTCCATTTTAAAGTATTTGAGCCTAGAACTACAATCTTGAGTAAATCTGGGCATCAAACTACTGAGCTGGCCCTTAGTCATACATTTCACCAACTCGGTGAAGGGACTGGGAGTCACGGGGTGAGGCATTCCTTTGATAAGCCACTTGGATTGCAATGGTCTTGAGCCATCCCTACTGGCAGGGAATCACAAAGTGTGACATGGGGCTCACACTCCAACTAGAAATAGTTCTGTTTGCATTTTTTAACCAATAAATGTATGTTTTACAAATATGTCTTTAAGAGCTGGGGATTTAGCTCAGTGGCACCATGCCTGCTTTGTAAGCACAAGGTCCTGAGTTCAATCCCTGGTACAAAAAATATA
>NW_004624775.1:1066541-1136168 GCF_000247695.1 Heterocephalus glaber | reverse complement strand
TTTTCCTTAGCCCATCTTCCTGTGACCATCTTTGGCCATTGTGATGGTTAATATTTTTGTGTGTATGTTTGGTACTTGCGGCATTAAATCTAGGGGCCCTCTGCCAGTGAACTACATCCCCAACCCTTTTTAAATTTTTTTCTTTTGAGACAGGGTCTCATTAAGTTGTCCAGGCCAGACATAAACTTGTGATCCTCCTGCCTCAGCCTCCCTGAGTGCTTGGATCACAGGGGTGCACCACCACACCTGGCTTGATGTTTAATCTTGATAGATAATTTGGTCGGTTTGAGAGATGTCTGGAAGATTAGTAAGGCATACTAGGTGTGTCTGGATGGATTATGGGAACATGACCTTGGGCACTATACTATATCTGATCCCTGGCCCCTGTCATTTCTAGTCCTCTTCCCCTGGACTCTGCTCCATGCCATGAGTTTAGCAGCTCTCCTCTACCACATCCTTCTGCCATGGTGTTTGTGGCTTGGAGCCAGCCAACCATGGACTGAAATCTCTGAAACCCTGAACCAAAATAAACCTCTCTTCCTTTAAGTTATATACATTAGGTATTTCATCCAACAATGGAAAGCTAACTATACAGCCATGTATATCTTGAAATTGATTTAATCTTAGTTATTTAGTATTTCATGTGTACCCATAATTGATCACTGTTTAAAGATAAGAAGCAAATGCTGGGTGTGATAGCAAACACTTAAAATACCAGCACTTGGGAGGTGGAGGCAGGAGGCTACACAGTGAGTTCCAGGCCAACCTGAACTACATAGCCAGACTCTGTCTCAAAAAACAAAACAAAAAGGAAGTACAGTCAGCTGTGGAGGTGCACATCTGTAATCTCAGCATTTAGGAGGCTGACACTGGAGGATTGCCATGAGCTCAAGGCAAGTATGGGCTACATAGTAAGTTCAAGACCAATCTAAACAGAAAGAAAGAAAGAAAGAAAGAAAGAAAGAAAGAAAGAAAGAAAGAAAGAAAGAAAGAAAGAAAGAAAGAAAGAGAAAGAGAGAAGGAAAGAAGGAAAGAGAGAAAGAAAAAAAGGGAAAATTGATGCTAAATTATAAATTTGTCAAATAATGAGGATATGTCAAAAAGACACAAGAGATGATACTGGATTATAACTCAGAGAAAAATAAGAAACTGTGTAGCCATTTAAGTGTAAAAAAAAATGAAGAAAAGCTGAATGAGCACAGGCAGTGGGAAAGCTTCTCCACTAGAATACAATGCCAACATATAAATGTAGAAGAATGATGGGATTTGTAAACCCCCATTTTGTAATCACAGGAATAACTGTTTCACATAAGAATCAAGTGGGTAGAAGTTTGAGTGAAAAGAAAACCAAAGATATTTGTGGAGTCTCAGACTCTCTTCCCACAAAATACTGACTAATCACAAAGAGAAAACAACCACCTTCCAGCAGAAAAACCTGGCAGATGCCATCCTTAGGAAAGTGATTAGAGGTCGCTCTCCAACGCCAGCGCGGCCTCTAGCTCGCCGAGCTCCAGCCGAAGGAGAAGGGGGTAAGGAGGTCCCTGTACCATGGCTCGTACAAAGCAGACTGCCCGCAAATCCACTGGTGGTAAAGCGCCCAGGAAACAACTGGCTACAAAAGCCGCTCGCAAGAGTGCGCCCTCTACTGGAGGGGTGAAGAAACCTGATCGTTACAGGCCTGGAACTGTGGCACTCCGTGAAATTAGACGTTATCAGAAGTCCACTGAACTTCTGATTCGCCAACTCCCTTTCCAGCGTCTGGTGTGAGAAATTGCTCAGGACTTCAAAACAGATCTGCGGTTCCAGAGTGCAGCTATTGGTGCTTTGCAGGAGGCAAGTGAGGCCTATCTGGTTGGCCTGTTTGAAGATACCAACCTGTGTGCTATCCATGCCAAACGCGTAACAATTATGCCAAAAGATATCCAACTAGCATGCCGCATACGTGGAGAACGTGCTTAAGAGTCCATTATGGTGGGAAACATTTCATTCTCAAAAAAATTTTTTTCTCTTCTTCCTGTTATTGGTAGTTCTGAATGTTAGATATTTTTTTCCCATGGGGTCAAAAGGTACCTAAGTACATGATTGCGAGTGGAAAATAGGGGACAGAAATCAGGTATTGGCAGTTTTTCCATTTTCACTTGTGTGTGAATTTTTAATATTAATGAGGGGATGTAAAGCATTAATGCAAATCAAAATGTTTCAGTGAACAAGTTTCAGCAGTTCAACTTTATAACAATTATAAATAAACCTGTTAAATTTTTCTGGACAGTGGCAGCATTTGGATTTTTTTAAAACAAGTAAATTTCTTATTGACGGCAACTAAATGGTGTTTGTAGCATTTTTATCATACAGTAGATTCCATCTAGTCATTATACTTTTCTGAGTTGTCTTAAACATGCTAGTACATGTTTTTAATGTTGTCTGTCTTTCTGTGCTGTTCCTGTAAGTTTGCTATTAAAATACACTAAACTGTAAAAAAAAAAAGAAAAAAAGAAAAAAAAAGAAAGTGATTAGAGTTGATCTCATGGGTCTGAGAGGGCTACATTACTCACTGCTTCTCAGGTATTCCTGCCAAACATGCAGAACTCAGATCTAACCATAAAAAAGCAACACGCAGGCCCAAACTGTGGGACATTCCAAAAATTAAGTGGCCTGAATACAGAGAGATATCTGCACACTCATGTTTGTAGCAACATTATTCACAATGACAAACAGATGGAAGCAGCCAAGTGTCCACTAGAAATGAATGGACAACTGCATGTACAAATGTGGAATATTAGCTTCAAAAAGGACAGAAATTTTGACACATGCTGCATCATGGAAAAGCCTCAAAGACCTTCTGCTAAGTAAAAGAAGCTAGTCACAAAAAGACAAGTACTATATGATTCCACGGACTTATTCAAGTGGTCAGAGTCATAGAGAAAGAAAATGAAATGAAGGTGGCCAGGATCAGAGGAGGGGAAATGAGGAGTTGTTTAATGGGTACAGGGTTTCTGTTTTGCAAGATGAAGAAGTTCCAGAGATTTGTTGCACAATAACATGAATATACTTAAGCCTACTGAACTATACACTTAAAAATGGTTAAGATAAGCACAAGGTCCTGAGTTCAATCCCCGGTACCCCCCTCCAAAAAACAAAATGGTTAAGATATTAAATTTTGTATAACATGTTTTACCACAATTTAATTGGGGGAAGGGGGCTTTTTGAGACAGAGTCTTAGTATGTGCCCCACATCAGCCTCAAACTTTTGATGTTCCTTCCTCAGCTTCCCAAATGCTCAGATTATAGGCATGTACCACCATGCTCAGCTTTCAAAAATTTTTTAACTGTTTAAAAAAAGGAGTGCCTATTCTCTTCAAAAATACCAAAGCCATAAGAAGTCAGAGAAAGTGAGTATGAGGGAATGGAAGACACAGGACAACTCATTGAAATTTGTAAGTCTGAATAAAACGCCAAGTCAGGGCTGGGGATTTAGCTTAGTGGTTCCACTGCCTGCCTTGCAAGCGCAAAGTCCTGAGTTTGATCCCCAGTACCCAAAACAAACAAACAAACAAAAAAATGCCAAGTCAGTCAAAATATTGTCTTTTTCTATAAATAAAGAACCCTAGCAGGAAAATTGGTGTAATTTAAATAAGATCAGCATACTGGATTTTAGTGTATCAATACTGATTTCTTCATTTTGATCACTGTACTGTCCTCATTTTAAGAAATATAGTCTTAAGAATTTACAGGCAGAGGGGCATCATGCCTGTATCAGGCTCCAAAGCAAAATGTGTTTCTCCCTGATTCTCTCTTTCTACACACACACACTCAAAGACACACATGCACATGCACATGCACACAATCTATCTACCTACCTCTACAGATCCTCATTTTCTCTTTCTCTGAGTAAAAAGAAAGATATATAGGGAGGGGAAGGATGAATGCACAGACAGATATATAGAAAAAAAGGGAAAGTAAGAGAGAAAAAGAATGATAAAGCAAATAGAGTAAAATGTTAACATTTGCACAATCTGGATGAAGGCTATCTGAGAATGTTTTGCACTATTTTTGTAACTTTTCAGCAAGTCAAAATTATTACAAAGTGAAAAGTTAAACCTGAAAATGTTAAAGTTCATACAGAGCATAAAACAGTAAAAAGACTGCATGTTCACCTCAAAAGGGTCTTCCGCAGATGTGGAAATTACATACAACTGATCAAAATTCTCATGAATTCTGAATGAGCAATGAATCAAAGAGATATCTCTGATAATTCAAAAACCAGTGTTGAAAGATAATGACAAACATTGGAGGGGTGGCAGTGCTAAGGATTGAACCCAGGGCCTCACACATGCTAGGCAAGGGCTGTACCACTGAGCTACTTTTTTGCTTTCTTTTGAGACAAGGTCTGACTAAGTTGCCCAGCCTGGCCTCAGACTTTTGAACTTCCTGCCTCAGCCTCTTGAGAGGCTGGAATCACAGGCATGTGCTATCCCATCAGCTGATGGCCACTGTTTTTATGGTACACTCTTTCCATCCTTGTCGAAACATGCTTTCAGAAAAAGGTCTGCCCCTCAACTCATGTGAAACCTGATCTTTTCATTGGCTCATAAACAACTTAGTGAATAACGCTCCCATAACACTCAGCATGTGTTATGGGCTACCTGCAGAAGCGGTGTATCCCAACAGCCTTGGGGACTGATTGCTGAGGAAGCTAGCAGTTGTTTCTGAAATCCTTAGCAAACAATGACGGGATCAAAAGAGGAAGTGTGGAAACAACCAGAAGGCCTTGTGAGTACAGTGATATGTCAGAAGGTCACCAGGAAACCCTCTGCCAATTCTGGTCACCTTAGTTCTTCTTCCAATAGAGTCCTTGTAGACAGTAAGAACTTGGACTCCTGGCTATGTAAATCAGGCATTTAAGACCAGATTTTTTTTGGTACTGGGGATCGAACTCAGGTCTTCCCACTTGTGAGGCAGGCGCCAGAACAACTGAGCTAAATCCCTGGCCCAAGACCAGATTTTAGTAAGGTGAGATACAGGCTGATATGCTGAATACCCTGGAAGAAAAGAAGTGAACTTGTGAAGCTGATTACCGGACTTGAACAGGATTGAGGTCAGTGGTTGCTAACACCAAAGCCATCACATAGGGAAGTTTTAAAACAATTGTGGTGACAAAAGGGATAAAATTCTCAGGATCTAAATTTCTTTGACAACACACTTCTGCCCAGCACGTACTGCACAGTCATAAAACACTACACTAATGAGGACTGCAAAAGACAGCACAAGATAAAAGTAAACACACAAAACCATCCTTTCCTCCCCTGAATTAATCTTTTATCTTTCCCAAAAAGGTTAAAACGTACAGATAACCATTATCTAAATCTAAGGAGCCTTCTCTGAGGCCTAAGTGAGAGGCTTTATTTACAACTTTGATGAGCAACTTCAGTTACAATACAGGTGTTTCTGGAAGATTAACAAGGAACAATATGCCCTGAAAAATGCCTTTCCAAGATATCCACATCTGCCAACTCAGGCCCCTGCTTCCCCACGTCTTTCTTCCCTCATGTTCAACATCACTGGTCATTCGAGAGATGCAGATGAAAACAACACTGAGATTCCACCTCACCCCAGAAAGAATGGCTGCTATCAAGAAATCAACCAATAACAAATGCTGGTGGGGGTGTGGGGAGAAAGGAACCCTTCTCCATTGTTGGTGGGAGTGCAGACTGGTGCAACCACTGTGGAAATCAGTATGGAGATACCTCAAAGAACTAGGACTAGAGGTCTCATTTGACCCAGCTATTCACCTGCTGGGTATCTTCCCAAAAGAATTAAAAGAATCATGCCACAGTGATATATGTGCACCCATGTTCATAACAGCACAGTTTGTAATAGCTAAGCTTGGAAGCAACCCAAGTGCCCATCAATTGGAAACTGGATAAAGAAGATGTGTTTTTTTAATAAAATGGAGTACCACTCAGCCATAAAGAAGGAAAAACTAGAGTCATTTATAGCTAAATGGATGCATATAGAGGCCGTACTTTAAGTGAAATAAATAGGACACACGTGTGTAAATACCGAATAGTTTCACCAGTGTGAGAAACTGATAGTGTAAACAAGGGTTAAAATGATTAAAATGAATAACTGACAACTTGAAATAGGAAAAAAGGTCCAAAGACGAAGGGGTGAAGGGAGGGGAAGGGGAAAGGAAAGGAGGGAAAGGAAAAGCTATGAGAAAAGAAAAAAAAATGTAAATGATGTGTGTGTAAATAGGGAAGGGAGGAGGGGATGAAGGGTGCACAGGTAATGGGGAAAAAAAAATAAGAACCAAGATATATCATGTACAGGTACAAACACCCAATGATAAATGTAAACGAATTGTATACGTAAAATGTACCAATAAAAGAATTTAGAAAAAAAAAATAATCCCAATCTCTCACCCTGACTATGCATTCCTCTCTTGGAAACTTGCCTGCTGTCCCTCTTGACAGCTTACTCAGTGGTCTAAATAAACTCTTGCCTTTCCTGTATTCCTTGTCTATTGGTAAATTCCTTCACCGCCTGTGTAACAGGTCCTCTATTATTGTCTGATACAGCAATATCCATATGTAAGGCCCCTCAAGTTCCAATTAAAGCAGAATTGCCGGATGGGACACAGGCTTGCTCTGCCATTGTTTAAAATCTTCTCAAGTGCCTGGAAAGTCTAGTCATGTAAAGACTGGGCTTTCATCTCCCTTGCCACTGTGCCAACTCCACAGAGTTTCTGCTAGAGCAATGGTATCTTGTCTGCAAGGATTTTAATCTTTACTGAGGATATAAGAGCTAGATGCACTGGAAATAATAGTAAACAGCTGTGGAAGAGCATGGAGGTGTTTTGGAAAGATTTGTGAGCAAAACGTAGTCTAGCGTAAGCAAACTCCTTGTAGTCAGCATTCTCACCGAGCTTGCAATCTGTTTCTCTCCATGGCTTATGACAAGTCATTTAGCAGCTCTGAAAGGCTTTTTTGTTTGGTAGGGTTTTGAGAAGATCTGGGTTGAGCTTCTGAAAGAAAGCTGGATGCATTTGTGGGATACTAAACTGCTAGGGAGATTCCAGAGAAAACTCCCTGCTACCAAGACCCACTGGAAGTCCCCAGGAAGAACCCCAGGTGTGGCAAGAAAGAGCCACACTTCCCAGGGAGGGGGATGGGTGAGCATGTGTGCGCATGTGTGCGTGTGTGTGTGTGTGCGCGCGCGTGCACGCTCACAGCTCTGTGCACTGTGCCCTGCAGCTTCAGCTCCTGCTGGTCACATCCACCTGCTCAACTTGAGGCAACAGAGTGGGTCCATGGAGACTCCTAGTTCCTCAGGCTCGCTGCTGTGAAGCAAGCATTTCTCTGGGGGTTTGGGAAAAGCACTGCAGTGCCTGGCAGAGACTCTACCCTCTGCTCTCTGCTTGCCCCCAGACCTGAATCTGGATGGCAAACTTCACCCACACTTGGGCATCTTCCAGTTGAGTCAGGAAGCACAGGGTTGTCCTGCCTCCTGCCTGTTCCACAATCAACACTCTCGGTGCTCAGCTGGATGTGGCAGAAGCCTGAGGAGGAACACAGCCAAGCTGTGGTTGCCAGGTAGGCGCATGCTGCATCATCCATCCAGGGCCACATTTCTAGCCCACTAGATCCACGTTTGCTGCTCTGCCATGGCTTGGCACAGTTGAGTGAAATGCAACAGCAATGCCATAGAGACCTGGTGGTGGCAGCCTGGGAGGCATCGGGTCTGGAACTTAGGAAGCCCCTGCTTCTCCCTGATGTGCCACTAGGACAGAGATGCTGTCACCTGAACCCTGGGCCCGACCCACCCCGTTCTCTTCTGGCCCAACATTAGCTGCAAGACAACTCATTCACAACTGCAGACCAATCTTGCTCTCCTGGGTCTCTCCTTAGCCTCAGTCCCTACCTGCTGCTAACCTGGCTGACTTTAGGCCCTTCTGCATCCAGATCCCTAGTCTAGACCCCCAGGGGCACACAGGGGTGTGTGTGCGTGTGCGTGCACGTGTGTGTGTGTGTGTGTGTCTGTGCATGCATATGCTCTGGGGATGTGGGATGCAGAGGTAAGAAAGCAGTAAGAAATTGGCTAGCCTCTGACCAGGCGAGGGCTTAGAGGAAAACCTCATGTCTCCTGGTAGACATGGGTCTTTCAGTACAGAGGGAACAAAATGCTGACACAATCAGAAAGATTTTGAGCAGAGAATAAAGGACTAGGACAAACAACTTAAAAACAGCATAGTACATCTGAGTTCAGGCTCTTGTCAGCTTCACCTTCATCTCTCACACACCCCCCCATTATAGGAATGTGAGTTCAAATTCCAGCTTCCACACTTAGCTTAACCTCTCTGTGCCCCAGCTCCCCACTGGCAAAACAAGGGAGCTAACAGATCTCATGAAATATTCAAATAAATTTATATTTATTCATAGGTGATAAATTAATAATAGCTAACTTTGAACGTACCAGGCATTGTGTTGGGTACTTTAAATAGATTTTCTCCAATCTTTGGAATACTCAACCAGGTAGATATTATTGCTAGTCTACAAATAAGAGAACAATCTCAGATAAAATCACTTGCCCAAGGGCATCAGAATGAAAGAGAAGTTGTTGCTGGTAGGGAGAATGAAATTGGAACTGAGGGTCACCTCCTGAGGCAGTTAGCTTTGACCATTGCTCCCTGGAAACCCACTTTTCAGAAACAAAAAGACAAAAGCACCCACTGGACAGAGGAGGCAGGTGGAGGTTGGCCACAGAGAGGCCTCGAAAGGATCCTTATGCTTCAAATCCTCCACAACTTGCAACTGTGCAGGCTGGAATTTCCCTAACAGCAACTGACCCTTTCAGGCCCCAGCTACCAAACTTAAACCAAAGATGCTCCCCAACCCCAAGAGAAGACAATGCCTGGCTGGTTTCCAAGCAGTCCCAGAATGCTGATCAGTCAGGTCCTGAGTACAGAGAGGAGGGGAGACTTGGGGCAGGCTCTGGCCAGGCACAGTTGGTTCCATAGCTGCTCCTATCCAGCTCCACATGGGACACGTCACTTCTGGTCTCTAAGGAGAGTCACTTCCCAGCCAGGCCTGTCTGGCCTCTCATCTAAGATGAAACACCCACATTCCTATGCTTCACAGCCCTGATCCCCTTCTGCTTCTCTTCTAAACGCTGGTCACTAAGCTTCTCTCCTGAACTCATCACAGAGTGTCACTAGATCTGTTTGTTGTTTTGTTTGTGGCAGTACTGGGGATTGAACCCAGGGCCTTTGTAATGAGCTACATCCCCAGTCTTTTTTTTTAAATTTTGAGGCAGAGTCTCCCTAAGTTGCTAAACACCTAGGCTAGGTGGGCTTGAACCTGCCATCCTCCTGCCTCCCACAGTGCTCAGATTACAGGGTGCACCACCATGCCTGGCTAGATCTGCTTGTATATTCAGATTGCAGGTAGAGTTTTATTTGAAGAGAATGCTCCATGGCTACATATGATCTGAAAACCATGATCTAGTCTGTCTTAGTCACCTTCCTCATCACTGGGACAAAATACCCAACACCCACAACTCTTAAAAGAGGATAGGTTTATTTGGGCTCATGGTTTTTAGAGGTTGCAGTCCATAGTTCACTCCAAGAAGACATAACATAGCAGAGTGGCAGAGGAGAGGAAAAGCTGCTCACCTCATGCTGGCCAGGTATCAGAGCAAAGAGAGGAACCAAGGAAGGAGATACACCCTACCAGATCATGACCCCACTGACCTGTCTCTTTGGGCCAGGCCCATCTTTCAACATCACATTGAGCTATAAAAACCCTATGACTCAATTGCCTTTCAAAAGCCCCACCTATGACTTTTGGGGGACATCTAGATATACACTATCCCAAGAGGGAGGGAAGGGGAAGGAGTTCTAAAAAGAATTAAGATGTGTTATATACATATAGCAACTCCCCACATGAATGTAATCATTATGTACTGCAAACATGTACTACTGAAAATAAAAATTTAAAATGACATAAACCACAACATAGATTAAGCCATCAATCTTCCAGAAAAGCAACTTTCAGGAGTAACTCAAAAGTTAGTGTCAGCCAGGACAAGAACTCATTTTTTAAAGTACAGTAAACTTATTGTTGAAGTATAACATACACACAAATGCACAGCCAGGTAATTCTTACAAGTGAACACACTACACAGTTATCTCCAGTTCAAGAACTAAGTCACGGGCTGGGGATTTAGCTCAGTGGTTTCGCCACCTGCTGCGCAAGCACAAGGACCCAAGTTCAATCCCCAGTACCAAAAAAAAAAGAACTAAGTCACTCACAGAAGCCCCCTTCGTGCCCACTCCCATCACCATCAGGAAATCAATGTCCATATAAATATGGATTTACATGCATGTCTTTGAACTTCACATCAGTGGGATCACACATTATGTCTTCTAATTCTTCCATGTTTGCCTCTTACAGCTGTTTTATTTTTTTTGTATTGTTCTATAGTAATCCACTGTATGAACATATCACAGATTAGTTACCCATGTTGATGGGACACTGAATGACTTTCATTCTGGAGCTATATGAGCATACTATTGTGAACATTCTTCTCTATACTGTTGCTGCACACACATCATGCCAAGAAATGAACCTGCTGGGTCACGGTGTACGCCTGTGTTCAGCATTAGTTAATATTGCCAGTTTTCCAAAGGACTATTTAACTTTTCACTCCTATCTGAGAGTTTCTGTGGTTCTATAGTCTTGCCAGGGCTTGTTCTTTTTCTTGTTAGCCATTGTAGCAAAAAATAGATGCATATTGCTATCTTGTTGTGGATTTAACTTGTTTCCTAGACAATTAAGGAGGTTGGTGGCTATCCTCTTTTATGAAATGCTGAGCACCCACATTCCCCTCATCAGAAAATGAAGAGGAAGTGTCACACTTCACTTTGGGTCATCTGGGTCCCCCCAGGGTTTGGCTCTTGCCTGAGTCAGCAGTCCCCTGGGTTCAGGATCACCAAGACGGAACTTAAAATATAGAATTGTGTTTTCTGCTAAGCTTTTTTTGGTTTGCTTGGCTTTGGTTTTGTTCTTCACTCTCCTCAATGACTTTTGTTGATCTATACGTATAGAAACAAAACAAATTCCTGGAGAAAATAAAGAGATCTAGAGCAGGATCACCTGGATTCATGTTCTAGCTCTGGAACTGACTAGCTATAATCCTGGGCTCATTCATTCCTGTTCATGCCAAGCTGTACCATCTGCAAAATGAGAATGATGTGAATAACACTGAAATCCCATAAACTTGAATGAGTTATGTACAAATATTTAGAGTAATGTTTGGCACATCCTAAGTGTTCAATATGTGGGGATTTTTACTGCTAGATCAACATTCTATGTACCTGGAAGTGCCCAAAATTGCTGCAGTGGAGAGAAAAGAAGACTGAGGGATGCAGCAAGAATGACAGGTGAAATTTCACACTTTTCTGGGAATTATCACCATTTAAACAACAATCTTATAGTTGCTTTTTATTTTCAGTACTAGAGATTGAACCTAGAGGTTCTGTACCGCTAAGCTATATCCCTGGGCTTTTTTATATTTTATTTTGAAGCAGCTAGCCTCAAATTCAATGCTCCTGCTTCAGCCTCCTGAGTAGCTAGGATTACAGGTAGACACCATCATGCTCAGCTCATATTTCTTCCTTCTGAAAATAAGCATTTACTTTATGCATGGGAACCAAGGAGGAGGTGGAAACAATTTAATTTCAAATGAAAAGAAACAAAATAGAAGCTATTCACGAGGCTCATGTTTCCCACATTTAAAGGATCACCCATAAGCTTCCCAAGCAGAGCCCGGGAAAGAGGAACACTTAAGATTACAAAGGCCCCAGAGGTCCTCCACTGAATCAAAATGGTGAATATGCGGTGCTACTGAGTACCTGCCTTTCTCCTCACTGGGAAATGAGGAGGAAGTACTTCATCCCAGATTATCTGGTCTCACCCCTGCTTTGGCTCTTGAGTCAGCTGGGCTCCTGCAATCCAGTGTCAGCAGCTTGGCTCCACAGAAACAGAGACAAAGCCAATAAGTGAGCCTTGGGTTTAGGTTCCTTTGGCTGACTGACCATAGGCAGCTCCATGCCAGCAGGCCCAGGAGGTCAGCTTGGGCCTTGGAATACCTAACACTGCAGAACTTGAGCTGGACACTGAGTGTCCCCTGCCTGCCCAGTGTGATGTGATCAGGCAGGTGCATGGGGATTTTTCAGGCAGACGGGAAAAGAGCTTGTTTATTGTTTACTGAAGATGACTTTTCTAAGAACTCCAATCCTGGATGAAGACACTAAGTTAAAGGCTAAATAGGGAAAGTTCAGGAAAGTCTCTGTGTCATCTGGTAAACAGACCTGGGTCAGTGAAATGATGTAAATAGTAGATCTGTGTTGGGAGAGCAGGGTAAATCACAGAGATCCAATTCCCTTACTTTACAGGTGAGGAAACTGAGGCTCAGACCGGTTAGGAGAAAACAGGTGAGCTATGGAATAAGGTCTATCTGGTAATGTCTGAGGCCTCTGTTAACTGTTTCTTGGCTCTCTAGTTCACACATTTGATTAGTCATCAACTATTATCTCCCATAATGTTTCCTTTATAGTTATGTAAATTCTTTCCCTCTACCTTTTCTACACAGATCTTAACCCTAAAAGCCTCGTGTAGACATCAGGGCATTGCTTCCCATCTCCTATTCCAGTCCACTGTGCAAACCAACAGTTTAATCTTCCTAAAACAATACTTTGGATCTATTCTCCCCCTACCCAGAAACTATCCCTGGCTCCCCACTGCCTCCAAGACCAACTTCAGTCTCCTCAGTCTTCAGTAAGTTTCCCCTACAATGGAATCCCAAACAATTTCCCCTATTCCCTCTCTTCTCCCACACCAATCTGCCTCTTCCCTAGAAACACGCCTTCCTATAGATCATCTCTGCATTTCTAGAGTATTCCTCCAGAAATCTCCTTTGCCTTTGTACTCATCCTCCAGTCTATTACTGTCTCCCTTACTCTGCCCCATAGCTCTTTCCTATTCATCACAGGCTGCTGTGCTGTCGGCACCCCTCCTTTGAATGTATATAGGCTGTGTGCATGTGTGTGTGTGTGTGTGCACGCGTGTGTGTGTTCTCATCCACACTCTAAGCCTCTTCAGAGCTTGTCTCTTCTCACTATCCAACATGGCCCATAGCCCAACTCTTTTACAGCAAGTGGCGCTCAAGACACACACCCAAGCTACAAACACAGACAGCCTTTTCACAAGCTGACTCCACCTTGGAAGATGTACTTGCCACTGGAAATGTAAGGACTACACACAAGTAACAACAGCAATAAAATAGTGTGTTAGAAAGTAGGCAAGCAGGCCAGGAGCCATGGTATGTGCCTTTAATCCCAGCACTCAAGAAGCTAGGCAGGAGGATTGCTGCAAGTTTGAGGCCAGTCTGAGCTACACACTGCAGTGAGTTCAAGGACAGCCTGAATTACATAGCGAGACCTTGTCTTAAAACAAACAAAAAATAATAAAGTATCTAAGTGCCTGACAGAGTGCTGAGGATGATGTTTTACTTCTGCCTGAACAGTCAGGGCAGGCTTCCTGGAGACATGGGACAAGGTGAGCTGTGTAGGGTCCCCAGGCAGACAAGTGACAGCATGGGCAGGACAGGATTGGAAGGACACCTGAGCCAGGCATAAAGATGCAAACACAGCTCACAATGGGCCTGGGAAAGCCTGCAAAGGTGCAATAGAGAACGGATACCCAGGAGCACAAAAAGGAATGATGAGTCGGAACATGTAGGAAAGACATATCCACTTATCACAGAATGGCCTTTGCGGGAGATACAGGATAGACATGTCCCTACATCTTAGTCATGACTGAAAGATCTATTTCCATCCGTCCCAGACAAGGTATCTAGCCTTGGGCAAATTTGTCAATTACTCTGGTCCTCAGCTTCTCAATCTTTTAATGTTTTCATTGTATTCCTCACTGAACACACAAAGACTTTCTTTCTTTTTAAATTTACTTATTGAGGTAGGGTCTCACTATGTAGTTCAGGCTGACCTTGAACTATATAGCCCAGAAACTCCTCCTGCCTCAGCCTCCCAAGTGCTGGGATTACAGGCTTGCACCACCATGCTCAGCACAACACAAACTTTAAAAAGAACCAATTTATGCATTGATATCAGAAGAGGTAATTCATTACCATGTCACCATGTCCCTGGTCATCAGAGACCTGCCTTCAGCTCCAATTTAGGGTGTTGGAAATTAGGCCTCATGGCTTGACTGAGAAGGAGTCCATTCCCACTGATGTTAGGTCTTGTTAGAGGTGGGACTGTGAGGTCGGCCTGGTGCCAGAGCACATCGACAGGACATTCTGTTGCTTCCCTGAAAACCTTCTGTCATGTAAAAGGGCCGAAGACCAAGACCAGACCAGGCCACAACAAGTTTTTATTAGGGGAATAGATCTGCCGGGCTGTCTCTGAACAAAGGAGAGACAAAAAGCAATATGGCCGGGGCAGGGAGAGTCTTTTATAGAGACTGGGGTGGGGTTTGTAGGTGCTGAGGTGGGGTTGAGTGAGGTAGTGACTAGGGAATGGAGGAGCCGGTGATGTCACCAGGTGGTAGGAGGTGGGCGAGTATTAGGTTACTTTCTAGGCGGGAACAGGGGCATGCTGGGAAGAAGGGTTTGTTCTTTGGTGGGAGCAACCATCTTGGCATGATGTCACACAGGGGAGGGGGCAAGGCACGATAGGAAGAGGGCAGCTACTATACATAATAGCTGCTGAGGTAGTGGGAGACCTATCACCTTCCATTTGAATGACAGAGATGCTAACCTCTCCCATGCTGCTCTCAAGATTTTCCTGGCACTTTCTCAGGGCTACCAGCCATACTCCTACACCTCTGTGAGGCCCACATTGATAATGAACTTCACATAAGTAAACCTCTGCAAATTAACAAGCTCCTCATCATCCTAGAGTGATATGAGGTCAGTGGGCTTTTTTAGGAAGTATGGAATTAGAGGGAAAAGGTGGAAGGGCCTAAGTGGTGGGACAGGGGTATACAGGGCAGGCAGAGTGGATTTTATGGCTGACTCTCTTCACCACCAGCCCCCTTCTCAAAAAGCACAATGTGGAAGAGCAGCACTTGGACCCCAAAGACTCAGTTCCACGAACTCCACACCCATCAGACTCTGGGGCCTGCTACTGGGGAAATCTTTATAGAGCACAGGCTACACAGAAACCAGACATGCTACGCTCAGAACACAATGAAAGAACAACACACCTCTAACATCTTGCCCTTACCTTTTTCTCTATGAGGATAAGGAGAGACAGGAGCTTTGGGCTCTTGTGTACTTGAAGACAGTTAATAATTACATCAAATATAAATGGTTCAAACACTCTAATTAAAAGACATAGCTGCCTTGCAGGCTGAAAAACTCTGCTTCCAACCTCACAGCTGGAAACCAGAAGCAGCCTGAACTTCAGTGGAACTGAGGGGCCAGGTTTGCTGGGATTATCCACCACCAACATAATTCTACTGCTGGCTTAATGAGGTGAATGAACATGGATCTAGACTCTGCCTGCCCTCTCTGCCAACCAGTGACAGCAAAGACATGCCCTGAAATGGGCTTTTATTTTCTTTTTTTCCTTTCCTTGCTTTTTTATTACTTTTTGCTCTTATGTTTATTCTTGTTTTTATATAAGCGAGAACACTGTTTCTAGTTTTTTGTTTAATTTTTTTTCTTTCTTTTCTTTTGTTCTATTCTTGTATCTGTTTCTTCCTTCTTTCTTTTCCTCCTGTCTTTGTCACCAGTTCCCAAAACTTTCGGAATCTTCCTTTGTCCTCCCTCCAGCCTTGGTTCTAATCCCTTTCTCTTCTTCTACCTCTCTATTTTTTCCCCTAACCCCTTTTAGATTTTCTCCATGAGGATAAACTCATGATATTGAGGGGATATTTACTATAAACAATTCTCTGGTTTGTTTTAACGTTTGCTATATAACTACAAATCCTGTTCATACCATTAAAGGTGGCAAATTAATACTTACCACAGTTTGTAATTTTCTAGGGTATATTTGATGCTATTGTTATTACTTATTGTACTTCTTCAGCCAAGGTGACATATTTGTTCTAATCAGTTGTTTTTCCTGGTATGCCAAGACTGAGATTGCTGAGGGTCATAAACAATACTATATTTTATTCAGGACGAGGGATTTAGCTCAATGGTTCTTCCACCTGCCTCGAAAGTGCAAAGTCCTGAGTTCAATCTCTGGTACCAAAAAAAAAAATTTATTCAAAGTATATCCACCAAAATGAGCCAATGTGAGGACAGAATATCAGATCTAGAAGACAGGATTGCAGTTAGCAATCATGAAAAGAAGAATTTCTTAGAAATAGCAAAAGACCACAAAAAATCAATTCAACAGCTGCTATATGATGCAAAGAATAACATAAGATTGAGCAGAGTCAGTGAAAAGTAGGGGTTAGTTCAAATGACATAAAAAACCTGTTCACAGAAGGAATGACAGAAAGCTTCCCAAGCATGGAAAAAGAATGGGACATACAGATAAGTAAGGTATACAGAACTCCAATGAGCCATGATAAAAGAAAAAAACTACCCCAAGGCATATAATAGTCAGGATTCCAGAAATTCAACACGAGAACAGAATATTAAAAGCTGTTAGAGAAAAGAAACAAATCACTTATAAAGGAAAGCCTATCAGAATTACAGCCAACTAGGAAGTGCAAGGTCCTGAGTTCAATCCCCAGTACCAAAAAAAAAAAAAAAATTACAGCCAACTTCTCAACACAAATCCTTAACTCAAGGAAAGCTTGAAGTATTTCAAGCCCTAAAAGAAAAAAACCTCCAACCCAGATTGGTGTACCTCACAATTGTCTGTCATAATTAATAGAGAAAAAAAGATACTTCTGTGACAAAGAACATCTGAAGAAATTTATGATCAAGAAACCAGCACTCCAAAATGTTCTGAAGGACATTCTAGAAAGATATAGTAAAGACTACAGCTCCATGAACCCCAACAGAATGAATCCACTAGGCAAGGCAACTAATTAATCAGAAAGGAAAGAAAAACAACCAACAACAGGAAAATAACATGACAAGGATAAGTCAATACATATCAGTTATAATCATCAATGAAAAGATCTCAGTTCACCAATCAAAAAGAAACAGACTGGCAGAATGGATAAAGATCCAATAGTATGCTGCATACAAGAAACACATTTAACTCAAAAAGAAATTCATAGACTGAAAGTCAAAGGATGGAAAACAATACTCCATGGGACAGGAACCCAGAAAAGGCAGGGATAGCTACTCTCTTTGCAGACAAAGTGATTTCAAGCCAAGATTGATTCAGAGAGGCAAAGGTTACTACAGAGTTGTAAGGGGAACAATCCAAGAGTAAGACACAACAATCATAAATAAATAAATATATATAAAATACCAGTGCACCCAACTATATAAAACAAATATTAACAGACATGAAAAATCAAATAAGCACAATTGTAATGGGGGATCCTTAATACCCCACTGTCACAAATAGATTGATCAACTAGACAAAAAATCAACAAAAAAAATTAGAACAATGAAATTTTTGAACAAATAGTTGTTAGATGTCTGCAGAGCGTTCCACCCCAAAACATCAGAATACACATTCTTCTCAGCTGCACATGAGGTGTTCTCCAAAACAGACCACATACTAGCCTACAGAACATTCTTAATCCCAGCATTTGGGAGGCTGAGGCAGGAGGATTACCTCCATTTCAAAGCCAGCCTGAGATACATAATGAATTTAAGGCCAGCCTGAACTACAAAGCAAGACCCTGTCTCAAAAAAAAAAAAAAGTTCAAATGGGAAAGAGAACCAGGGATGGAGGAGGGGGAAAGGGAAAGGAAGGAAGGGAAAAGGAAAAGACAATTGAAGGAAAAAATGGCAACAAATCTTTTGTAAATAAGGGAGGGGAATGGAAAAAAAAAGATGAATCAAGATATATTATGTATAGGTACAAATTCCATGTGATGAATGTTATCATTATGTATATCTAAAGTGTACCAATAAAATTAATTTAAAAAATTAAAAGACACAGTCACTTTGTTCAAAAAGGGAAACCAAATCCAACTAGGAGAAATATACTTCAAGCTGGGTATGATGGTACATGTCTATAATCCCAGCCAGTCAGGAGGCTGAGGCAGGAGGATCACAAGTTTGAGACCAGATTGAACAACCTAGTGAGACCCTGTCTCCATATATACATATATTTATATATTTATTTTTTAATGGAGAGTGCTGGGGATGTAAATCAGTGGCAGGGAACTTGCCTGGCATGCATGAGTTCCTAGATTCAATCCCACCAAAAAAATTTTAAAGTTAACAGTGTGAAAAAAATATACTACTGAAACATTAACCAACAGAAAATGACTGGGTACGATGATACACACCTGTAAACCCAGCATTTGGGCTCATCTAGAGTTGCAGGACAGCCTGAACTACACAGTAAGACCCTGTTTTGTTTTGTTTTGGTTTGGTTTGTTTGAGACAGGGTCTCACTATGTAGTTCAGGCTGGTCTTAAACTCACTACATACCCCAGGCTGGTCTCAAATTTACTGAAATCCTCCTGTCTCAGCCTCCTAAGTGCTGGGATAACAGTATGCCCCACCACACGAGGCTGAGACCTTGCTTTAAACAAACAAACAAAAAACAGAAAATGGAGGGGCTAAATTAACAGCAAAGTAAATTTCATAACAAAGAATACTTGCCAGGTTAAAGAGGAATATTTTATGATAAATGGCTCAATCTATCAAGAAGGTATAACAGTAAGTAATTGGGATTATCTTTATTCAGATTTGTTATTATCATTTCTATTTTAGTTTCACTAATATGTTCCTGATATTTGCATACTGATTTTCCTGCTGGTAACACCCTCCCAATCTTTTTTTTTTTAATTTTTAGTTTATTAATCCTCTCAATAAAAAAAAAACAAACTTACACAATCACTGCAGACAGGCACTGCAAAACCTTTACTCCTTCAGCCTTCTGCCATCACCAACATTGGCCTTTGCAGTCCCCTTGACTTTCTTCATTCTGTTCTTGTGTTCCTTCTGCCGCTTTCTTGACATCTTTTCCTTCTCGTGCAGGCCAAGTCTTGCAAGTTCATTTTTCTTCATATAAACCAAGGAATCATAAAATCATGCTCAAGCCAGTTGTCTTGCTACCACCAAAATGGGTTCTGAACCCGAACACAAAAATGACATCTGGTGTAGTCTTGTACATTTTAGCGAGTTTTTTCATGAATTTCTTTCTTAGGTACTAGTGCCTTCTCAGGGTGAAGGACAACAACGACCATTTGTTTCCTTTGAAGAAGTCAGTTGGTGATGAACTTCCAGGTCCCAATAGTTACCGTTTCATTCATGATGGCAACAGATTTTCAGGCAGCCAGGGCGGAAGAGACCCCTCCCAATCTTTATCTGGCTGATGTTATTCACCTGACAGGGCTCAGCTACAACAATTCCACCAGTTGATCTTCTCAGACCTTTCTTTGGGTAAAGGAATTTTCCTGAGATTCCTTTAGCATGGTGACTCCCCACACACAAAGCACTCAAGAGTCTGGTAAACACATCTTTACTAATCTGTCTCCCTTCACAGACCATGAGCTCCTTAAGGCCAAGGACTGTCATATTCAACTCTGAACTCTTAGTACTGGATGCGCTATACTTTTTTGACAAATGAGAATTTAAATTGCAAAAATTCAACCCTAATAACTCTGACTCCCAATAAATAGAAGCACAGTGAACAAGAAGTCAAGAGAATTGCACCCACTCCGCCACTTATAAGCCCTGTGATCCTAATAAATCATTTAATCATCCAGTGCCTCTGTTTCCTCCTTTGGTAAGTGTTAAAAAGAATAGTGGCCTCCTGGAGTTGCAAGTTTAAGTAACAGTGTTTAAATGTGCTTCCTGAATGTTAGTTCACATTGGAAGCCCTGAGTATCTATTATCTGTGTCACAGATTGTTACATTTGACGCAAGGAAGAGAAAGGAAGGCATTCAAAGCAGAGCGGTGGTAGAGAACCTCACCACTGGCTCCTGACTCCTTTCCTTGGCCTGAGCCAGTCTGTGCTTTCCCTCCCTGAGAGGAGTCTGAATCTCTCTGGCTGCACAGCACCCTGTCCTCCCCTGAAGTGGCTATAGAAGCCATCTGGACCAAGCAGCAAATCAGCATCAGGAAGAACACCACACATCCCTGATGGGAGGAGATGCTGGTGAATTCTCTGAGTCAAGTGAGTGAGCGAGGAGCAGCTGAGCATGGGAGGACTTCCTTGCAGTCCCCGGGATAGCAACAGCGTTCCAGAAAAAGATGTCACAGCCTCTGTCCCTGACACCTGGTGGTTTTCGGATTTCCCTCAATGACTAAGACTTCAAATGGAGAACTGCAGCAAAAAGGGGAAAAGCACCGACTTACACTGTCTTAAGTCAGCCTTCCAACTGCAGAACTCTGGGCTCCAGCCCAGACCTATGGAAAAAGAATGTGCATTTGAAGGCGCTCTCCAGTGATTCCCAGGAATCAAGGGTGACAAGTACCAGTTTCCCTCCCACTCTAGCAGGTGGCCAAACTTTTCTGGTCACAGACTACCTTCAGTAAGACATTTATTTGTAAATGACACACGTGCACAGTTTATGCACATAATAAAGTTGATGTTTTAGGTAAAAATTAAAATAGATGAATTAAAAAGAGGAGTGTACACCATGTGTTCTCTGGCTTTTCTGAAAGCACTTTCAGGCTCTCATACTGCCGGTCCAGCCAAACCCAGCTTCTCATCAAGTGGTCTTCCCTGTTCCCACCCAACCTCTACCTTTAGTCTCTGATCCTCAAGGCCAATTTTGTACAAAGAGCTCAGCAGCTGGGATTCATCTATTTAGAGGTGCCAAATGTTCTGGGTAGCTTTTAAAGATTCTGTGTATCTGTGTGCCCTCTGTAGACACCAGCAGTCTCCTTCTACCTGCTCCACAACCAGTCTCCACCCTACCAGTCGGCAGTAACAAGTTCATCTGCATCCTATCCCAGGATCACCCAAAGGGGAATAGATGAAATGGCCCAAGAAGGAAATCAAATATGCCAGCAAAAGTTGGTCTGCTCTGCATTCATTGATAAATCCTGCCTTCTATTCCTCCCAACAATTCCATTATGACTTAGTTTTGAGCCCCCTGTATCCTTCTACTCCTTAAAACTTAGATCCTGCCCTGCTTATAGCCACAGAGACCTCTTCCAGGCCTAAGAGAAAGAACGGAGAAGATGCTCTCCCCTAAGTGCATCTACCACCCAGGGAGGTCCATACCACATATCTTCTGAAGCTATAAATATAGTGCTCACTACAAGAGGTGATCTGATTTAAATACTGCTTCCGGCAAACTAATCTAGGGCAGTGGTGGCAAATCCATGGCACACATGCCACAGCAGGTATGCAGAGCCCTATCAGTACTTGAGCCAAGTCAGCATATGGCATTCACCAGCAGCGGAGCATTCAGGTTTAACTGCAGTGTTGGCATTTTGTGATAAATAGGTGGGTTTTGGGTTGCAGTTTGGGCACTCAGCCTCTAAAAGGTTCACGATCACTGCTCTTACAGATATACGATTAGTTGCTGTATTTTCTGGCTGGAGTGTGTATGCTGGGGATTGAACCTAGGACCTTGTTTGTGCAAGGTAAGCACTCTATCACTGGGGATCTTTTTTTGGGGGGAGGGGGTTACCGGGGATCAAACTCGGGTCCTTGCATTTGCAGGACAGGAGGCGGAACCACTGAGCTAAATCCCCGGCCTAGCACTCTATCACTGACCTACACCCCCAGTCCTTTTTATTAATTTATTTTGAGACAGGGTCTGCTAAGCTGCCTAGGTGGCCTTAAACTTGCAATTTTCCTGCCTCAGCCTGCCAATAGCTGGAATCAGAGGTGTGTGCCAATATGCCTGACTCTGGATAGGTTCTTGTTACGAAACTGTCACCAGATCAGCCAAGAATCCAATAGAAATAAGTATTTCTTTTTTATACATATTCTATAACCTCAGGGGCCGGGGATTTAGTTCAGTGGTTCCAGCACCTGCCTCGTTAAGCGCAAGGTCCCAAGTTCGATCCCCAGTACCAAAAAACCAAAAAAACATTCTATAACCTCTACCTTCTTCCAAGGGCTGTTAGAATGGTTTATATTTGCCAATGTGGTAGAGACACTCCTTTGGAAAGTATGAAGTTTATTATTTCATAAAACAAATTCAACACCTGGAGAGGATTGCCTCCATTATACATCCTTTCTACAGGCTTAAATATCACACCCTGGGCCAGACAACAGAGCTGATGTAGACCAGCACAGACATTTCCCTCCTAACTTTTCAAGGCACTGTATCTGGTATAGCCTCATGGGCTAAAATGTACTCGGGTCAAAGTTACTCCTTCAGCCCTTAATTGCTCCTGGGTGGGTCTCACTTCTAGCCTGATCTGGATAGATGGAGTAGAGTAGGAAGTGTCAGATTTGAAAGACTAGGAGAAAGTAGGAAAGACAGATGGTAGCAGGACACTATGATCACATTTGTCAAACCCAAAGATATGATTATTCCTTGGTGGGTTTTGTGGGACTGGGAATTGAACTCACACCCATCACATGAAGCTAATCCCCAGTACTGCAAAAACAGAAAAAGTGGGGTGTGATGGTGTATGCCTGTAATACCAGCTGAGACAGGATTGCTGCGATTTTGAGGCCAGCCTGGGTGAGTTCAAGGCCAGCCTGAAAAACAGATGCATTACAAAAAGGCATTGGAGTCTAGCAGATGAAAATTATGAAAAAAAGAAAAAAAATTGTTTTGTTGTTTTGAGACAAGATCTCACTATGTAGTTTAGGCCGGCCTTGAACTCACTAAGTATACCAAACTGACCTCAAACTCGCAGTGATCCCCTTGTCTCGGCCTGCCAAGTACTGGGATTACAGGTTTGCACCACATCTGGTGAAAATTCTGAATCTTAACTTGACCTATTTGCTAATAAATATAAACATCCAGCTGTACTTGGCTCCTGGGGAGAACTCCAAGCGCCCATTCTTACCCCCTTCTCTGTAAACAACCTGAAATTCATCTCCTGTAATTTGTGCCAAGGCTGGCATAATGAGTTCTGTCCAACTTCTTGTTTACATGAGTATTTCAAATACCTTAAGACATAGGTCACATGCCCCAAGACTGCTTTGTCTGGGGTAAACATCCCCAGTTCTTGCAACTATGCCTTGTGTGACATTTCCTCACCACTTACCAGCCTAGTAAATCCCCTCCCCCGCCCCAAATTAATCTCAGGCCCTCGTAATAAAGAGCTGTGTGGAGCCACGGACAGAATTCATTTTAGGTCCCTGGGGGATCTGGAAACCAAGGGCTAGGAGTAGTCTCGGGGTTCTCAAGAGCTTGCACCCAAGAGGTTCTATGGACTCGATCCATGCAGTCCTCGACCATCAGAAGCAGTCTTTCCCCAAATCCTGGAAGACGGGTATTCACAGAACACCGCCGTCAGCGAACAGCAGGTTTGATGCACCCTTCCGCCAAGCAGTTGTACACGCTCAAAAACAAAAGACACTCCGTGCCCTTATGCAACCTCCCAAAAACAAGACGGGAGTTGGGGGGGGGGGGTCTTGTAACTGTTTTCCTCCTTGTGGGCTTGCACGCCCACCCTGGCCCCACCCAACTCCGAGACTCCGCAAAAACACCTGCCCGACCTATTTCCTCTGGAGTATTTACAAAACCCAGCCGCTCCCAGGTTTCTCGGAAACACCCTCCACCAGGAAAACCGCACCAGACCGCAAGGAGTGGGGTGGGGTGGGAGCCTGGAGCCTCCGCCCCACCCGCCCGGGGTCCACGCCGTGCTCACGAGACGGCGCAGGTGGCGCGGGGCAGGATGGGAGGCGCTCGAGGGACCCAGCGTGCAGCGGCACGTGAACGCGGCGTGCGGCGCGGGCGGGGCGCGCTGTCAGGCCCGTGCGTCAGGGGCCTCAGCCAATCTGCTTGGATCACTCCTCCAGTCCCGCCCCTTTCTGCCGGCTGCCGGGAGTCCTCAGATGACCTCTGCAGGGACGCTCAAGCAGGTGCTAGGAAGTGGTGCTTCTACTGCTGCGCGGGTGGGGGAGTTGGAAGGAACCTCAATGTCCCCAGACCAGGAACCGCGACAGGTGTTGCCCGTGCCCTGCGTCTCCCCGGGCTCCTTTTTGGCCTCCCGCCTTTTCTCATCTTTCGGGCCTTGATCCTTGGTTAGCTACTTGAGCTTATAGAAGTACGGTCTTCATCCTTGTCCTGTCCTTCCAACACCGGAGGACGGATGGTATAGGTGGGACGGCATTATTGAGACTATACAGGGCTTTTTTCTTTTGGCCTTAAAAAATCCTTTTTGTTTTTGAAGAGATACGTGCCATTTTGCAGTGATTGAAAGAACAAAATAAACCTGGTGGTGTTTCAGTCTCTCCCATGTGCAGGTACTTCTTAAAGCGCCAGGAGATGTGGTGTGCGCCCTCACCTCTGAACTGAATATGTGTGATCTCTCTTTGCGGGATGGCATCGCTTATGGGGAAGGGTCAGCTTTAGGGGAGCTGGTTTCGTTGTTCTTTTCAGTACTAGGGATGGACCCTAGGGCCTTGCCCATGCTATGCTACCATTGAACTACATCCCCAGCCTGGTATTTTTTTTTTCTAATTAATATAACTAGGAGCAAAGGAAGTCCAAGATGAAAAAAACTAAAATAAAATGGAAGAGAACAAATATGAAATCAGGGAAGGAGAGAAGAGCTTCGTGTTGTTGGACAGAAATAAGATCAGTATGAATTTATGATCTTAAAAATGTGTTTCCTACTTTTCTCCACTGAACAGACCTTAGAAACAAAGATACCCCAGTAGCGAGAAAGCCTAAGTGATGGCTTCTAACTCCCATTTCCATTAAAAGGAAGCAGGCTCTTTGGAGGAGTAGCTGATCCCACTGCTGAGACTGGGAAGTACAAGACAAACCTGGAATGACCAGGAAGTAAGGAAGAGCTCAAAAACTGATGAAGAGGTGTCAAAAGTACACAGCAGCCAACTTGAACTCTAGGCCAAATTTGGAACAATCTGAGCATCAAATAATTCAGGAATGAGTTATAACACATGGAATAATTTTTTTAAATCCTAAGTCCACACTGATAATATAACTACTATTAATGATACTACTAATAATGAAATTAAAAGTATTAAAGGGCGTAAGGACAGGAGAGCTCTTCTTTATATAGAACGCCAACTAGTGCCATTAAAATATTTCCCATCTGCTTAAAGGCATATCTCCTGTTTTGGCTGTCTTTTCCTTTAAGGAGCCAGACCACAAGACAAGAACGTGGGAGAATCAGGAAGTGTGTGGGAGAGTCCACGGCTTAGAAGGGGAGAGCCTTTAGTAAATGACAGATTCTTCAAACTCTTTGAAATTAAAGAACAATATGGATGTTGCTTATTAGGGAGCCAGGGGTCAATGAAATGATCCCTTAAAAACACGGGCTTCCATTTGATTACTTGCTGTGACAAATTTCTGCCCTCATTTAAGCAGTTGGTGTCTGCTTTTGTTACCTGAGACCAGCAAGTCCTGTTGTTATGTCTTGTGTTTAGATGTTCCCCCAAAGTCTCATGTAGTCATAAAGGGTTTTTTCAGAGGTGGCTGGATCTAGAGTGTGTGACACTGAATTCATGCTCCAATGCTAGGATCAAGGGCACTAGGATTAAGGCCAGCCGCCCTAAGTATCCTGGATAAGACAAGGGATAGAAAGAGCTGTGCTTGTCTCTTGCTTTGCTACCTTCTGCCTGGCCTGAACTGTTTCTCCTCTACAATGCTTGTCTGCCATCTACCCTGCCTTGGAGCCAGCCGAGTATGGACTGAAATCTCTGCAAACTGTGAGCTGTGAGTATTTTGGCTCAGCAATGAGAGGAAAGTAACACAACCTGTTTCATCCATTGGTTGAACAGACATCTGCATTGGTTCTCAAACCTTCCAAAGGAGACCCATTACCAGCTGAACTTTGTTAACCTGCATATTCCAGGCCTAGTCTCTCTGGGTTTGTGATTCATGATTCATTTTTAATTTTGACCTACACACTCTAGATGATTGTGATGAAGGTAACCCAGAAACTTTAGTCTCCTGGACAAGGAAGAGTTAGTGGAATAGTTTATGACTCTTAAGTAAATTGGAGAAGCATGTAGTCAAAACTTATTTCCTTCTGGGAAATGAGTTTAGCCTTGTTGGAGTGGGGAGGAATGAAGGAAACATGCAGTGAAGAATAAAATAACAGTCATTACAACTACATTATAGCTTTAATAACATTACGTGAAGGCTGAGAGCTCCATGAGTCAGTGGGCAGCAAAGTCCAATGATTTTGGAAAAGTTACAAGCTTTCCATGCTTCTGTCCATTCCTCCTCAGATGAGGCTCCCCCAACCAACCCTCACATACTGTTCTGGTGAGGAATTAATATAATATTATAATGCATTTTTAATTTTTCAGCAAAAATGAAATAACTTTAAGTCGGAGAATGACATTCTTTGAGGTACTGCCACTGGGGGATCAGGCCAAGAGTGTGGGGGCCCTGCCTGGGCCACCCACCCTCCATGGAGGCCATCTCCCTTCCTGGCCCAGGGAGGAAATGAGAATGAGGGATGTGAACAGCAGTGGCAGTCAGAGATCCAGAGCCACAGTGGACCTTGCCCACAACCCCAGCCTTTCCCAGCCCAGGCTCCCAGGATCATTAGGTGGAACAGGCTCCATCATCACCCAGATACGGAGGGCAGATACCCTGGTGCTCAACAAGCAAGGCTTAGGTCTCCAAGTCTCTTAAGAAGCTCAACCAAATTAACATCTTCAGTGCCTTCTTTTGCTGTTTTCATGCCCGGCATGTTGGCCAGTTGTTTGAATTCGCTACATACAAGGAAGAAGCCAACATCACTGCTAAGTCAGATCTGCTCCAGTGTCTCCAGGACTGGTTTTATCAGATCCCTGGGACCTGGCTACTCGAATAGGTGACAGAGGAAGATAAAGGAAGGATCTGTGTGGTCATTGGCCTAAATAAAACCCTTGTACGCTGCTCCTTTAAATCAGTCAGCAATAGTGCCTGAAGGGATTTAGGGGACCACTCACTGGGTTAAGTGCTCAAGAGGCCTTGTGTGGATGAGTTCCTGAGACAAGTGGGGAGCTCTCTGAAAGTGTTCTCTTCACCGCCAGTCTGACCGAGTATGCCTACCCTGAGACAGACCTGCTGGCCTGGTCTGGGGTGTCCCAGGCCTGCCTGCTCTGTTCTATTTCAGTGACATCAGCCCCCTGGAGAGGGACCTGAGCAAAGCCCTCACCTGGGACAGTGGCTGCTTCTTACATCTTACACCTGGAGAATGTAGTGCCTTACAGTCCTGGTTTGATAACATGGCAGATAACAAGTTGCTCAACCTGATTCCAATCTTTGAGGAGTTAAGTGGAGCAAATGATGTGTGCGCCAGCCTTGAACAGCTGCAGGCCCTTTATTAACTTCCTGCTCTGAAGCAATGGCTTTCCCAGTAGGGGACTTTGCTACACTATGCCTTTCTGATCAGCCTGACAGATGGAGCAAAAGCTGGAGCACCTCACCAAATGGGGCTTGGAAATAGAAGTGATTGGAAAGAGCTGTGGAGCAGATTAGATGCCAACTGGGCAAATCAGACCAATATCCAGAGATGCCTGTTCCAAGTTGGGTGCCTGAGATAGGGGTGTGTGGGAGGTTGGGTGGAGAGACAAATAGAGTTATAAAGAACTGTGGCCCCAGGCTACTCAGTAAGGGAGAAACTGAAAGATCGAAACTATTCCCAAGTTAGTTTGTCTAGTCTCCTGTTACCCTCCAAGCCACTGAGCATACAGGGATAAAGACTACTGCAGGCTCTGTTGCCAAACTATGACATTTCCTCAGGGCTGGAAGGCCTCTGCAAAGGAGAAAGGAAGGGCCAGAGGCTGTCTTTTGAGTGCCCCAAACACACACCTTTCTGAAAACTTTCTCCAGCCAGCTGCTCCAGAAAAAGATGCCATTTCTGGGAAGATGATGATTTATATGCAGAAATAGTAAGCCAGTGACTATCAGGTCCTGTGGTCCAAGGGTTGCACTTGCCTCCAGCTGAGTTCCTTCCCCCTCTCTGTGTGTCTTGGTTACTTTTCTCTCATTGCTGAGACAAAATACCCAACACCCAAAGTTAAAGGAGGAAAGGCTTATTTAGCTTACAGTTTGTAGAGGTTTCAGTCCGTAATCAGCTGTCTCCAAAGCAGGGTGGCATGGCAGAGAGGCATCACAGAGGAGAAACAGTTCAGGGCGGGCAGAAGGTAGCAAAGCAAGCAAGGGACCTTAGCAGCTTCTTTCTGCCCCTCTTATACTCTAGGCTACTGGGGATTAGGGTGGTACCAAACCAATCAGTGGACTGATTTAGTAATCACACCCTTATTCCCAGCATCACACACTCTAGATCCAGCCACTGAAAAAGCCCCATCTATGACTGCATGAGGCTTTGGATGGACATATAGACATAAACCATAACACTGTGTCTCCCCAAGGTTTGGGCACTGGGCCTGCCTTTTTTTTTTTTTTCTGGTACTAGGGATCAAACTCAGGACTTGTCCTTGCCAAGTGAGCAAGGTGCCATTGAGCTACATCCCAGCCCTTAGGACCTGCCTCTCCTACCACCTACCATAGTATTGATCCTGTGGGGAAGGAGGTCTTCTCCTTGCCCTGGGAGAGGACAGTTGACTGATTTTTATCAGACTCTTTTGAAATTTCTTTCAAATATGGAACACTGGGTCTGGTTGTTTCTGGCAAAGCTGCAATCCTGGGTCTGAGATGAATGTGGGAGGTGCTAGGGTGCAGGGAAGAGGTAAATCCCTAAAGCATAAGCATGTGTCCTATTGGCTTGCGGATTACCTGAGCTTCTTTCTGTAAATCTGCTCCTCAGGGGTTCTCTGCTGGTACTGGTGCAGGGACCTTTGTTCCAAAAGCTGGGAAATGCTCTCTAAATTGCCCCAGTCTCTCTCCTTGCTTGGGCAGGGTTCTTTCCTGTTGCATCTCCCCTGGGGGCCTGTCCTGTGCTGAGCTCTGTCCTGGCTGTCACTCTTCCTCTCAGAGGCTCAGAACACCTGCTTTTCCAGAACTGAGAGTGATGGATACTCTTACTATTTGGCTTGCCAATCTTCTGCCCCCAGTAAGAGGAGTGAGGGAGGCCCTCACACACCTGCACTCTGGGTATTTCTGGCTTTCAAAGATTCTTAATAGTGAAGGCTTAAAAAAAAAAAGTCAAAACATGGAAATTTCCCCAGGGTAGAAAACAAAAGGCAAAGTGCCGCTGAAACTGGGAGCACAAGGAGTCTTCCCAAAAGGGGCCTTTCCTCTGCATCACTGCCTTAATCAAGGGCTCCCCGAGGGGCCTGGGCGGGGTTCTCTCCTCCCCACTCCCTCCCTCCTTCTGGGACCTGAGGGAATTCCTATTCCCAAGGCGATATCATAAAGCATTTGTGAATTTTCTCCAGTGGGTACCCTGTCCCCTCAGGACTCATCCTATTACCCTTTTTAATCTCTACACACTAGGTCCAGTATCAGGAACTAACCAGTTTGGAAAAAACCAGGTGGTAGAGCAGCAGCTCGGTGTTCTGAGGGGAAGCTCGGTAGCTAGATCTTTCTTGAGTCATGCTCCACCTTCCTCTTTGTCCCAACGTGGGAGGCCTTGTCTATCTTTGCTGTCACAGGAGTGGAACAGAGTGCCCACCCTCCTGTGATCCTTCCCCCAGTATCAACCCTGTGCCTGAGAGGTCCCAACCACAGGTGAAGGGCAGAAGGCTCCAGGTGCTTGCCAGGAAGGCCATCTCCTGAAGGAAAGGGGGTGCTCATAAACTAAGGCCAGCTCTGATTTCAGACCCAGCTCCTGGCCTCCATTGCCATTCTACTATTGCAGGAATGGGGGGTCTTTCCCAAGCCCTACCCTGAGGTTTAGCCCTCAGCCCAGTCTTCTACCACTTGGCCTGGCCAAGCTCTTCTGACTAAATAGAGGCTCGAAGCTGATTGAGTTCCAAGAACCCTTCTGCCCTCTTTTGTTTTCCCAGGAGGGAGAGCCTGTGCCACGTCCATTCCTATCAGGCTTGTTCAAGTGCTTGGAGTGTGACCCATGACCAAAGCCTAGGATGGCTTGGTAGAACTGTCCCTGCTGCTTCTACATGAAGTCCCAGTTTTCCAGGCCCTGCACCTATCAAAACTCCTCATGCTCACTTCCATGGAAATGCTGCCTCCATTCTCCCCTTTTTCCTTTCCTGGAGAAGCAACATGGCCAAATCTAAACTGGGCTGGACCGTGTGAGACAGAGCCAGCCTAAAGTGATCATTTGCTTTCTGCTTTCTAGTTTCACAGTGCGTTGGGCAAGTGATGATTTTGTAGCCTGCTCCTGGGAGAATTTAGGCAGATGCAGGACCACTTTGATAAAGGAACAGATAAGGGTTTCCACTCTGCTTTGTAGAGGGGACACTCTAGGCCCATGGGTCCCTTGCTAGAGTGAGTTTGCCTTCAGTTAACCTGGGACCTTCTATTTAAGCTTTCTCCCACCTCCCAAAGATTTTTGTGTAAATGTATAAATTCTGTTAACAGTGGCCCAGAAACTTCTTTGTACTAAAAATGTAGGGGTCTCAAGGCATTCATTCCCTGGGAAGTGGTTCTTCTGCCCCTCCCCTCTTCTGAGTCCTCATTAGTGGGGCAGCCTTATGTAGCGAATGTCCCAGTCAGCCAAGTGTTTGAGAAAGGTAAGCCCACTTTCCACTTCTGGTCTTCAGTTGGTTACTCAACCATTCTTGTCCTTTGGCCACCACTATTTTTTGTAAAGGCGAAGTGCTTGGTTTTGCGTTTTCCTTTTTTAAAAATGCCAGTAAATATCTTCATATTCAGCCATAGAAGATGTGCTAGCTTCCCTTGCTCCTTTAACTTGGGGGTGGGGGTGCTTCTGGAGCAGACCATCCTCTTAATCCTGTGACTTTCTTTGCTTGCAATTACCCCAAGTTTGCTGTGATCCCCTTTTAAGATTACATTTGGAGGGGAGGAGGTCTGTTTCTGACTGTGACTGGGATATGGGATTCTGACTGCCTTGCTTCATGATTTGATAATTTTGGTATTCAAAAACTTGAAATGTAGGACACTATTAAGTGTCTGTTTATGTCACTGGAATGTTTGTATTACTTGCAATTAATTAATAAAAGCAGGTTTTATAAACTTAAAAGAAAGAAACCAATCACAACAGTATTAGAGTAAATGAGAATCAATAGCCTCTGAATGTAAGAGCTGGAGGAAATAATCCAGTTAACTCTTTCATTGTGTAGATGAAAAAAAGTAAGGTACAGAGAGATAAAGTAACTAATCTGAGGCCATAGGACAAGTAGCACCATCACAGGATTAGGGAAGAGATCTTTCAAGAGAGGAGATCAAAGGCTACAAAGGGAAGTGATAATTATCCTGATTTTATCAGTGCACTGTATGCATGTGTTCAGATATCACACTGAACCCCATTAATGTACAACTACTGACATTTTTAAACTAAAATTTAAAAAAAATAAAGTGAGCATGGGAACCATCTGTAGATGCTGGTCCCTTCCTTCTGGCTCTTCTTTGCTTTCTTTCTGCTTTCTGGCTGCCATGAGATGAGCACCTTTCCTTAGGCTGTGGGTCTACCATGATGTTTCTGTCTTGCCGCAGGCCTAAGAGCACTGGAGCTGGCTGACCATGGACTGCATGAATTCCAGTTCTGCAGGGTAATGCCAAACTGTCTCCAAGGCATTTGTTTCCATTTCTATCCCCATTAGCAATGTTTATGAGACCTATTTGACCCACATTATCTACAATACTTAACATTACTCGACTCTTTCATTTCTGCCTGATAACTAGGGTAAAATATGTCTCTCATTGTGGTCTCAAAATGCATTTTCTTGATCACTAGAGAGATTAAATTTCTTTATTTCCTTACATCACACACTACCTGATGGTTAGAAGGTCTTGCCAGTCATTTATGATAAAAGCCAAAGAAAGGTACATAGCCACAGAGAGAGAAGCCACTGTCTTCTTGGTCAGTAAAGCTAGTTCTTCCATGACATGAGTAGGATTTACTGTTATCCCATGTATTACTTACTGGTATTCATTCCAAAACAAATTTTTAAATTTTTTATAAGGTTAAGGAATCAATTTCCTGTAAAGTAGAAGTGTCAACATGATCTTTTGTTTCATTCAAATAACTTTCAATGAAAAAGCTTTTATATAATCCAGGATTTAAATAAAACATGATTTCTGGTAGAAGTCAATTCCCTTTGTCATTGTCCATTCACAGCTAGGTCATAGGAAATGACTACAGCAAATATGATTCTTGGTAGAGCCCATGCAAACAGCTTGGTTTTTACTATTAAGGATGACATTCGGGTTTTAAATTTTCCACAAAGAAACCAGACAATTTGCAGACTGAGATTCCTTTGCTGTTATTATTGGGCAACAAGTTGAGGATTAAATTTTTGTTTTGATTTTTAAAATAAGTCTATCTGACAAAACATCTTTGAAAAATATCTTCCATAGTTACAATCCTAGGGCCATAAAATTAACTTGAATTCTTGCTTTTCATTGTTCAAACACTGTGAGGTTTTTAAACCTATTTCTCTAAGATGAAGCCATGTAGCTGTCATGAGGCCTACAGCACAAGGGTTGGCTAGGGGTCATAGTGACCAACTACCCTGGTTTGCCTGGGGGTCATGGGGTCTCTGGAACTTGTGACTTTTGATGTTCTGACCAGGGAAATCCCAGGCAAACCATAAAGAGCTGGTCATCCAATTCAGAGGCTTAGTCAGCTGATGGCTGAGCTCAGTTGGTTCAGGAAAGCTTCCTGGCGTGGGTTTTACCCTTCCCCTCACAATGGAACCCTTAGCAGTTTGTGGAAATGGAGGAAATGCCAGAAATTTAATTAGCAGTTGGGTGCCACATAGTTAGCGACCTCGGGAACATGCAAAACTTAGCACATGCTTTCCTCTATCTTGGAAGATATCGTAGCGTACAGAAACTTCTCTAGGTCTTCTTCATGTGTACCAGTGCTCATCAGCCCAGATTTTGAAAAAAAAAAGATTTTCCCCTTTTTTTCTCACCGCTTGATGGCGCCACTGCGCAACGCTGCGCCTCAGCCTGGGGCCCAATTTTGCTAGTCTATTTGATGCTTGAGCAGCTGGTGAAAAATTGTTTGTGGAGTCCCAGTTCTTTTGAACTATGGCTCAAAGTTGAACTGCAGGTCACGGATGTCACAGTGACCTCCTACAGGCTATTCAAGGATCCATTAAAAGAAAGGATCCAGAGGAGCAGCTGTTGCCCTTGTCACCTAGGGCTCGGCTAGGCTTTCTGTAGCCGCCCCTCCCTCCTTCTTGTGCAGCTGTTAAAAAGAAATCAGTGCTGGCCGGGCATGGTGGCCCATGCCTGTGATCCCAGCACTCTGGGAGGCTGAGGCAGCAGGATCACAATTCAAGTCCAGCCTGGGCAACTTAGCAACTTAGCGAGACCCTGTTTTAAAATTTAAAAATAAAATAAATTTGAAGGGCTGGGGATGTGGCTCAGTGAAAGGATCCTAGGTTCAACCCCAAAAAGTACCTCAACAGGGAAAGAGGGAAACAGAAAAAAATAATGAAAGAGAGAAAGAAACCATTGCTCCCAGCTTCTCTATGGTTTCTTCAATTGGAGGCAGCTATAAACCCTCAACCCACTCTAATCCATCGATCCCTAAGTTACTATCACTGCTTACTTGCATAATGCCCAGGGGCTCCTACATGGTCACCTGCTTCACCCCAATCACCCTACAATCTATTCTCAGGGGATCAGCCATAAATTGAGTATGTGTTTTATAACATCTTTCATAACCCTCCATGGCCTTTCCATCTCCCTCTGAGGAGGGAGGGAAGGATTTACATGACCAGCCCATCACCTTCCTGAGCCCACACACCCCCACATGCTCCCAAACTCACTCTGCTGCTGCTCTGCCGGTCCATCCCATGGTCTGCTGGCCCATGCCAGCCACAGGGCCTTTGCCTCACACTTCCCCACCTAGCACCTCTTCTGACCCATGGGCATGGTCCACTCCCTCATCCCTTCAGTCTGTCCACCTGCCACCTGGGAGTGACCATGTTGTTTACAACAGCAGTCCTCCCATGTTCTCTCGCCTCTCTTGCTCTGTTTTTCTCTCCATCACTTAAACCCATTGGACCCACTCAATGTTCATTTGTTATTGTTTAATCTGTTTATTGTCAATCTTCCCTCTATCAGAATGTAAGCACCACAGGTAGGGATTTGTCTGTTTTGGCCAATGCTATATCCTCAGCACTTTCACCCAGACCTGGTTTAGTAGGGATTCAGGAGATGTGTTAGTCACTCTCTGTTGCTGTGACAAAATACCTCAGGCAATAAATTTATAAGGAAGAAAGGTTTATTTTGGCTCACAGTTTCAGACATTTCAGTCCCTGTTCAGTTGGCTCCTTTGCTTTTGAGCCTGTGGTGGCACAGTACCTCATAATGGGAGCATATGGCAGAAAATGCTTACCTCATAGCAGCAGGGAAGCAGAGAAGAGGGGCCTGGGGTCCCAACTACCCTTTAAAAGTATGTCCCCAGTGACTTCCACTAAGCCCCACTTCTTTTTTTTTTTTTTTTTTGGTACCGGGGATTGAACTTGGGTCCTTGCACTTGCAAGGCAGGTGGCAGAACCACTGCTAAACCCCGGCCCTAGGCCCCACTTCTTAAAGGTTCCACCCCTCTCAACAGAGCCGTGGGCTGGAAACAAGCCTTCAAAACAAAGCCTTTAGGATGCATTTGTCCAAACCACAGAAGCAGGTAATTGCCAAAAAAGATTGATGGGCTTACAGAAGTGACTTTGGTGATATCACAGGCTAGGGTAGGCTGTGATAGGCACCAGGCTAGGGTAGGCTGCTGGTAGGTACCAGCAGGTAAAGGAAGCCCATATAACTTCCTTTTGTATTTCTTATTTTTTCTACTAAATTGCCTTAGCTATTGGATCTATAGCCCTGCCATGATTAATGTGCCTCAAATGTTTATTTTGTGAAATGAATCTGTCCCAGAGAAATCTGGCCCCCACCTTGCAGGTGGCTGGTTACTGTGGTACTTCCCACCCTCTTTCCCAGGTCCACAGCTTCTTTCCACAGCAGCCTGGCTTGGGAAACCTTTGCAGAGGGCCAGATGCCTCTATAGTGGTACTGGCCAGCAATTCTCCCAAGCAGGGCTTATATCTTGCCTGGGCCGCCCAGAACTTGCCACAGCCCTAAATCACACCCAGCACTCCAGCTGCAGGGGAGTCCAAGAAGGGAAGTCAGTGTTCCCCACCTCTGCAGGAGGAGCTGACACAGAGAAGAAGCTTTAGACTGTGGCTTAGCACCCATTAGTGGCCTTGAAATCAATTTACTGGAACAATACCAGTCTCTTTTTCAATGATATGGAATAGACTAGAAAATATCAGAATGTACTGTATCAGCTAAGGAAAAATACTGTTTCATGAAACTTTTTGTGCCAGCTTCAAGCTAAAACAATTAATCAGAATTTCTGGGACATCAAAATTTCTTAAAAGCTTCCCTCTGGAGTCTAGTACAGCCAGAACAAGGGCCTCGAGAGTCTTTGTCCTTCACAGAAATGATCCAATCTATCATCTGGCTACCCCCACACAGTGGGAGTCTGTCTGCATAGGAAGGATCTTGCTTCTACCCAGCTCAGACCTTCTCTTTCTCTCTTTCTGTTTCAAAAGTCCACACTTTCTGTTTGCCACCCACTGAATGATGAGACCTTTCTCTACTCACTGTGATGAGACAAGCCTCTAGGATGGCTTAGGCAGTCCCCTGAAAAGAGCTTCCAGAATCTCACCTCCAGAAGTCAACATCTCAAACACAAAGCACCAAACCAAATCCACTCTAGGAAACAAGCATGGGATGCATCTTAGCTTTCCCCAAACCTCAGAGGACAAGAACCAAAACAAGGGCCCAAGTCTTAGGAAAACCCACTTATTGTTCAGCTAGTCAAAGAAAGGGATACAAGGAGACTCTTTCTGATAAAATGACAGTGCAAGCACAAGCTGGGGGGAGGGGTTTGCTGAATTGTCATGTCAGGGTGTCTTCTGGAGCAGTATCTAGAGAGGGTGCCTAGGGAAGTGGCAGGACAACCACCAGACCCCTCCACTCTTCAGCTTTCCCTTGCCTGCTTCCAGCAGGGCTTGGGACACCCTGGAGCCAAGTGTCCTTGCTCAGACTCTGGTCACAAGATGCAGACAGGAGCTGTACACACTGTTTGGGAGCAACAAAAATGACAGTGTTCAACAGATCAAGGCCACTCCTCCTTTGACCCTTCTCACTACTGTCTGCCTCCCCTGTCCTCATCACGCAGCAGGAAATCTTGGAACTATTTCTCTGCAGGACATGAAACGATGAGCAATTCTTGAGTTCTTTATCCTTTTCTGATTTTCCAGGTTGCCTACAGTTGAACATATGAAGAAAACACAAGGGCTTCCAACTTTTGAAATAAATACATTAAATCTCTTCCTCCAGCCATCTGTGAAATTGCAACCATTCTTTCCTGAAGGAGGGCAGAAGATCTGCTACTAGATTACTTTAGTCTCTGAGAAAGCTATCTAAGAATGCCTTGCCTGGTGCCACCTGAAGGAACTGCAGACCTGTACTTAGGATTGCCTGTCCTGACAGACAGAGTTCCAGGCAGGCTCAGTAGGGCAGAAAGGGATGATGTGCACCGACAGAGTTTGGATCCTGTCTTAGTTACTTTTCTCTACCCAAAAACCAAAGTTAAAGGGGAAATGCTTTATTTAACTCACAGTTTGTTGTGGTTTCAGTCCATAATCGGCTGGCTCCAAGGCAGAGTGGCACATGGCAGAGGGGCTTCACAGAGGAGAAACAGTTCATGGCACCCACAGGGTAGCAAAAGCAACAAGGGAACCTTAACAGCGTCTTTCTGCCCTTTTTATCTTATCTGGTCTACAGGGATTAGGGTGGTGCCAAGCCAATCAGTGGACTATTTAGTACTCACACACCCTTAATCCCAGCCTCACACACTCTAGATTCAGCCACCTCAGACAAAGCCTTATGACTGCATGAGGCTTTGGGGGGACATCTAGACCCAACCCATAACAGATCCCAATACAGGTGGCCTTTGCATGTAAATTTCAGTCCTCAAGTCAAAGCTAAAGGAGCACGTAGACAGAACAGGGTCATGGCCTCTTCCTTTGCCTAAGGACTTAGCCTTTCACTAGGAAACCAGGTGACAGTGATACCAAGCCAAGGTGCCCAGGACAAAGTCTCTGGAGGACAAAGGTGCAGATGGAATTCTTTTTTGCCTCCTGCAGCTAATGTAACCACAAAGCTTGAGAGGCCACATGCTTGGTGTATGTGACAAACATCTAAGCAACTGGGATGCTCCATCTCAGAAGCAGAGCTGCAGGGAATCTTAGCTCACTCCCTTCTTTGACAGAGAGGTAAACTCAGGCCAGTGCTCTCAGTGGCTTCCTTGAGATCACCATCCACTGGATAACGAAGATGGATCTGTCAGGACTGGTTTCCTAGCTCCCAGGCTGCTGTTTGTTTCCTGGTACCATGGCATCCGCAATATTCCTGACACTCCCTTGGTGCTTCATCCAGTCTCTCACATCACAACTCTGCTGCCTGTGCCTACCTGCCAGAGCAGCATCCAGAACTATCCCATGACAGCAAATGATGTGTGGATACTTACAGACTGACTGATCTACAAACATAACCACAGGCCTGTGGAATGAGTGAGTGACCTCTACGTGTGGCCACCTAGAAGCCTTTGTGGTGGGGTCTTGGGGTGGCAGATGATATAAAAAGCCCCGAGGATCTTATCTTTCCTGAGACCACAGCCCTGCAGAACAGTAGGAAAGGGCATGGAGTGGGAAAGGGCAGTCCTCACCTGCCCACCTCCGCCTGTAATTGCCATGCCCCTCCCCACCCTTCTCATGTGACTTGTGACTTCTTTCCCTATGCTCAGTTTATCTAGTTTCATCTATATACAAATATTGGCAAGGACAGCAGGACACAATGTGACTGGTCTTCCGGCCCTGATGGAGTCAGCAGCAGATACTGAGGCACAGGAAGGCTACTAGTGTCCACACTGGATACTGGAACAAAGAGGAAGAGGGCAGCCCTGCCCTGGGAAATTCCCAGTGGCCTGGGAAGTTAAAGGAGAGACTCACAGTTCACTGCCAGAGGCAGAAGAATGCCTGCTACAAGAGCTTGGGAATTTCAAAGATGCACACTTAGGAGCAGTTGGTAGTGTGAGCCAAGAAGAAACTGACCTGAATAAGCTAAGGTCTGAACAAAGCAGTGGGCAGACCATTCTCATTGTTGCTGTTGTTTGACACTTGATATTTCAGAAAAAGTACCAAGATGATGACCACTAAAACATCAGAAATATGTTCTTCTTCCTTACATTTATTGTTTGGTATTGTCTTTATTTTAAATTAAGTGTGGGGAGGATGACCAGCATTATTTTAGTGTGTACAGCTTTTAAGGATCTCAATGTAGCTCTGCAACTATTCATTCCAAAAGAAGATGAATTTTTTTTTTTTGGAGAAGATGAAATTTTTAATAGATTAACCAAATGACAACAATTTATAAAGCACTTGCTACCATATGAGGTATAGATCCCCAACTCAGACAGCTCACAGAATTAGCATACAGGAAGCATTCTGAGAAGAAACAAGTGTTAAATTCTGGTTATGGGCCAGGATGTAGCTGCATGAGCTGCCATGTGCATAGAGTAGATAGATGGAAAAGTTCAGAGAAGACATGGACTGGAGAAGGCCCTTGTGAATGATCAAAAGCTTGCATGTGTGTACATGTGTCTGTGCATGTGTGTACAAGCATGCTAGTATATGTGTAATGAAGCATGGTAGACACTTGGGAAAGTGGAGTAGGTCTGAGGAGGGATGCAGCAGGTAAAATTGTACACACATTGGGGGACCTACGAAAACACTGTTGGACACTGAGGAACACACCTGAACATGGCAGAGGATGCACTTTAGGGAGTAATGAGAAGATGTCAGAAAGGTGCAGCTAAATGATAAAAGCTGAAAGACACTGTCAGTAGAAAATTCAGGTGATAAACTACAGGACAATGTGGAGTCAGAGGCTCTTGATGTGAAAAGGAGCTGTCTCAGTGACCTTAGAGATGCCCTCCCAGAGCCAGTGTCATTCTTCAGTCCTCTCTTCCAGAGGAGCATGTTGAAGTTGGAGTCAGAAGCAGTCTCTAAAATGATCAGGGAGCCCAGTTCACATCCAGCAGGGTCCTAGGCAGCAAGAGAGAAGAGAGCTTCCAGAACATGCCCTGTAGACATGGCTGGTACTGCACAGGAGCCCACGAAAGGGACAAGAGAATCAGTCTCCCTCCTTGAGTATATTGTTTCAGGATCTGTTCTTTGCCACCATACTGGGGAAGCAGAAGATCAAGGGGTCCTAGTTTGGGTTCCAAAAATGTTGAGCTAGAGTCTGTCAAGTTCCTCTTGTAAGCAGCCAGCCTAAAGGAAGTCTAGAAGTGCTACCTCCCTTGAGATGGTGTCACTTGTTTTTCCTTTGTGTTTCTGTGGCACTTGTGGAAACTCTATGCCCAGAAGATGGCAATTAGTGCATATTTGAGCTAAAGTCTTGACATCTGGACAGCTCATTCTCCATGATACCCCAACTGGAGTTGATGAGTTCAGCACCTACCACAACAGTACCCTCAGGGACCCCCCCACCCCATCATTCCTCCTAAAGCAGGCAGAACACAAGGGCCATTTCATCTGCTTCCATCTAGACACACTGCTCACAGATCCAGAAGATCCTCTACTTGTCCCTAAGGTAAAGAGCTTACTGATTGTTAATGGCATATTTGTCATACCACATGGCTTCTGTCATATATTGTACTATATCGCATAATAGCTCTGTGGTCCATGTTGAGCAGACTAGAGGCATCTAAGCCCCAGCTCTGTCTATCACATGATTTGCTGAGGGACCTTTGACAAGTTACTTAACCTCTCTCAGCCTCATTTCTCTTATCTTTCAAGGGATGTAATAACAGCAGGTACTTCCAATAGTTATTGTGGAGATAAGTGGAAACATGTAAAGCACTTTGCACAGCACTTGAAAGGTGCTCAATAAAAATGAGTTTTGATTCTTATAGTTTTTATTGTTAAAACTTCCAGCTGCTATTCCTTCTCTCTCTCTCTCTCTCTCTCTTTCTCTCTCTCTTTTGGGGGGAGGAGTGTTGGCTTTGGCTTGTTTTGGTTTGGTTGGAGGTAGTTTCAAGACAGAGTTTGGCTATGTAGCCCAGGCCAGACTTAAACTCACTATGTAGCCCAGGATGGCTTTGAACTCACCATCTTCTTCCCTCAGCCTCCTATGGCCTCATGCCCAGCTTCCTTGTCCCTTCTAATGGGGACATGCAAGAATACTTGGAACACAATTGTTTGACAACATTTTTATAGGACTCTAGACATGAAAGGGACCTCAAGAATTGAGCCAAGACCCCAGGCTGCAGGCTGAGCCACACTCCAACCCCCTGAGAGAAAGCACTACCTACCCGATTTGTAAAGGGCAAAATTCAAGGAGAATGGTCCTGGCCTCTCTTCAAAGCAGCTCCCACACCAAATCATGACATTCCAGACCTTCCTCCCCACATCTAGCTAACATGCTTCCCTCTAGTTATCATTAATCTCTCTCTTTTACATTTTATGTCAGGATACTAACTCCTCCTTATCCACACCAATCTCAAACCCACTTCTACAGTCCCACTTCTCCCGGACGGTTAGGCCTAGGAGGCCACAGTCCCTCCTACTACAGCTGCAGTTGTCCTGGAGACCAGCCAGAAAGAGCTGTGGGCACTGAACACAGTACTGGCATCTTTCTTCCCCATGCTTGTCTGCTGCTGCTTGAGCCTTGCCCTGAATGGGGGCAACACGGCTCAATTGCAACCACCACATTTATTCAGCCCATGCTGCAGGGTTCTGCCGGACATGTATGATATCATTTGGTCCATGACAGGAAGGCAGAATGTTCAGGCCTAATTCCTTCTGGCTCAAGAATATTCAGGCTTAATTCCTTCTGGCTCAATTCTAGCCACCACCACAATACCAACCCAACCAAAGCCTGTGTGACATAGTCCAGTGAGGGTGGCCCTGGCCACATCCAGAGTCATTCCCTTAGCTGTAGCCTTCTTACTCAGAACTGCTCTGCATTCAGACTTCTGACTCCTCCTTCCTGGCACTTGTTGGACAGCGCAAGAGGTGAACACCAGGGATGGGACCTGTGTCTGTCTATGAACCTAGTACAGTACCTGGCCCATCCTGGCCATGGCAAGTGCCCAAATGTGAAAAAGAATGAAAGACTTGGCACACATATCACTCAACTTTACCCTAATGCAATTCAGCAGATGTCATGTGCTCCTCCCACATGTGAGGCACAAGACCAGGTCCTAAGGCATCTGGTTGATTATCAGGGTTGAAATGTTCTCACCCTCCACATTTCAGGCTGAAGGTGGTAAACACCCATGGTTCTATCTAACCCTGTGGTTTTCCTATACCCTGCCCAATCCTAAGTAATGGGCCTTTCCCTCAAACTCTTTGCATCTTGCTTATTACTCATGTGCGTCTTGCCAGGCCCCTGATGGATTGGATCCCAAGGAGGATGCTTGTCAAGACACAGAAGCACAGCCTGGGAAGGGACTAGCAGCCATCACTTCTGGGCTTCTAGCCTACTGAGCAGGGCTTCTCCATCTGGCTGTATTTCATTTGGGGAGGACAGCAGTCTTTTCATTTAAATTGCACTTTGAATAGTTAATCCATGCAGATGTCTCAAAACTAAAAAAGTACAAAGAGCATGTGCACAGGTGCCTCCCCCACCTCTGAACAGTGCAGGGACAGGGCTCCGTGCTCCCCATCACTGCGGACCTTGTCACCTCCAGGCAGCTTCAGAACATGGCTCATCATGACACCGAGCCACACCCTGGCTCCCTGCAAGTCCCCCTTGCTGTGCCTATAGATAAATAAGAGTTTACAACTCAATCAAGTGGGGAAGCTCTGCCCAGGCTCACACCAAAGTTTCCAGAAAATTCAGACAGCACTGATTCTGAGTAAGAACTATTTTTCAGGTCTTAGGACCTTCACGAAGTAGCGCCCACAGAATGTGTGTGTGTGTGTGGGGGTTACTTTCCTCAACCTGCAGCTATGCTTTTTCAGATTAAAGCAACATCAAATAAAATCAAAGCTTCATTTTCTTGGCAGTTTACAAATGTTATTAATAATGCACTAAGATGTGCTTCCATAAAGTGACTTTTTATGTGCAAAAAATAATTTAACAGCCAGTTACTTAGTGCCTTGCTACATAAGGCAAGTCCCTAAGTGTTGTGACAAACACATGTCTTTGCTTCTAAGAGTTTGCCAAACAGAGACCATAAGGACAATAGCGCACAGGAGAAGTAATGAACTCAGCAATAAATAACTTGTCACCCTGCAGCTAATGAGGCCACGTGAGGTCTCTGACAGCCTGACAGAGCCCAGAGACAAGGTGGCTACATTGTACATGGAATGACAGAGACACTGAGTACAGTGACCATGGGCCGGAAGGTCACCAGTGGACTGAGAAAAGGACAGATGCCATCACTCCTACTCTTACCACCCTCCTCTTTCCCTCTCCCATAGGGCAGGGAGTTTGTCAGCCTTCTTCACAGCCAGGAGCTCACACTGGTATCTTAGCACCCTCTGCTTCCAGGACAAAGGCCAACACAGCTGCCCAGCAACCTAGCACACACTGGACAGTTCAACTGAATTATGAGAAGAGAGACAAGGGAGACAGGCGGAAGAAGCAGAAAGATCCACACAGGACTGGGGAGGCCAGCCTTCATTCGCCAGGCAATGTACTCAGGCAGGGTCAGGGAGTCCTTGGTCTTGAGTGACAATCAATCTTCTGAGCCAGGCCCTTCCTAACACACACAGAAAATGCAGGAGTCAGGCCTGGTTTGAAGGTAAAATGAATCCTCTCTACCCTACACTTCTGCTCCCCTGTCCATGAGACCATCCCTGCTTGGGCTCTGATCTGTGAGTGACCCGCCTTCCAGCAGCGCCCCCAGCAGTGACTGTGGGGAGTCTCTGGGCCTCCACCGCCCTGCCTGTAAAATGGGGCCACAGAGACCGGCGACCCCCCACCAGTAGCCACAGGAGTCTCGGGCCTTCCCGACAGAGCTCGGGTCTGTCGAGGCCAGAGCAGAGGGCAGCCCCTGCAGAGAGGGAGCGGGACTGGCACAGACTCCTCACTGGGCGCTGGTTTGCTTCTCTGTGCCCTGTCTCCCAGCCCCCGCCGAACGTTCCTCTTTCACAGGCTGGCTTTGCAGAGGAAGGGACTGAGCCTGGGTCGTAAAATGACTTCCCCGGGTGGAGGTAGGACTGGCGCACTTGTGCCTTCCACCCCGCGCGTCCGCCTCCCCTTCGCCGTGCACTTCCAAACCGCGCTGGGCCGCTTAGTCTCCAGAACCCCCAGTCCAGTCCGCAGAAATCCCAAGATTCCCGACCCCTATCCGTCTGCATCCACGGGACCGGCATGCAGCGGATTCCAGGATTCAAAGTGTCGCGACTCGCGTCCTGCGCTCCCGGCCACCGGCGCCGAGCCCCGGCTCGGGCACGTGGTGTCGCCGCGGAGTCGCCAGAGGGGACTGTGCGGGACTCGGGAGAACAGTGAGGGGCCCGAAGGGGACAGTGGGTGCTGGAGGGGCAGTTCGGGGGCAGAGGGACAACGCAGGACCCTAGGGGACCAAGTGGCGCGGGTCTCTTCCGCACCTGGCGGGCGGGGACCCCAGCCCGCCTTCGCCCGCCGGCCAAGCACAGGTCGCTGGGGCAAGGTGGGGGTGGGGAACCCTACCTTTCCTGAAGGGCATAGCGCAGGGGGCGCTCCCCGCCGGGCTGGCCCGCGACACCCAGGCAGGCCGACGTCCAAGGGGCAGCCCCAGCCCCGCAGCTCGGGGCGCCTGCGGGAGATGGAGCTGGCGAGGGAGGGGAAAGGGACATATTTGGTAAGAACCCAGCGCGTCACCGCGCGGAAGAGGCCCCGCCGCCAAGCAGGAAGCGCGGAGTCGCGGCGTCACCCGCGCGCTCGGGGCGCCTTCGGGCTGCGCCCAGGCCGGGGTGCGGGTCGGGTCTGCACGGTACCCACGGCCCCCAGACGGGAACTTGCCGGGACCCTGAGGTGCCACCTACCTTTGTCACCCACCCGGGAATTGAGAGGAAACTCCTGGACAGAGAAGAAAACCAGCTTATTCATTAGCTCCTCAAGCTGTTGGCATCCCATCCCGGGAAGGGACTTGAGGGAGTCTATACCATTTTACCTTAATTCACACTGGGACCCGCTCCAAAGGCTGGTTGGCTCCTACTGAGATTAAATGAGAGCTCCAGGGAGCATCTCAGAAAAACCTGTCTCTAACGCCTTCCTGCTGCCCTAGTTCAGCTTTGGTCCTGGGCCCTCTGTCCTGGCAGAATAACCTACCACTACACGGACCTGACAACTTGAAGTTTGCTTATTTGTAAGGCCCACGAAGGCAAAATATTTTCTCTTTTTGTTCACTAATATTTCCCCAGAATCTGAAACAATCCCTCTGGCACAATTCAATAAATGTGTCTAGAGAAATAGCTGGGCTAGGTGGTGCACGCCTGTAATCCCAGCACTTGGGAGGCTGAGGCAGGAGATTGCCATGAGTTCAAGGACAGCCTGGGCTACATAGTGAGTTTAGGGCCAGCCTGGGCTACACAACAAGACCCTGTTTCCAAAAAAAAAAACCACCCCAACATTCCAAGCTGGGCAACATGCATCTGCAGTCTTAGGACTCAGAAGCCTGAGGCAGGAGGATTCAGGAGGATTGAGACTATGGGTTGGAGATCGGCCTGGACAAGATGGTGAGACTCCAACTTTTAAAAAAGTTGGAGGGATTTAGCTCAGTGGTTCCACCACCTGCCTTGAAAGCGCAAGGTCCTGAGTTCAATCCCTGGTACCAAAAAAAAAGTTAATTCCAGTGAAAAGTGCTACATTTTATTGCACTTTGAAGAAGTGTTACTAACAATCTCCTTATAACCTAATATTTAAAACACCATGCAAATTAGCCCACTCTCTGTGGTGAAAAAAAGCATTCAATTGAGCTGAAAATGTACAGCCAGTAGGCATAGTGGGCTTTTTCTTTGCTTAATCAGAATCATTTCTTAGCCTTGCATATTGAAGGGAGGTAATACCAGGGAGAAGGAAGTAACTGTGGCAGCAGACCGCATCTTGTCACTTGGCTTGGGAACATGGATGCTGGGAGACCCTTTGGAATTGACACTGTGGCATGGGCACAATGTACAAGCTGAGTCATGCACTCTCAGACTGCCACCATTGGGCATGGAGGCATCAGCCTGTGCCAGAGGACCTGGGAGTGGGACTCACTGGGGAGACCCAGACTCAGTGCTGTCAAGTCCCCCTACATTTTTCCCTGCCTTAATTGCATTGTCAAGTGGATGTGAACTTAGCCCAGTGGACTTTAATTGCCATTGTAAGCAACTTTTATCTAAGACCAGTTGGTGCAGATAAAGAGAGAATCAGTCTGTCATCAAACTTTCCACAGTAGGGGTAACAGTAAAGGCTGAGCACAGGCACCCTGGGGTGGGTGGGTCATAGTTCTTCTAGTTGGACCTTTACCCTGGGGAACTCACATGTTCACAGGGATACGTGACTGACTGTAAGACAGTAAAAAGTACAGTAAAAAGTCTACATTCCATTTGGGTTTTGATCCCAGATCCTGGCCTAGAGCTTCTAAACCCTGTGGAATCTCCAGAGCAGTAAGAATGTCATTTCCATCCCACTGAGGTGACTGGGGGCCTGGCCTTCAGGATGAGAGCTGGTGACCAGAGAGAACAAGGCATGATTAGAGGTTTGGAACTTCAAGCCCAAAGCCCTGACCTCTGGAGAGAGGGATAGCTAGGGATTAAGTTGATCACCAGTGGGAAATGATTCAACTAGTCATACCTATATAAGGAAGCCACCATATAAACCTTAAAGAGGAAATTTGGAGAGCTTCAGGATTGGTAAACTCATGCCTGGCCCCACACTTACCTTGGCCTATCCATCCTTTCTCAGACCGATTCCTGAGGTATGATCTTTATAATAAATAGGCATAATAGTGAGCAAAGTGCCTTGAATTTTGTGAGCTGCTCTACCAAATTACTGAAAATGAAACTGAAGGTGGGGCCTAGAACCTCCAACTTTGTACCCAAGTCAGAGATGAGTGTGGGTACACTGGGTATGCAGTCCTGTCTTGGGTCATGTGGCACAGTCTTCGAACCTGTGGTGTCTGCCACTAATGCCCAGTAACATCAGAAATGAATTGAATTGTAGGCTGGGTGCCCAGCTGGTATCTGGAGAGTTGAAGAACAGGTTGTTGGTGTGGAAAAACCCGTGCATTTAGTTTCAGTAGAATTGTGAGTAAAAACAGGTAAGATGGATGTATTCTGATCTCTGCTTTGAGGCCATTTGATAATCAATCTTGTGTAGAAGAAAAAGAACATTGTAACTCATCACTGCCTTGTGGCTTTTCTGTGTTCAGATAACAGCACTCTCAGATTTTTATTGCTGGTGTCCAATAATCCCTGGGGACTTTTGTTCTCTTAGTACATCCAAGTGGTTTTAAATATCTGACCTAATTGTAGGAATCATGAGAAAATGACAAGAATGTTCCAGTTCTCCATCCCTCCTTCTGTCACCCTTGTAGAGTGCTCTCCTTAAGTAGCATGACTTGGTAACCTGAGGTCCTTGGACAAAGATTCTCAAATCTGGGTACCAGGAGGGCTGGATAAAGCAGATTGCTGGACCTCACTCTAGTTTCTAATTCAGTAAGTGCAGGATAAGGCCCAAGAATCTGCATTCCTAGCCTTCCAGCGAGGCCCCAGGTGATAATAATGAGCTGGTTCTGCCTCTTCTGAGCCACACTTTGAGAACTAGTGGACATTTGGGGTGTTCGTGACCCCTTATGCAGGGCACCCCCTCCATTAGGCAGACAGATCACAATCCCAAGAGCACAGGAAAAACAGAAGAGCCACCTATTCCCCACACTCTTGTTTTTCCCATGCTGGCTATTGGAGACCCACTCAGAGATGGTCTGCATCCCTTGCCGTGTGGCACTCTCTGTTCAAGTGCCAAGATGTGGCCAAATCCTTTCTGTGCTATTAACTCAAATCTCTGCTTCTGGGACCTGCTGTAGAAAACTTTCTGCCTTAAAGGACTCAGGCCTTAAGGCCAACTAATTGGGACCTTAATTACACCTGTAAACCCTTTCAGGGCAGCACCTAGGTTAATGCTGGACTGAATAACTGGGAGGAGGTGTTACCAGAGGACTGTGACTACAGGGGTCAGACAAGAGTCCTGCCCACTACTGACAATAATTTATTAAACCAAATCACAGTTATTAACTGGCAGCCAGTTTATGTGAGGAGGGAATGGCCATGTGCAGTGAGGTTGTGGGGTCCCCAGTGTGCCAAAGGCAGCCTGACCTGGCCCTACTACAGGTTCTTCAGAGTTCATCTTTTCTCCCTGGAATAATCTTCCTGTTTAATAAGCCTGACGCCTCTGCACAGCCGACTCTGGTGGAATGCAGTTAATTACCCTTTCTCCCCTCTACAGCTGACATTTCAGAAATCAAGATTTAGTCTCTAGGAATGATTCTTCTCAAACCTGTGATTAATATTCCTGATAGAAAGAGTACCACAGTGTTTATTGTTCAGCTGCCCTTGAAACTCTGTGAGCAGCCAGCAGTTGTAGCTGGGACCATGTGACCCTAGGCTGACACACCACTGCTGAACAATTATGCCTTTCTTTAGAAGGAAAGAGTAACTACAGGAGGCTCCAGAGTGAGTAAAAGGCTCTTGCGAACTATTCATATGGTTTACCTAGAGGCCTTTGAAACCACTGAGCCATAGGCCAGGGCTGCACTGAGGATGGAGCCATTAATAACATCTGAGCCTTTAGGGACTCTCAACTGCAACCAGTCTGCTCTTAGGAAGCCCACCCTCATGTAGATATGCCCCCCCCCACTTCCCTACAGCACTAGAGATCAAAGGCAGGGGCCATATACATTAGGCAAGTGCTTGAACACTGAGCTACATCCCCAGTCCTTTTTATTTTTCATTTTTAGACAGGGTCTCACTAAGTTGCCCAGGATGGGCCTGAACTTGCAATCTTCCTGCCTCAGCCTCCCAAGTAGCTAGAATTACAGGCTTTTGACACCATATCCAGTTTCTGTTTTAAAAATTAAATTTATTTTTAACAGATACATAAAAATATTATACATATTAGTAGAGTAATATATTTTGATACTTATAAACATTACAAGTACAAATGCTCTGAGTATTTCAAGATACAAAATACGTATACATACTCTGTAATCTTTATATCAGGTTAGCATTATCTATTTTCCCATGTATCTATTTACCCATCTATATATCTATCTCCTCTGCCACTTACCATTTCTTTATGGTGAAAAGGTTCAAAACATTTCCTTTAGCTTTTCTGAAATTACAGTACCTTACTGTTAGTTACCTTTCTGTTGGAACATTACACCAGAACTTCTTGCTCTAATCTATTACTTAGTACTCACTGATCATTTCCCCATTAACTCCCTTTCCTCTTCTTTCCCCAGACCCTGGTGATCACCACTCTGCTCTCACCTTCTAAGAAATCAACTTTTAAAAATTCTTCATCAATCCCCAATACTGGAAAAAAAATAAAATTCTACATATAAATAAGATGATACAGTATTCATCTTTCTGTGCCTGACTTATCTCCAGTTCCATCCAGGTTGTCACAGATAACATTTCAGTCATTCTGTTGATGAACAGTATTCTGACATGATGAATATTACTCCATGTTTTCTCTGATTGTCAATTGATGGACACTTAGGTTATTTTTATTTCCTGGTATTATGAATAGTGCTGCACAGAATATGGGAGTGCAGATGTCTCTTGGGTATACTAACTTCATTTTCTTTGGATATAACCAGTAAAGAGACTGGTGAATCATACAGTAGTTCTATCTTTAATTATTTGAAGAATGTCCAAATTGTTTTCCATAGAGCCTCTACTAATTTACATTCCCACCAATACTGGGAAAACTTTTCTCTACCTCCTTGCCAGAGCTTATTATCTTTTATCTTTTTTATTCTTACTGGGCCATTCTTACTGGAGTGATGTGATGTCCCACTGTGGTTTTGATTGTATTTCTTCAGTGATTAGTGGTTTTGAGCATTTTTTCATATATCCATTGGCCACTTTGGGGAAATGTGTATTTAGGTCTATTGCTCATTTTTAGATAAGGTTATTTGGGCTTTTTGCTATTGAGTTTTAGGGGTTCCTTGTATATTCTGGATATCAACCTGGTGTTAGATGATAATTTGCAAATACTTTCTCCCATTCTGTAGATTATCTCTTTTTGGTTGCTGTTTCCTTTGCTGTGCAGGTTTATTTCTCTCTCTCTCTGTTTTTTTTGGGGGGGGGTAGGAAAGATTTATTGAGAAAAAGATTCTGAGAGACAGGAAGGGCCCCAGAGTGAATGGGCTTTTTCTCTAAGGATATTGTATACAGCAAAATCCCAGCATGGATCCAACATGGGTCAAACTGCAATCAACCTACAGGTTACAAGTATAATCCTTAGTTAATACTGATCCAATAGGGAAGTGAGGCAGGTAGCAAGGGTATAAGGTGAGGGTAGCCCCAGGGGCATCATGGCACATTTTTAGAAAAGGTGTGTTATGAGAGTGTGCAATGCCCATATTTATTTATTTATTTATTTATTTATTTTGGTACTGGAGATCAAACTTGGGTCCTTGCGCTTGTGCAGCAGGCGGTGAAACCACTGAGCTAAATCCCTGGCCCTGCCCATACTTATTTTTAAGAAGTATTTCTATTGATTAATTATTAATTTTAATTTTATGAGTTTTATATATTAAACCACATGTACTTAAAAGGAAAATAAAAAATCAATAAAATAAAATATTAAATATTTAATATGTAATGAGTATGTAGAATAAACACCAACATTTTCAACATCAACTCTTTACCTGCTTACAAAATCTAAAAAATAACAGCAAAAATAAATTTCTATGTGAACACACTTAAAGCAGCCTTCACACATGACAACAGCATTTTCCATACACAAGTCTCACTCACATTGACAGCATGTGTGCTTAGCTTTCCTTTCCTGTTTGGCAGGTCATACTTGTTACCTCTCATCTTCCTCTTTTGTCAGGTGCTTCCTATTATAGTATACAATGTCCACTTAGCAGAAAAATAAAATATCAAATAGCTGTTTAGAAAAAACAACATTTTCTACATCAGCTGTCTGCTTACTAAATTTTAAAAATAACAGCAGAAATAAATTTCTATGTGAACTACATTGAAAATACAAATAAAACTCTACCACAAAAAAACACTTTACTTTGATTAACACACCTAAGGCAGTTTTCACGCATAAGAACGGCATGTCCCATACACAAGTGTTGCTTATGCTGATGTATTTTGTTTTCCTGTCTTTTTAGGTAGGACATACTTGACATATTGCTGCTCTTCCTGTTTTCTTAGGAGGTTCTTGTGATGTTTCACTTGTCTGTTCATTGATTTGCTCCAGAATTCTTTCAAGGAGTTCTTTGGGCAGATACATACTGTTCTTCCGTTGTAATTATTTACCAATTCTAGTCCCAGTCCTCCAAGAAAATTTCTTTCTGATATTTTGTCCTTGTTATTTATCTTTGTAAACTATGATTGTAACTGATTTTTTCTGGTACTGGGGATCAAACTTGGGACCTTGCGCTTGCGAGGCAGGCGGCGGAACCACTGAGCTAAATCCCCAGTCCCTTTGTAAACTATGAAACTATTTTTTTTTTTGAAACTATTTATGCTTCACATGTTTAGGAGAGTAAAACACAACCATTGGCCAATGCTTTGTGTTTTGAGTGACATCATAGTTGCTGCGTAACTCGTCAATATCTACCCTGCCTTTTATTTTGTTGTAAAATGTGACTATTTCTGGCTTCATTTGTGTTTAGGCATCACTATCAATGTTTGTTTGTTTTGAGACAGAGTCCCACTACAAAGTCGAGGCTACTCTTAAACTATGTAGCAGTTTGACCTTGAACTCACAGGATCCTCCTGCTTCAGCCTCCTGAGTGTTGGAATTACAGGTATGCATCACTATGCCCAGCCTCATTATCAATCTTATCATCATGGTGTAATTTTGACAATATCAATACTACTTTGTTTTTCTTCACCATATAGGAGGCCAATGTTTTGTCTTTCTGAAATCCAAAGATTATATTGTACATTTCCCTATTGTGAACTTGCAACATTTTTAAAGGAATCTTGACTTTGTTCCTGTGAATTGTTTCTGTGCTGGTCAACAGTTGTTCTTTTTTCTTTGGTACCGGGGATCAAACTCCGGACCTTGTGCTTGTGAGGCAGGTGCTGGAACCATTGAGCTAAATCCCTGGCCCTCAACTGTTGTTCTTTTAGCAAATTAACATCAATGGGTAACTAGTGAACCAATTATGCTGAGAGAAGCAACCACCCCTCCGTATGGAACTGGGCAACTATGAGTTATCTGTGTTATTAGGCAACTATGGGTTTACTAGGTAACTATGCACTTTGTAGAATGTACCTGAGTAGCCATGACAACTTCTGTAATCTGTCACCAAAGGAGCGTAATGGACTCAGAAAGTCCTGCCAGAACTCTTTGCTCTCCCCCTCTCCACTGCTCTGCTTTATGCAAATCCTGCTTGCTATATTCCCAGGGAAACTCCAATGGAATTAAGCTTTGTAGATGTAAAAAGGGTATATAAGGAACCACAAACTTCTACTCAGGGCTTTCCAGATTAACAGGAGTCACTTGCTGAGCCACTGGCACCACTGGTAAGAACCTAATAACATTTTCTGACCTAGTTGTAACATTAGATCACTCAGGTATACATGATCATTTTATAGTATTTTGACCAGTCAAATATTTATTTACATCACTGTTTTCTTCCTCATCTGAATCAAGGTCTTCATTCTGTACTTCTCTATCTGTCATATCTTGCTAAATTCTTTGGCTTACATGGTCCAAGTCATCATCAGTAGCACAGTTACCTAATGACTCACTTTCAACTTCCTCCCAAAGTTGTAAAAGCAGATTTTCATGCTATATTGTAGTGAATTGGGTTAATTCCATTTACACTTTGACACACGTATGTACACCTTGCTGTTTGTCATATCAAGTGGGTGAACACAAAGATTGCTTCCTGTATTCCCCCAGTGCAGCTACTGAGATGCACGGCCAGCTACCATTATGTTGTAAACTTATTTTAAGAGGGTGGGATAGGTTCCTTATTTCTGTAATGTCTGGAAAGGAGTGAACACAACGCCACGCCACACCATCCCACAGCTCTGCTGGAACATGCAGCTCCTGGTGATCCTAAACCTGGCACTGGTAAAAGAACTAAAGAAGCAGAATTTAAAATAACAGCAAATGATTTATTTGAAGGTAGGGAAAGGAGAGCTACTCTGGATGAGTAAGGAGTATTCAAAAGGGAATGTTCTTTTTCTCTTTTTAATGTTACAAAGATTTACATGTAATGTTACAAAAATTTTACATGTATTTTTTTTTCATAGAAGCCTAGTGAATTTTTGATTCAAGCAGATGCGAGCATTCACCCCATTTCTCTGCCCATAAAGCTGGATTCAGCTATGGAAGGGACTTGCCTTGGTTGCTCAGCTAGATAAAGACAGGGCAGAGTCCTACATGGAGTCCCTGGACTGGTGCTGTATCTCACCACAGCACACCGTCTTCCTCCGGGCAGCCTCGTTCTCTCCTCCAGACACGTCCTACACCAGGATGACACAGTCCTTAGGGGCTGACTTAGATGGAAGCCCAGAGCCTTCACTCTGAGTGAACTGAATCTTTTTTTGTTGTTGTTGTTTCTGGATATGAAGTCTCACTATGTAGTTCAGGTTGGTCTTGAATTCACTATGTAGACCAGGCTGGCCTTGAACTTGTGGCAATCTTCCTGCCTCAACCACCCAAGTGCTGAGACTATGGGCGAGTACTATCATGCCAGGGCAAATCAGTTTTAAAGACACCTATACAGGCACACACCTATAATCCCAGAATTTAGGAGGCTGGTGCAGAAGGACTGAGTTGGAATTCAGCCTGGATTACACAGTTCAAGGCCAGCCTGAACAACACTGTTTCAAAAAACAAACAAAATAAAAATGAATGAATACTGTAAAAAAACCCCAAATTGTATATTTTCATTGTAACTAGGGGTGGCTTTTATACATAGGATAGATTGGTTGAAATTATTTTTACTTTTATTAATATTCATTTTATTTACATTCAAAATTTTATTTTTTTTAATGTTTAACTTCAAACTCTCCAGCTTTATAACTTTATTTTATAGAATAGAAAAATTTTCTCTGCCTAAACAGAAATTTTTTCCTAGGTCAAAAGAAACTTACCTAGGGGCCAGGGATTTAGCTCAGTGGTACTGCACCTGCCTTGCAAGCTCAAGATCCTGAGTTCGATCCCTGGTACCAAAAAAAAAAAAAAGAAACTTACCTAATAAAGAAATTGCCAGCAAATTGAGAGTCCTGTCCCATGGCACAGAGATTATTTATGGACTAGAAAAACTCTTGATCAGGACCCAGAATTTACTTCTTGCTGGTAAAAGGTATAGAAAATATGGAGGCCTGTTGGAGCCACTATCCCAGGACCTCCTATCTCCTCCAGAGAAAGTATAGCCACTCAGGCTTTCAGGTGTCAGGGGCTGGAGGGAAACCCACCCTGGTGCTGACACCTTATCCTGCCCTGTTTAGGACAGGAGCAACAACCTGTTAAGATCAGCCCTGTTGTCTTCACATCCAGCTGTGCAGGACCTTCATTGACTCTGTGATCACTCACCCAGGTTGTGGGTGGCTGAGGATGTGCAGGTTTGGCATCAGCACCAGGAGTGGGGAATTGTGTGTGGGAGGCTTCCCCAATTCTTCCCAAATCTCAGCCCACAGGAAGATAAACTTACTACCGAAACCAGGGTTGGCTAAGGAAGGTTTATCGACTTAACACAATGGTCTCTGTAGGGATAGGGTAGAACCTTATCTCTGGAATACATGTGTATCTATTAGAAATGCTTTCAGCTGCATGTAAATGAAAACCTAATAGAGTTTAACACATTAGAATTTGTTTTTCTCATGTAACAAGAAAGTCTGGAAGTAGCAGCAATTAATACTGCTTCAGAGACTCACTAATGTCAAAGAAAGCCTCACTGTGATTCACTTGCCTTTTTCCTCTAGGTCACAGTATGGTTGCTGTAGTGGCAGATATCACGTCTGTTTTGGAATACATGTAGTAGCAGTATGTATCTTTTATCTGGAAAGCTAAGTACTCCCAGAAATCACACTCCATCTCAGTAGATTCCTGCTTGTCTTATATATTAGCTGCAAGGAAAACTGAGAAAGAGAATATTTAATGTTTCTAAAAAGTAAAATACAAGAAAGGGTTTAGGAGAACCAAGGTGGACTATTTACAAACCTGCCCCAACCCACTTCTTTATATAGAACATACTGCCCCTGCCAAGGATTTAGAAGTCCACCTCAGAGTTTTAGCAAATGTTTCCATTCAACTTATTGAGTCCTGCATGTCTGAATTCTGTGGAGTCTTTTTTACGGCTAGATACAGATTCTCTGGATCCAGCTGATTAGAGCTTTACACAAGCAATCTATCCCCAGTACATCAAAGAAAGAATGACTTTTCATCAATCCTGCTCAATTGGTTCCATGTTAGGACATAAGTGGTATTTTTCACCCCTTGCCAGTCTCCAGATTACAAGCCAATAGCAGAAGCTTCACTTAATAAATACATCGGCAATCTACATTTATTTCTATTTTCCTATACACTCCAGCTTTAGTCTCTGAGTCACTTAGCAAGTGACAATATAACTGATCATTTACCATCAAATGAAAAAGGTCCCTAGTTTTCCAGCTTCAAATAGTTGAATCTCCATTTCCCCTACCTCCTCCACTTAGCCAATTCTGTTCACTGGAACCACTCGTTTTTAGATAGCAAATTCCATTATCAGTTAGAGATGCTTTGCTTTTAAGTAATAAAAAGGGATTCTTTTTCTTATATAAGAAGTCTAAGATGGGCTAGGTGATACATATAATCCCAGCTACGGGGAGGTTGAGGCAGGAGGATCATGAGTTTGAGGCCAGCCTGAGCAACTTAGTGAGACTTTGTCAGAAGGAGGACATCCACAGGTAAGCAGGCCAGGGCTGGTGCAATGGCTCAGTAATGTTCCATCAACCAACCAACCATGGTGACCTGGAGAATCACTCACAGTCTAAGACCACTGTCTTCAGGCAATATTCACTCATTCAAGGTTGAAGCTAAGGACGAAGTAGCATTAGCTGCATGTTCCTTTTTTGTCAGGAAGGCAGGAGCTCTTCCAATTTGCATTTCTTACAGCAAGGCATGTAGAAGGACTTGGGGTGATGTGCCACCAGCTCAGCGATGGCCACAGTACTCCTGTTCAAATGACCCAAAGTCAATACATCTAAGGTGCTTCACATCCCAGTCCTTAAAACTTACTCAAAACAAACATTCTAGACAAGCACCAATTTTGACTAAGGACTTCAAAACACTTTACTGAAGCTGGGCTTGGTGGTACCCGCCTGTAATATCAGCATTCAGGAGGCTGAGGCAGGAGGATCACCTATGAGTTCAAGGCCAGCCTGAGCTACATAGTGAGTTCAAGGTCATTTTGAAGTACATAGAGAGACCATGTCTCAAAGAAATGAAATAAAAACACTATACTGAATGAACTAGTCTACTAGTCTTGTCATAGCTTTGCTATCTGACCAAGGATCCTTAGGGGGTCCATCTCTGGCAGGAAGGACTGAGAACTGAGGTACTTATAACCAAAATGTCATCCATCAATATGACAAGACTGGTTGGCTTTCAATGATCAGGAAAGCTGGATAATCCAGTTAAACACTGAAGTTTTGGTGTAGATGAAAGTGTTCAGTGGGTTCAGTAAAGTATTTGTGCTTTGGGATTTTTTGTTTTAGTAAGGCTTCTATAAAAGCCAGGGCAGGGGTGGGGCGGGGGAAGTACTGTATTAGCTTCTTTAAGCTCTGAATGTGTTTTTCAGGCCAAATACAGTGGAACCTTGGTTCACAAAATTCTTTCCATGATTCTGGTTGCATATACATACTATGCACGCAATTTGGTTACAACCAGAATTGTGGAATGAATTCTGCAACCAGAATGGTGGAATTAAGTTCATGAACCAAGGTACCCTGCATATGAGTATTGTCTGTTTATCAGCACCACTGTTTACATATTTTAGAACCATAATTGTGTCCATTTGCACATGATTTTGGGATATATAATGCTTTTTGACAATCCCAACCTGGCATGGTGGTGCACGCCTCTAATCCCAGCACTGTGGATGTTGAGGCAAGAGGATTGCTGAAAGTTCAAGGCCAGCCTGAACTACATAGCAAGAGCCTGTCTCAAAAAACCCAAAACAAAAACAAAAACAAAAAACAGGCAACATATACACACACACACATATATAATAAAATTTTTTAAAATTCCATAGTGCTTCACAGTAAGCATTTTTTAAATAGAGTCTTGTTATACTGTCCAGGCTGGTCTTGAACTATGTAGCTCAAGCTGGTTTTGAACTTTCAGCAATCCTCCTGCCTCAGCCTCCTGAGTGCTGGGATTACAGGCATGTACCATCACACCCAGCCACAGGAAGCATTTAATTCTTAATTGCTTCAATTCTGTCCTATATTTAACTGGAATAAAAACATACTTTTCCTTAATATTTTTTATTCTATGTAGGTAAGTAGACATGGCACCTCTTAACACTGAAAAAGCAAGAGTTATCACTATCCCCCTTCACCCAATATTTACAAATCATTTTACTTCAAAAAGAAGTTCAGCATCTTATTGTAGCCTTTTCTTCCCTTTTATAACTTAGGAGGATGGTATGTTTCAACACAGATACCCTTGAAGTGGGCGTGGTGGCAAAGATCTATAATCCCAGCACTCAGGAGGCTGAGGCAGGAGGATTGTGAATTCCAAGCTGACCTGGGCTACAGAGTAACTCAAAAATCAAACAAATTAAAAAACAAAAAAACTATGTAAAAGTTATTTTTTTTTTTTTTGGTACCGGGGATTGAACTCGAGACCTTGTGCTTTCAAGGCAGGCAGCAGAACCACTGAGCTAAATCCCCAACCCATGTAACATAAAAGTTTTTTAAAGCTCACTATAGGCCAGTGATAGCAAACCTTTTAGAGATGAGTACCCAAACTGCAACCCCAAACCTACTTATTTAATGCAAAGTGCCAACACGGCAATTAAACCTGAATACTGAGGTTTTAGTTTAGAAAAAAACAACTCATACATTAACATCTATGCATACCATAGGTTTGCTACTACTGCTATAAGCCACCGAGGAGCAAATTTAGTATCACCATCCAGTTAGAAACATTATTTCAGTCTTTGGAAATAACTTCTAGGTTTGCCCAAAAGGTTGTCATTAGCAGGAGGGGACTCACTCTGCAGAAGAGGCTGAGTGGGTGTCTGGTGGTAAGCCTGAAGAGACATGTGAGGAGGAAGATTTATTTTTGTCAAAAAAATATGCTTTGTCCTAATGCCTGGAGGAAAAATCACTGCCTCCTTCCTTCCTGAAGAGCATCCCCTCAAGGTTTATGACCCTTCTGGGACCTCAGAAAGTGACCTTATTCGGATATAGGTCTTAGCAGATATAATCAGTTTAGGTTTAGGAGAGGTCCTAACTCCAATATGACTCGTGTCCTCATAAGAAAAAGGGCATGGGCAGACATACATACAGGGAGAACGCACATGACATTGGAGGCAGACTGGAGAATCTATAGCCAAGAAAGGCCAAGGACTGCAGACCACCACCAAATGCTGAAACAGGTGAGGAAGGATCCTCCCATAGAGCCGGCAGAGGGAGCATCAACCAGCCAACACCTGGACTTCAGATGTTAGCTTCCAGAACTGGGACTAGATTTCTGCTGTTTTGAGCCCCTTCTCACCTGCTTTGTAGTATTTTGTTATGGGAGCCCTAGGAGACTCATAAAGCTACTGATGATGTTGTGTTGTTCTTGTTATGTAAGACCATACTCTCCTCTAATTATGCAGAAACCAGTTTATTCCAGCTTTTTTTTTTTTGGTACCAGCGATCGAACTCAGGACCTTGCACTTTAGAGGCAGGTGCAGTGCCACTGAGCTAAATCCCCAGCTCCCCTCCCCCCAACTTACTCTTAATTTAAAAGATTATCATGTACCACCAGCTCCACTCTAACTCTGCTCAGAACTCTCCCCTGAGGTACATCATGTTCTCTGGACCACCTCTTCACAATGTGATAATACAACTTGAGATCAGGACAGTGAGCAGGGCTGAAGAACTGATAACATTACTCAGGGCTCACTTCCTAACACATAGGTTTTATTTTTGTTGTGGCTTTCCTGAAACTTCACCCTCCTCACTTCATTATCCCCAATTCATCTTTTCTGGACAGGTAACCTCTGGGTCATCTCAGCAGCAAATCTTAAATGTGTAATTAGGAGAGTACATTTTAGGTCTGTCTAAAGTAGCTATGTTAACTAGACCTTCTATATACCCAAATTTTAGATACGTAACTGTCTTGCAGTAGTTCTAGCCTTATCCACCAGAGTTTGTCTCAAGACCTGCTGTGGATGCCTGAAACCATGAATAGTACTAGATCCCATATGAACTGTGTTTCCCTATATATCCATACCTATAATAGTTTAATTTATAAATTAGACAAGAGATTAACAATAACTAATAGAGTAGCTTCCCCCCCTCCATCATCCAGTTTCACTTTCTAAAGTTTTAATTACTTACAGCCAACAGTGATCCAAAAATGTTAAATGGAAAATTCCAGAAATAAACAATTCATAAGTTTTAAATTGTGCACCATTCTGAATAGTATGATGAAATCTCATACCGCCCTGCTGTCCCACTTGGGATTTGAATCATCTCTTTGTCCAGTATATTCACATTGAGTACACTACCTGCCATTAGTTACTTAGTAACCATTTTGGTTATCAGATCAACTGTCATGTATTGCAATCCTAGTGTTCAAGTAATCCTTATTTTTCTTAATAATGGCTCCAAAGAGCACTGATGGTCCCAGCTTAGTGATGCTGGCAATTTGGCTAAGCCACAAAGTGCTTCTGTTGAGTGAAAAAGTGAAAGTTCTCAAGGGGTAGTAGTGAGAGATAAAGATGGAGAAATAAACAGGGAATCAGTTCACAGAAGGCTTTGCAATATGTATTGAGGAAAACCAGAGCAGCTCTGGGCTTGAGGACATCAGACTCAATGGAGGGTGAGGAGGATACCTCAAGCAGGAAGAAACAAAAAAGCAAAACAATATACTTCAAGCAGGAAAAAACCAAACCAAACCTAAACAATGTTGCTGATTTAAATGGAGGCAGCCTTAGCTCACCTTTTAGAATGTTAGCTGGAAAAAAGCAGCCTTTCTTTTTTCAGTATTGAGGATTGAACGAAGGGTCTTTGGAGTGAGCTACATCCCAAGTCCTTTATTGCTTCTTCTGCTTCCACCTCTTCCTCTTCCTCTTCTTCTTTTGTTTTTTAAATAGGGGTCCTGAAAGCCCAGGCTGGGCTTGAACTTGCAATCCTCCTGCCTCAACCTCCTAAAGTGCTGAGATTATAGGCAGTTGCCACCATGCTCAGCTTCAACAAGAATTTAAAATAAAGTAATTAAGAAGTGAAAAATAGGAAAGCAAAACTGAGGTAATTAAAAGATCAATTCAGAACATACAATATCTGGGTAACTGGAGCTCCAGAAAGTGAGGAGAAAACCAAAATGATGCTAAAACCATCATGATACACAACACCAGATTTATCTCCCAAACTTAAAGACACAAATGAATAGACTGAATGAGTCAATTGTATCATGACCTTTCTGACACTGGGAACAAAGAAAAGGTCCTAAATTTTTCAGAGAGAAAAAGACACATCACACTTAAAGTAAAGAAGAGCCCGGGACTTCTCAACATCATCTGTAAGAAGTGAAGTAAAATGGAGTAATAGCTGAGAAGTCTGATGGAATACAACTTAAAATTCAGTCACATGTATCAGTGTAAAACTCAAGAATGGATGTAGACTAATGACATTTCTGTTTGTGCAAAAACAGCATTCTAAGAAGGTTCCCAGGGTATCTATTCTGTTAAAGGAAGAATATGGGTCAAGAAACAGGAGACTCTAAGAATAAAAGATCAAGAAATACACACAAGGGAAGTCTCAAGATGGAAAAAAGCAACAGACAGAGGACGTGACCACTCCACTTTGGGGTAGACGGCCAGAGAAATCTCTAAAAAAATACAAAACTCATTAAAATTAATGTTTTGGTTTTTTTTTCAGTACTGGGGATCAAACTCAGGACCCTTTGCTTACAAGGCAGGCGGTGGAACCATTGAGCCAAACCCCCGGCCCTAAAATTAATGTTAATTAACATGAGACATTCTGGAGGAAAATAATGAATGGAAGACAAAAACCAATAGAATTAGAAAAAAAATCACATATATGAATGAAACAAAATTTTAAAAGTTGGCAATTATTACCTCTAGGAAAACCCATTTATATAAGGCAATGTACTACCCAGATAACAAGGGAGTAATTTTTATGCAATGGTGAGTTAGCAGTGACCATGGCTTTAATAAAATCTTTTGATATAAATATATTAGAAGAATGGGAAAGAGAAATGAGCTATGAGTTAAGAGAGTTAAATCCTCCTCTTCTATAGAAAAATGCCCAAAGTTAAACCAAGAAATGGCATTAAAAGTAAGTGAGGTACAAATACAAAAATGCCATAAAAAGATAGTTAAAAGAGTTGAAACTGTTTTTTGGGGAATGGAACTGTTGGGAACAGTGACATGTTCTAATTTGCTGCAAGTCTTCAAGTAATTAGTTGATTTTATAATTATTTATGGATATATTTTGAAAAAAGATTAAAATTAAAAACTGAAAATAGGACTAAGAACCCTGAACTTATTTTCAACCCAAATTTTGGTGATAACTGTACAAAGTCCAGTTTGCAACAACTTAATGCAGTTGGACCTTCATCAAATTCCCACATCTACAGTCATCTGGAATGGTTTGTTGAACTGTCATTAGCTTACTACTGAACTGATTCAACATCAACACCATTTTGTTTCTTAGATCCTAATTTTGATGCTCAGTATTGCAAATTACTGCAAAATGTATCTTTGCTAGTTGAAAATTTTTTGGTCAAATTATCACAGTGATTGATTTGTTTCTTGTTTTTCTCAGAGAAATCAGTAATAAAGTTCCCTTTGCAGTTCCACTGTTATTAGCCCATTCCCTCCCCTCATATAAGGTCTGGTTTTAGCAGGTCAGGGACCTGTGTAGGTCTCAAATCCATGGGTGGACAGAATCTTAGCTTTTCAGAAGCTTTGAAAACTTTATGTATTCACTGCTCATGGTATGGAAGAAAAAAACAAGGGAAAGTTCAGATAATAGAAATTTAGTAAGTGGTAATTTTAATACTATGTGAGAGTACAGAACAAGGAAAATGAGGTAGTTGCTAAAGAAACACCTAACTGTTATCAAATCTGGAAGTTGCTGGTACCTTAAAAACACTGGAAAACCAGATCATCATGTAGGTTTAAAGAAACAATGATGAACAACATTGCCTTTGTTATAGTTGTATGAACCCAAGGCATTCTACATATCAAATATTTCTCTAATCCATCCTTTTCTCCACTAAAAAAGTTTTAGGTTACTTTAAAAAAAAATTGTAGCCATAGTGTGAGTGCCTAGCTGATAAATCAAAGCATAGGGGGGCCGGGGATTTAGCTCAGTGGTTTTGCCGCCTGCTGCGAAAACGCAAGAACCCAAGTTCGATCCCCCGTACCAAAAAAAAAAAAAATAGGGAATGATAACAGCATTTCACAAGTATGTGTCTTGGTCTTATTTTGCAAATAATATCTCCTTTGTAATAATGGAGTACTAAGAGGTATATACTTTAGAAAGAAATTGTTTATTTCCTTATGTTGTCAGTTTACGTAAAATGTCAATTTTATTCATTGTTCTTCAAAAAGATTTAAAAATTTTTCAATTTTATGCTTAGAAAAACATGCACAGCTCCATCATTTTAGACGCTTGTAAACTCCAAAGGTTCTGGTCTAGGCTCAACCACTTCCTTATCTTAGTGCTTTAAATCAGGGCTCATCCAGTAAGACAAGAAATAAAAGACAGAAGACCAATCCATAAAAAATAAATAAGCAAATAAATGAATATCTAAGTTCCAGGAAGAGAAATAGAAAGGGCAAAAAATTATCAAAGAAATATTACAAGAAAAATTTCTAGAATCAAGGGATATAAATATTCACACTCAGAGTCCACCTCCAATGTCCACCATGATGAAAGAAATCCAGCCCACAACACAATGATGAACTTCAGGACCTTGATTCCAAAGTTTCCCAGAGAAGAAAAACCAGTCACTGTGAATGAAGATACACCAATACAGGAAAACAATGATGTAATAAATATTCTTAAAACTCTGAAGGAAAATGGGTTTAATCAAAATTATCAATTAAGTATCATGACAGAATCAAGATATTTTCATATATGCAAAAACCTCAAAAAATGTACCTCCCATCTGTTATTTTTGGGAAACCACTAAAGGATAGTCATTCAAGGACAGAGAGGAAATCAAGAAAATGAAGACACAGGATCCAACACAAAGGATTCAACATAGGAAAGTTTCAACAATCGAGTTCCTAGAAAATGGGAGTTTGGCTTTCCAAGACTCTTAACCCTCTGTATTTGTTCTTTCAAGTTAAAGCAATAATAAAACACCTAACATCAGTATTTGCATTAATCTTAACTAAGTCAGTTCTACAAATTTTTTTATGGGGGGGCGTGCACTGAGACAGGGTCTCACAATGCAGTTCAGATTGGCCTTGAACTATGCAGCCCAGGCTGGCCTTGACTTGCAGCAATCCGACTGCCTCAGCCTCTTTAGTGCTGGGATGACAGTGTGCACCACATCTGACTTTTTATTACGTTTTCCCTAGAATTGAGTATGCAATAATTAACTCTATCTTTCTTCTGAGACAGCCTTCTGAGTCCTTCATCTTTTCGCTTGCATGTAAGCTGAGGTTTTTCTGGGACTCTATATAGCTATTGGACAGACCTTCCTCCATCATCATCCTGGGAATTTTCCTCTCTTGCCTTGGGTTTTCTACTTTCCCAAGTCAATGTCATTTTTTTCTGGATTTGCTCCCTGAGTTGTAGTGGGTTGAAGAGTGAATGGAAATTAAGGAGGTGGATTGAGTACAGACCATTCTGAGACAGCTGCTTTGGAAGAGGAGGAAGAAGCCTTACAAGGATATATTTAGAAACATGGAGGCAGAGACCAAAACTCATGCAGCTAAGAGAGTTAAAAGTAGTTACAGTGGGGGAGGTATGGGGTGGAGGACTTTGTTTTCCATTGCAAGGCTTGTGGTGCCAATAAACCATCCATGAGTAGTAATTCACTAGGCAGAAGACAACTGTTGGAAAAAGAAATGGGGGAAAAGGGTCAATTCTCCAGGCAGAGGAAACAATATGAGTAAAACTAATTGCCAGATGGAATTTTATGTGAAGGTATGGTGTGATATGAATAACCACAGGGTAGTGAGCAGGAGGCTAGACTTGGTCACTGGAGAATGACCAAAAGATCTTTATGTATAGGAGTAGCTTGAACAGCTGAGGCACTGCTTTGGCAGATGAGGCGAGTAAAGTTACAGCAGGGAGACCAAGTGAAGCCCATTGGCAAATTCTAGGTAGAGAAGGAGTGTATGTGAAATGACTCTACTGGGTTAATATGAAAGATACAAAAGAAATATAGCCAACAGATCTCAAGTGACAGACTGACTGGGATAAAAGGAAAAGGGAGGGATCTAGGAAGAACTCTACTTTCCTTAGTTGACTAAATAGATGCTTTTCTCCAAGTTTGCAGGAGGAAATTCGAAAAGTATTAAGTTTGGGACATGTTTGAGGTGGGAAGGAAATAACCAGCTGATGTCCAACAGGCAGCTGGGTATATATCTGAAGCTTTGTAACACACTGGTGAGATTCAGCTATGCATGTTATTCATAGAAGAAATTTAAAGGCCAGGAGGGTACATGAGGTCACCTAGGAAGAGGGTGAATAGTGAATAATAATAGCAAATGCTAGCAGGAACAGAGGTCAACAGTCCTCAGGAGGATAATGGCCAACGGGGCCAAATGCCATTAAAGGTGAAGTATAACTGAATAAATTCCATTAAATGTGGATTCCACTGGTTTTTAATAGAGTGACTTACGGGGGCTAGTGAAAGTAGAAGTCTAATTTATAATCAAATACAATGGAAGAGGTAATTAGAAGGAGGTAGAGACAGGGATAGGTGATTCTTTAAGAAGCTGGGGTGTGTAAAGAAAACACAGGGGACTAGGGAGTAGTAAACATTCAAAGGTTTCACCTTTTCCCCTCTAAAAATGAGATTTGAGTGTATTTGTATGCAGTAGAGGGAGAATTTGAAAATGTGGGAGATTAAACAATCTGCGAAGTCGAGCAATTACACTCCTAATATTTACCCAACTGAAGTGAAAACATATGGGCCGGGGATTTAGCTCAGTGGTTCCAGCGCCTGCCTCACAAGCACAAAGATCCGAGTTCGATCCCCAGTACCAAAAAAAAAAAGTGAAAACATATAATATATAAAACCCTGTATATGAATGTTGTCTTACTTTTCTTGTTGCTGAGACAAAATACCCGACACCCCAAGTTAAAGGAGGAAAGGTTTATTTAGCTCAGTTTATAGAGGTTTCAGTCCATAATTGGCCGGCTCCAAGGCAGAGTGGCATGGCAGGGGAACACCGCAGAGAGAGAGTTCATGGTATGGCAGAAGGTTGCAAAACAAGCAAAGGATGACCACAGCTCTATCCCTTATATCTTATCCAGGCTACTTAAGACAGGTAGCACTCACACCTTTAAGCCTAGTGCCCTTGATCCTACCATTGCACCACGAATCAATACCAGCATCATGCACTTTAGATCCAGCCACCTCTGAAAAAGCCCCACCTATGACCACTTGAGGCTTTGGGGGAACATCTAAACACAAGCCATAACAAATGTTTATAGCAGCTTTATTCATAACTAAGAAGCAGAAGTAATCAAAATGTTCAGGGTATATCCATACAATGGAATGCACTGTATTACTGTACTGACTGATAAAAGAAATGAGCTATCTAGCCACAGGAAGGATGAAGCCAGTCTGAAAAAAGCTACATATTGTATGATTCCATTTTATCACATTCTGGGAAAGGGAAAACTTTAGCTGGTGAACAGAGACAGAGGTGGGATTTGAATAGGCAGATGATTTCTTTTGTTTGGTTTTTTTTGTTGGGGGAGAGGACAATGAATCTATTCTGTATTATACTGTAATGACAAATATAAAACATTAAACATTTGGCAAACTCCATAGTCTTTCAGGACACAGAATAAACTTTAATATATGTAAATTCTTTTTAAAAAATCATATGGAAGATCCTAGGACCAAATAGAGAATATGAGAAATAAATGTGAAGAAATTACAAGTGTAGGGAGAAGGCAACAATCTATGACCCAGAGACAGGCCCATCAGATACACAATCTGCTGGTGCCGAGGACTTTATAATCTTCCAGAACTGTGAGAAACAAAATGCTTGTTGTTTAAAAGCTTCCTACTCTGGTACTTTATATGGCCTGAATGGTCTAATATATGTGTTTAATCCTCCTAACAGTCCTAAGGGCATGATTATCATTTCCATTTTAAGATGAGGCAACTGGTCAGTGAGTTGTAGAACCTTGAACCTTCAATACTACTGCTGCCCAAGTGATCAACACATGCCAACATCCTTGTTTTCCTACTGCTTCCCTTAACATCAGTCTTCTCTGTCTGTACTGCAAAGCATACTAACAGTTTAGCTAAGTATTTTACCAGATTCGCCAATTTTTCAGCCTAGAGAGGAGGAATCCTTGCTAATCTGTCTCATCTTCCAGAATTTGTTATTTGCAATTCCAGGTATTAATGTCAGGGTTTTAAAACGCATATGAAAGAAACTCATTTGATTGTTTAAGCAGAAAAGAAATTTACCAAAAAACAAAATCCAACACACTAACAAAAACAAACCCACTACCAGGTCAGAGAACAGATAGGCCAGGGTAAAGCTTGGAGATTTTATGTAAAGCAAGAAATTCCTGAACTTTTGGCAGCCAAACAGCTTCACAAAGATTTGCTGCAGTCATCACGCCCACATCCACATGGATGACCAGGTCTCTACCACTGCTGTCCCCAAGGCTAGACAAACATCAAATGTACCCTTAGCAAAGTGAGGACAGTTCATAAACTTCTCCCAAGCTGAAGTTCTGGTCTGACTGGTAGATTCCAAGTGCACACTCTTGGCCTGACTGCAAGACAGACTGGGAAAGGAAATTGTCTAATCTCTGTCTTAAGGAAGGAGAAAGAAGGAAATTCTCCAAATTCAAGGGTTTTCAAAAGATCAGATGGGCCATGGAGAATAATAAAAAGTTGGGGCTGGGGATTTAGCTCAGTGGCAATGCGCCTGCCTCTCAAGTGCAAGGTCCTGAGTTTGATCGCTGGTACCAAAAAATAAAAAGAATAACAAATGTCTATTATATTGAATCTTTCTAGTTATGTTGTAACTTAACTTTTAAGTTATATTGAATTTTAGTTAATACAGAAAACTAATTTCATATTTCCCAAGCATTAACTTGCAGATTTAGAAATTAATCCAAAGTTCATTACAAATAATGCACTAAATGATTAATGCAGTTATGGATAATTTATTTATTTTGGTACCGGGGATCAAATTCAGGACCTTGTGCTTGTGAGGCAGGCAGCGGAACCACTGAGCTAAATCCCCGGTAGTTACGGATAATTTAGAAAATAACAGATTGGGAAGACAGATATCTGAGTGTGAGTCATTTACGCTTCTCTAGTTGTTTAACATGACAATGCTAGGAAAAGCAATCTAATGAAAATAGTGTTATTCTAAAGAATAATAAACGCAAGCATTAATGGCAGATTGGAACTTAAACTTTAACCACTTTAGTTTGTACAAAATAAACATAATATTCAGTATAGTATATTTTGAGTACCTGGAAACTCAAAAGGGGTATCCACATTAATATTTGTAAACTAATTCCACAAGTAAAACTGTCTAAATTCAGGGCTTTTGACTTACATCCTAAAAATAGTAGCATACGAAACTTTAACTTTTACCTTTCTTTGGTTTTTTTGAGACAGTCTCGCTATACAGTCCAGGCTGGCCTTGAACTCACAATGTAGCCTAGGCTGGCCTCAAACTCAAGGTGATCCTCCTGCCTCAGCCTCCTGAGTGCTGGTATTACAGGCATGTGCCACCACACCCAGCTTTTACTCTTTAACCCAAATCTGCAGTTTTTCTTTGGCGGTGCTGGGTATCAAACCCAGGGCCTCTTGCATGCTAGGTAAGTGTTCTATCACTGAGCCACATCCTCAGCCTCCAAAACTCCAGTCTTATTTTTAGTTAAAAAAAAAAAAAGCCAGGTATGGTTGTACAGGCCTATAATCCCAGCACTCAGGAGGCTGAGGCCAGCCTGGGCTACATAGTGAGTACAATGCCAGCCTGAACTTAGCAAGATTTTGTCTAAAGGAAAAAAAAAACCTACAAAAGAGAAAATGCTATTCTATTTGTTAAATAAAAATATGAAAAAAAAATCCTTTTTGAAAAAGGGTCAGAATATTCCTTATTTAAGTCTATGGATTAAAAAAAATTGTTAAATTGTTTCATAATATACTTCCATGTCATAATAACTTGAAGAGACAACACATGTCCTTCTCACTTGCCACTTCAGGAAAGTCACATGCAGTATGTGGGAAAGCAAGGAACAGAACATAGGTATATGTGTTTTCTTGAGAAATCTCTTGGCCTGACAATGAACCTTAGTACTGAATACTTTTATGTCGTCTTTGTTGCGGTCCCACTAAATTTTTAAGCCGTACATACCACTGCACTGAAATTTCCTACAATTCCAGAATTATTATTAGTGGCCATACAGCTTAAGTAGCTAATAAACTTTTTAATTACATACAATAGTAAACACCTACGCAAATTTTGCTGGTATAAGCCTGATCCTAAGAATTCCCCTTTCTAAAACATGATTGGGAACATTTATAATGTTCTTACTAGGTTTTTGAGTTCTGATCTACCCTAAGACTATACTAGAATCTCTGAAAACAAATGCTAAATTCATAATTTCTATACCCAGACTCCATGAATCCATCATAAACCCCACAGTCTCACTTAGCTTAATAACAAATGGATTCAACCAAACAGCTCATGGTAATTCCACCTTAGTTCAGGTTGTAAAGAGTGTTTTCTATGACTGGACTTACTAAGAAATTGTGAAGAGAAAGCAGATATTTTCACCTCTGGGAGACTATCAAAATGATGCTTTGTTACAGAATTTATGAAGCTAGTTTAGTAACTTGCAGGCTCTAGTGGGGGGAATAGATATAGATAGAGATTAAAATTAATTTAATACCAATTTTATATGCCAAAACTTTCTAAATTTTTTAAGTGCAAGAAATGTATCACTGAAGCACCTGAGAACTACCATGAAATCCCAGCAATAATAATAAACTCAGATGTAAAAAGAAAAACAAACAGAGATGCACACGTATTTTTTAAAGGATTTTTATACTATATTAAAAAATCATAAAATAAAAAAGGGATCAATTAACATATATATCAGAAGTCCCTCCAGCAGTCCCAGTATTCACCAGCTTTGTCCATTTCTGCTCAGAACACAGATCTTTTAAGGATCATTGTCTTTGCTCAGTCCGCAGCTCATTTAAGGATCTCTGAGATGACTCTAGTTCTTAAAATCAAACTTGTTCTGCCAAATCCAAAACCCTGAATTTATCCAAATTGTAGAAACATGCTTTTACCACCCGTCCACCAAAATACCTCCCATTCAGATCAACAACAGCTAAAAGGCAAACAAAAAGACAGTTAGTTAATTCAAGTATAAGACAGCACCAAAATATTAACTTAAATAATCTTTAATATAAACAATAACAGCATAAAGATTAAGGTCATAAATTCAACCTTTTAAATTCCTTAATATTTAGCTGTACAACTTACCTTTAATTGCTGATTCAACTCTCTCAAATTCTAAAAATATTCGTACTGCTTCATCATCAGGGGCACCAGGAATCTGGAAGAGGTATGAGTAAAGTTATCATTTAAAATATCACTTGTATCACAGTAAATATTCTAATTATCATCATATATGGACAAGTAGCAGTCAATTACCAAGGAAAGAAAATAAA
>NW_004624775.1:1039537-1056350 GCF_000247695.1 Heterocephalus glaber | reverse complement strand
AAACCCATAAAATAAATAAAGAGCAAAATAAAACATAAATAGAAAAAAAATACAAGGAGTGGAGAGGGAGGGTAGGAAAAAAATGCAGCTGGGAAGAAGGGAGTAGAATGGGATGTAAAAAGAATTAAAATGTGCTATGTACATGTACCAACTCCTCAAAATGAATGTAACCATTATGCACTCTAAACATGTACTAATACAATTTAAAAAGTTAAATAAAATGGTTAAGATGGGGAAAAAAGACAACAAATAGTGAAACAGGTATTAAAGAATACTATGGATGATATTTTGATAGCTTAGGTACTGCCCAATTCAGAAAATAAGAAAATGATGTAGAAAATGATATATCAAAGCCCATCCTCAACCTCCAAATTCTAGGACAGCTCAGTGGCAAAGCAGCAGTAGATGGGCATATTTTGGCAAGATACTTAAGTGGATACACTCCTGTACTGAAACAAAAATGAGAAAAAAACTAATCAAGGAAGGCACTGCCCCCTCGTGGAAGATCATGAATACAACAGGCTCTAAGCTTTCCAGTAAAAAAGCTGTAAATGGATCAATATTTGTTTTAATTCCAAATGAAACTAATAAGAAACATAAAATCTTGGGCCGGGGATTTAGCTCAGTGGTTCTGCCGCCTGCCTTGCAAGCGCAAGGATCCGAGTTCGATCCCCGGTACCAAAAAAAAGAAACATAAAATCTTGAAAAAAAAGTACTGTTAAAAAAAAGATGGATCCCACTGTACAAAACTCTAAGCTTCAGAGCCTAGCATTAAAATGGCCTGGGAGCCATGGTTAGAAGGAAGCCATTGTCCCAAACCACTACAGCCTCAGGGGGCAGAGCCCAAAGGCAATTTTACAGGCTATTTCACTTTAAACTCAAAAAAACCTAGGAATCCAAACTTAGATCCCTCACAACTGGACTAGAAATTTGTATCAGAGCTGGTGTGATGGCATACACCTGTAATCCCAGATACGGATCCAAAGTTCAAGGTTAGCTTGGGCAACTTGGTGATACTCTGTCTCAAAATAAAATATAAAATAGACTGGGGAATATAGCTCAATGGTACACTGTCCTTGCATTCAATTCCTAAGTACTCCAATATCTTCCCCCTGCCCCCAACGAATCAGAACAAAAGGGGAGAAAACAGATCTACTTACACTCTTTGTCTTTTTCTACAAGAGAAGTAGGTGGTGCAATAGCAGCTCCTCCCATACCTGCAAAAAACATAAAACAGTGATTAAAGGAGGAAAACATTTTCAGGAACCAGAGTCCACAACACATGCCATTTGTTCTATCACCACTTACTCCACACCCCCAGAAAAGAGAGAAAAATGGAAAAGTCCTACTAACAACTGAACAATTAAATATAATTAGAATTTAAAATGAAGAAAACTGGTAACACCCAGACAGACAAATTTTTTTTCTTTCATAGAAGGCACTCAAGTGCCCTTAGAATGCAGTTACCAAATGAATTTTAAGGCAACAGGAAAAGTATTAACTACTTAAAAGAGTAACTATTTACTCAGAATGTGTTACCCATCAGGCACCTGAACATTAATGACCTCACCATAAACATTTGGAGTAGGCATTACTCTTCTCACTTTACGTATGAGAAAGTGATCACAGTGAACTGGGCAGAAGTACAGTAAGTTCAGTTCCCTGTGATGCCAAAGCTATTTCCCACCACACAGCATGCTCCTTTGTCAGAGTACAAACCACTAAAGTAAAAGTTTATTTGGAAGTATGAGTCCAGGCTGGAAGAATCTATTAGATTTTGTCACTATTCCTGCTCGTGTTTCCTGAAAGAAGAATGTGAACAAAAACCAAAAGCTAAGAGAGAGCTTTTCTATTTGTTATCTGGCAGCTACAAGAATAACATGAATGGAGATTATAACAATTTTTTCATTAGGTATAGGCCCTAAGATACATGTTATGCTTTAATCACCAATGAAAAAAAAATGTAAATTAAAGCCAACATAGATGAATCATAATAGGACTGGATGACACACCGAGAAAGATGAACCTGAACAAAACCTTCTTACACTTCTTTAGAAATACTTCTTACAATCATCTTTAAAAATCTTGTCACTAAGACATAGAGGGTTTGATTTGAAGAGCAAATCAAGTCCAGTAAGTTCAATATATAAAAATTCAGAGTGATTACTGGAAATGTGCTACTAACCAGGTTAAAATATGAACATCAATCTGTCAGCAGCAGTTCAGTAGTCCCCCTTAGGCACAGGGGATATGTTCCAAGACATACACGACACCTATAACATGCTCTGGGAAAGGCTGAGCAGACTCCTTCTCCAGCACTGAGCAGAAATGCAGCTAGACTTAAGAGTAAGAGGCAAGTATGGGTGTGCTGCAGGTAATAGAACATGTGGAGACATATTCTATGCTATTTTCAAAGTATCCAATAAAGAAATGTGTTTGTAGAGCTCAAAGGAGAATATATGCGAAAACATAACATAAACTGAAGCTGCAATGCAAATGTGGACAGCTGAAAGTCCCAAGAAAAAATTTACCCCAATCAATGTCAAATGAACTATTCATTAAACTGAATACAAAGAGCAAGCAGTGGGATTGTGCCATGCTTAAAACATAGTATTTATGTTCAGGCCTTACTTCTTTTTCTCCTCTCCCGCTCATAATCTTCATCTTCATCAGAATCTGGATCTGGTCGCCTTGAAAACCCACTAGCTTCATGTCTGTCTTTACGCCTCCTGTAATAACAAAGGAAATGAATGTTCATCAGAGATGAATTAATTTAGAGATAAGAAACTGAGATATCGTCTTGATTTCCTCTTGGCTAGAAAATATACAAATCTTCTTTCACAATACATTGTTCATTTGTGTGTGTGTGGTGGGGGTAGACACAACTGCTTGAAGACTAAAATAGAAAAAGTATAAAAGTGAGAAAAATTCAAAAGATAAACAATAAATTTAATGGGTATGGAGTATAACTCACAAGAGAATAGTTTTCTTGATATTTAACTTCAATTCTCCAGGATACGTACTTATGAAATGATTCAACAAATGGGAAACAGTATATTTAATGCATATTACTAACTCTTTAATGTTAAATATTTTAGCCGGGGATTTAGCTCAGTGGTCCTGGCACCTGCCTCGAAAGCCCAAGTTCCCAAGTTCAATCCCCGGTACCAAAAAAAAAAATTAAATATTTTAAAAGGAAATATAAATAAATCCTATTACTCATACTTTTCAACACTTCATATTAGCCAAAAGGCCGAGAAGCAATGTAGCCATACCTTTCAAACATACAGAAAAATATATTAAGAAAATTCCATCTAGGTCAAAAACAGTAAAGAGTAACATTTAAGTATTTTAAGTAGCTGTGATGTTAGCAGTCGGAACACAGGAAAAAACCCATTAACATCAGGTTTCTAAGGTTCTTTTTTTAAAGAACTCACCCTAAATTTATACGTTAAGTTTTCAGAGTCTATAAAGTAATTTGCTCAAGTTGCAGTCACAGTGAGATGCCACAACTATAAGTTCTTAAAAACAACTCAATTCTTTCTGTTGACTACTCAGATCAACCATGAGGAACTTCAGCCCTACAGACAGCAGCACTAAATAAAGTGCACTGATAAATACAGTATTCTAATGAACACTTCAACCTCAAAATGTCCCCAAACACAGAGGAAGCCTTACTTTTCCCTTTCTTCTATTTCCTTCTGTCTCTCCAGCTCCCGTTGTCTCTGTCGTTCCTCTCTTTGGCGTTTTACTACTTTCTCATAGTCATTAGGAAACATAGGATCGTATTCGTCAGCTAAAGGAATCAGAACTTCTCCTGCAGAAAACCCACTGGGAACAGGGTCCTGAGAATGGGAAAAACATCAAAGTTATATCTTCATATCTCAAATTTACTCACAGAATTATGGTCAAACAATGAAATAAAGGAGGCTTTGAAGATTAACTACTCCCTTCACCCCTATAGAGGAGGAAACACATGCCCAAGGAGGCCACACCTAGCCAAGTGGCAGAACCCTGACAGGGAATTTCACCTCTTGATTTAGGACTATTTTCATAACATCCCATGGCATTTATCTGGAACTCCTACATAAAACACCACTAAAACATAACATACTACCACTTTGAAGCAAAAAAGTTACAGAAAGCACTAAATATCATGAACAACAAAATCTTTCCTATAGTCATTATTTAGGAGTATCTATACAGATAAAACCACATCTTGCAATTTTAGGACACATTCTCTTTGGTCTCTTTAAATCTGGAACACACATTCCTTCCCAGTAGGCTGCAATTCAGGCATGAAACTTCACACAGGGGAGCTAATTTCTCTCCCAGTATCACAGTTTTTTTTCTTCTTTTTTTGTGGTACTGGGGATTGAACTCAGCACCTTGCACTTGCAAGGCAGGTACGGCGCCACTGACCTAAATCCCCGGCCCTCCAGTACCACAATTTTTTAAGGTCTACTAAGATCAGGGTTAGTAACATTTTGGATTTTCTCTAGCAACTTGGAATATTCTTCGAGAGGAAAAAAAAAACCTAAAAATTAAGGTAGCCTTGACAAAGAAATTAGAAAAACAAAAGGGAGGCAAAGCACAACTGACTAGAAATGGATTAGCAGCACGAATAATAAGTGATTCTGTGAGCCCTGACCTAATTTTCCAAAGCCTCTATGTTTTCTTTTGTTAGCTTCCTTAGCATAACTCTTTCAATGATCTATAAAAATGAGATGATTTACTAGTTTATACAGATTATCTTGAAAAGGCACAAGTTAGGATCAGTGACCTAGAGTGCTCAGTCCATACCTCTTGCAGGAAGTACACCTCCTAGTAATATCAAAGGCAAGAAAATTATTTGTAAAATATTTTTTGTATCAGATCACAAAACTCATCTGAGCACAACAGCTTATGTTCAATATCAATAAGTCTATTTGGTTTGACATTTTGCATTATAAAACAAATGCTTAATATCCTTATGATTAAAAATCAGGAATCTGGGCTGGGGATTTAGCTCAGTGATTCCACCGCCTGCCTCGCAAGCACAAGGACCCCAGTTCAATTCCCGGTACCAAAAACAAAACAAAACAAAACCAAAATCAGGAATCCCTACAATCTAATGAATAAAAGCAATTATAAAAATACAATAACTATAATCACCTCCCAAGCTCTTTCAGTGGAAAGCTTATTTAATGTAGAGCTCCCAAAGGGTAATTGCAAAATTATACTCAAAAAACATTTTCAAACACAATAGTGTATGAATGAGCTTTCTTTTTCAGTTAAGACTAGATACAAAAAACTCTTACAAAAAAGAATTTTTAAATTTGAAAGGAAACAACTTTTAAGGTATGCATAGTGTTAAGCTTAACAATGAATCATCTTCTTCTAAATGTTGTAAATAATAAGGTGGTTTGTTTAATAAAAAAAATTAAAAGTTAATACCCCAATACTGGAGAGGGAAGAGTGAGGTAAAATTAAAACACATATATACACCAGATGATGATATCTATTGCTGGAAATCAGTTGTCATTAAAATAAATTGGCCATAAAAAGGACTGATTTTTTTTTCTTTCTTTTTTTTGGTCTTATTTGAGACAGCGTCTCACTCTGCAGTGCAAGCAGGCCTCGAACTCACAGCGATTCTCCTGCCTGTGTCCTAAGTGCTGGGAATATAGGCTTGGGCTGCCATCACGCCCAGCTCAAACATGACTGATTTCTTTTTCTTTTCTTCCTTTTTTTTTTCTTTCTGGTACTGGGGATCAAACTCAGGATCTTGTGCTTGTGAGGCAGGCAGCAGCACCACTGAGCTAAATCCCCAGCCCTTGACTGATTTCTTAATGCCACCTCAGGAAATCTATCCTAAGAAAGTAACTCTTAAATGTACACAGTAGAGATGATCATTACAGTGTTATTTATAATGATAATGAAAAAGCACACAAAGATCCTAGATGTTCCAAAGATAGGGAATACTTACGCAAATTATGATATGTTCACCTATTACCATTAAATTGCATATTGATTAAACGGGGAAAACTATTATAGGTGTTACCATCAACATACAATTACAAAAGATGATCTGCTTTTTGATTAGATGTATTGAGAAAAAGGTAGCAAACTTACAGGAAAAAAATGTTAAGTGACTAAGAATCAGCCAAAGACTCCTCCACTGTGAGATGGCTTCCTTCTTGAGGGTCTCCTGATCCTCAAGAGCAGGATCAGCTCGAGGTCAGAAAAGCTCAAGAGCTAAGATGCAGCTTGCCCCAGAAAGCAACGAAGAAGCAAGCAAAATCAAAGCCTGGATGATGACAGAGCTGAGAAATAAAGGGAGGGAACCTACAGCTGATTTCCTCACTCTGATGGGAACAGGGTGAGCAGCTGCCACAGGGACCACAGAAAGAGTACCACATTAAGAAACTCAACAATAACAGCATTATCTACCTCTAATTCCTTAGTCATTTGTTCATCAAGCAATTTTGTACAACAAATGGTGATTTTTTACTACATAGTATTTAAATGCCATGTGTAGAAGGATAAAGAGTGGGTATAATTTTAAATATAGTTTATATTCAATTCATTTGTACCTCATATCATCTAATTTTAAGTTTGATTTTGAGTTACCCTTTTACAGATCGCAGAGCTTCCGCACCTTCATTAACCCAACTCATAGAGACTTGACCATGTCTGTTTCTTTGTTTTTAAACTTCTGTAGTCACTGGGATGATAAAGGCTTTTAGAGTGGCAGAAAAATGTAAACCCTTTATCTTAATCCACAACAAAACAATAAGCATTAAAATTGTCTATGACAGAAATTAAATACAGTACATGCATACAACAGTGATTCTATTAAAATTATACAATCCTATATTTTTTGACATAGATGGAGTTACAATATATTAAGTGAGAAAAGGAAGTTAGTGAACAGAAAGTAGAGGTGTCATACAACAGAAAGCTATTCCAAAATATAGTTTTAATATTTGGAGGGTAGGACTGAAAAGTTTTACACATCACTGTTTTCTGACTTTTCTATAAAAATGTACTATACAAAATGATCTATTTCAAAGGGCCTACTATGGGAAGGACCTGTTAAGAAGGACATACAAGTAAAATAAACTGTATAAGAAGCAGGAAAACGTTACCAAGGTCAAAGGCAGGTATAGGGCTTACCTTAAGGCCTGCTGCAACATGTGGTGGTGTGTCCACAATCTGCCGGTCATCTGCAGAGCCACCTCGCTTTAAGTCAATAACTGGAGCAAGGACAGTACTTTGTTTTGTCCTTTGGCTCTAAATCACCAAAAAAAAAAAATTGTGCTCAAGTACTGAAATTCATACTATAGACAACAAAGATTTTTTTGTTGTTGTTGGTACCGGGGATTGAATTCAGGACCTTGCACTTTCCAGGCAGGTGGTAGAACCACTGAGCTAAATCCCTGGCCCTAACAAAGATTTTTTCCCTAGTCTCTGTAATAAACCTTTGAAATATGAGAAAGCTATAACCTTAACAGACTACATCCTAAAAAAAAAGACTACATCCTTTTAACCCAACCATTGCTATAATCATACACTATTTCCTTTAGTCCTTTTGAAAACTACCCATTTGTCTGACAGCTTTTATTTAAATTTATGTGTGAGATAGTATTTGGAAAAAGCTTTACACTGGATTTCTCCTTAGACTATGGGAGGGCAAATCTGTAGTATGTTACACTTTAACTTATGTGCAAAGAAAGTTACATGAAAGCTAGAAATATTTTAAATATTTGAAACAAAAATAAAAGAAAAAAGATTTGTTTTGCCGACCTTCTTTTAATCTGGGATGAAAGATTGCTTTAAAAAGATAAAATCCTGCCGGTCTTTTTAAAAAGAAACACTAGCTGGGTGTGGTGGCACACACCTGTTACCCCAGTACTTGGGAGGCTGAGGCAGGAGAATTTCAAAAGTTCGAGGCCAGCCTGGACTACACAGTGAGTTCAAGGCAAGCCTGAACTATATAGTGAGACCCTGTCTCGAAAAACAAACAAACAAAAAACTAGCATAAAAATCTTCAATCTGGCAATAAGAAATTTGAAACACACAGACAACCCTAATCAGCAGAACCGCCCCCACACACAAATTTTAAGACAGCGATGCTTTAAATGTGGGTATCCTAAGCCAATAAAGACATTCTATAATACTGAACAATTAAATATAAGCACTTCAAGGTATCTATTAATGTAATAATGGGGAAAAAAACCCCAGAACTTAAAAATAACTTTATCATAGAAAATTTCAAACAAAACATTAAAGAGAACAGATTAATAAATTCTTAAGTCTCTACCACCTAATTTCAACAATTACCAACTGAACGGCAATTCTGTTTCCTGCACAGCCCTAACTCCTCCAGCCAAGACTGGATTATTTTGAAATAAATCCCAGTAAATCACTTTATCAGTAAATATGGCAATGAGTATCTTCCAAGCAGTGTTCTCAACCTTTCCTCATTATTGTCTCCCCTACCAAGGAGGCTTTTAATACAAACCCCCCAAATGAAATGAATACACTAAAAACAATACAGTAAAGATAACACTGTATATCTGTTTATGTACATTTATGACTGCTTTAGCCATACAAAAATCAAGATCTTTTCAACCCCCAAGGACCAATAATTTAAGTAGCAGTAACACTTCATTAAGACTAGCCTCCAGTAAGGATGCATGCTCTTTCTAAAACACAAGGACCCTAAAACAATAAGCAAAGTATAATACTATTCTTATTCCTAAAAATACTGCACAATGACATTTTCAGGAACACATATCCAGTCAACAACTATTTTGTTGTGGATGTTAGGCAAAAGCTTTACCACTGACCTATGCTCCTAGTTGAACAACTATATTTTTAATGTTTACACGAATGATTCCAAGGATGTTCTCAATGCCCAACATGTATACAACAGGAACAAAAGCAATTCCTACTTAGACTATACATGCCTTACACACTGACAACCAATCTCAGTCAATCTACGACATTTTGAAGGTTTTTTTTTTTTCAAACTTCCCAGTGTCATTGCTGGAAGTGGGGAGTACTACTTTTCTTCATTCCATGAAAGATTTCTATTCCCAAGAATTTGGAAAAGCAGTGATCTTAAACTTTTTATCCTTTCCCCCATATGAATGTCTCATATTATTCATCTGATAAAAAGGCAGAAGGGCAAGTTAAAATCAATCTATCTGTAAGCCTAACAGAGAACTTGCCCTGCAGACTTCTGTGCTCACTCTCTGGACTTGTCTTTACCTTTGCTTGAGTGAGAGCTGCCTTCTTCACCTGAAGCTGAGATTGCAGAAGCTTAAAGTTTTTGGACCAGCCTTCTGTTTTTGAGTCACTGGTTTCCACTCCCAGGTCATCATATAGGGACATCTTTTTGGTTTAATGCTGAAAAGCAAATGAGATAGGGATTAAAGAATGTACTACACAGTAAGACCTTTGAGGGTTTTTCGTGTTAAAATAACCTACTATTACAGAATTTTACAGACGAAAGTTCCAAGAGACACTTTAGCAAGAGAGGCCAAGATTCCTCATCATCAATGTAGGGCTCTTTGTAATACATGAAGCTATATATTCATTTTTGCATCTCCAGTTTTTGGCATAGAGCAGGCATATAAATAAGCATTTATTAAAATATTAATAATGAAATAAAGTCTATTAGTCGACAGTAAAACTAAGGAATGGTCACCAGTTTCACTAGAAAGTTAAAAACAGGCAAAAGGTTCTGCAGATCAATGGTGGTGATGGTTGCATGTGTGTGTATACTTAACACCACAGAGCTGTACACTTAAAAACAGCTAAAATATTAAATTTTATACCATGTACATTTTATCACCCAAAAAAAGTTTTTAAAAAAGGCAATTGGAGGTGTGGAGAAGGAGGTTTGAGGTAACACTAGTTAACACTAGTGCATCTCCCTAACCAGAAGAGTCAGTTCTGACAGAAATATATCCATAAATTTTAGGGTTAAAAATCAAGTAGTACAGAAGATTTCTGCCTCCAAGAGTTCTTCAATCTGAGAACTCAGTATTTACCAAAAATACCACTGGCTGAATTAATGATGTTTTATGAGACCATACTTCTCCCAATTTCATTCCTAAATTGAAGGTAGTTTGTCGACAATTTCATTTGATTTGCCTTGCTCTGCAAGCTTTAGGATATCAATACGCAGCAAAATCTTACTCATTTAAAGCTCTGTGCTTCTCCCTCAATCCTTCAAATGCTCTAAATTTATCAGAAACTGATGTCATCTCATAAGCATTTGCCTAGTTTTCTGTAATATTGAGCTCATAAAATCAAATCTCTGCATCACAGTAAATACAGAAGTGCATTATTTTTCTCATTTTTCTCTAAACTTTAAGCTTACAAAACTGGATTAATCACAGTAAGGACATACTTGCTACCTGCCCACACACATATGGGCTGCTTTTCTTTAAATATTAAAACACTACAAGTGTCTGTGAATTCACCATTCAAAGCAGAAGACAGGATATGGACAAGAAATCACATTTGATCATGTGGTTCCCCAACCAATTCATATAATGGTGATCAAAATATATGGTGAATGTTAAAAAAAAAGACACACTGCCATTAATCCACTTTAGAATACTTCCCCTCATTTCAAACACACTCATCCTTTCATTCTTGCCACTTTCTAAAGCAGTTCTGCAAGTCTTCCTTCCTAAGTTTTTATGAAGTATGATTAGAAAGACTCCTGCTGAGTGTTTTCCATCAGAAAGGCAGGTTCATAAAAACATCAGTGTGTTCTCATCCACCTTATTCAATGGATCCAACACTGTGTGACTTCTCAAATTCAAAATAACCACAAAGTCAATGTTTTAAATTGATTCAGGACATCGAGGCAGCCACAAAAGCACAACTATGGACACAAAAGAGGACTTCCAGAACTGCTTCCAAAAGTGGCAAGAAGGATGAGTGGGTTTAAAGTGAGAGGGAATAATTTGAGGATTAATGGCAATGCATCTTCTGTTGTAATTTTTAAAAACTTAAAACATACACCTATTTTTTAATCACAACATATATGACTTTTCCAGAATACTGTGCCTATTATTTCCTTGCTTTCTTCTTTTTATATAATTCTATTTATACAAGTTTAATGTATTTACTTCTTTAAAAGTGTTTTTATTTAGCTGTTTTAAACATTTTTGAAGCCAGGGCCGGGGATTTAGCTCAGTGGTGCCACCTACAAGCCCAGGATCCCAAGTTTGATCCCAGGTACCAAAAACAAACAAACAAACAAACCCCCAAAATTTATGAAGCCAGTTTATTAATTCTCCCCACTGCAACCACTGAAATGTAAGAAGTGCATTAACAAGACTCTGACAAGACCCAGACCAACTAAAGTACATTGCATTATTACAAACAACACAATACATTTATTTCATGAAGTCGGTTGCCAGGTTAAAAAAAAAAAATCAGCACTTTTTAACATCTGGATCAAGAAGAATTTGCTATCCTGGCTTTTCCTCACAACAGCCTACTTTGCTTTCTCCAAGGTGTTCTTTATCTTGCTTTTTCTTTTACTTGGCCCAAACTCGCTCTGCAGAGCCAGTTTCTCCTCCACTCTTCACTTTTACTTTATCAAATAAACTTGGCCACTGCTTAAAAAAAAAGCAAATATCCATAAGAAGACAGGATTAAATGTAAAGAGTTTTTGTAACTTCATTAGTTCTTTTTTTTAATGGCAGCACCACTCTTTAATCAATCCATCTGTCATAAGGGCTTTATTTTAAAAGCAATACAGTAAACACGATTCTATCAGAATTAAACAGTGACCTTTCAAGATGTCCAACTAGGACAGGAAGGCATTTTTTTAAACATGTGCACCTGGCTGGAAAAATGACATGAAAAAACCCCCAAAAGGTACCACCTACTTTTTTTTAAAGTATATCTTAGAAGCCTTTAGTGATTACTACCCCTACATAAAACTATCTATCCCTGCTTAGTTTCCCTTGAACATACTTGGATATTAACAACACAGCTACTTCCACATGTTGTGCTGCCTAGTGGTTTACACATCTGTCTCTTACTATACCGCAAGACCTTGAAAGGCAGAGGATTCCTTTTCTGTCTTCTTTTTTATATCTCTAGCTTATTACCATGCTTGGGACATTGTAAGCACCCTGTAAAATGTTTTAAATGTATCAGCTAATGGATGAAAAATGTCAATGCTTCTACTTAACACATTTTAACACATTACTATGAAACAGAGAGAACTGTACAGTTTTAAATGTAACTTTAAATTGGATTTAATCACCTTCCTATTTTCGCTGGGCACGAGAATATTTCAGACCTTCTTCCAGCAAGAAACAGGCCAGTAAACTCTCAAAGCTTCCATACTAGTAGTTAAGCAAGGCTGTTATGTTATACATCCAAGTTATCAATAACTCTAGTGGACTCTGCAATACATTCCTGCAGATCTGCTTTTTAAGGACATAAATTATTGAAAGCAGAACTTGAAATTAAATGTAGTAAAACTTAGATTGTATATCATAATTAATAAGAGAAAAATTGCCACCACTATAAACTCCAAAATTAATCAAAGCCTGAGTTCTTTTTTTGCTATGGCCCGAGTTCTCAACATCTAAAGATGCAGGCTGGGTAAGAAGAAATCTGTTTTTTTAAAAAAAAATCACTAAATAGATATCCAAGAATAAAATGAAAGCTGCCTCACAGAATCCTGAAGAATATGACAAGTATACACAAAAAGGAACAGGAAGAGCAATAGGAAGTGTAGTTCACTTTGATATGCACAAAATATAAAATTATAAAAGGCACCTGCCTCATATGTTAGGATTTACAATGACTATTTAAAGAATTTTTAAAATTCTTATAGCTCCAACTCTGCAATCTTTGTCACAGTTTGACATTTCCAACTACTCTCTTTCTTTGCTATTACCAAAATATCACAGGCAGGAATACTGCAAAACCCACTAGAGACACTGGTAACTTAGGTGTATAGCAGAATAGCTCTATTTATTTTTATGAAAGGTTTGAGGGATTGCTAGACTAGGGTCATCTGTGACCTGATGAAAGGTCTGAAAAATTCATGTGTAGGAAACAATAGATAATTAATATACAATTCTTTCAAAACTTCTTAAAGATGATCTTTGGATTCAAAGAACTCCACAATTCCAACTGCTCTTCCTCATTAATGTTTCTTTTACATCTTGTTATATTTCTATCTCACAATCTACTCGCTCTGTACGACATGTAGCATACTTTCTAGCAAACTCTAAAAATAAACACCATCAGTTTAGGCTACTAATTACCTCATATCCCCTAAAACTTATTATATTCAAAACGTCTGCAGCCATCTTACCCACTAAAAATGTGGGAAATGAGTGGCATCCTTTAAAAGCTCCACCTGTTGTAGAAGATAGTCCTCATCTACCCATCTATTTGAGTATATGCAGAATTTTGCCCTTATCTCGGAAATTCTATTCTCCATCCATGTTTAGTTCCAACAATGAGCACACACCTTCAACCGGATTCCAGTTCAGACTTTTTGGTAGAGTACCTCCATGAACTGACCTGCCCACAACCTCCCTGCCTTACCTGCAGTTCCCACAAACCACCGCGGTTCTTTACTTCTGCTACTTCCCACTTAATTCTGCAGAGAACATTTCCCCTCATCTTGCACACTTCTAATAAAATACCTCCAAGATTCAGAAAATGCATCACCGCCTCTTTGAGGCCTTTCAGACCCCACTTTGGTCCCTCACACCATCGGAGGCCAGAGTTTTCAAACCTGCTTTCTTGGAGAACAAACTCTAGAGGAAAAACAGAACCTCACACAACTTGCAATCTTGGTTGGTAACAGATTGCCCGGCCAAAACAAGACCAAAAACTGTTTGAGAATTACACGTGAGCGCTAAAAATACTGCTTTAAATGGCAAGGGCTGAGGCAAACAGGATCACGACTTTACCTGTCCAGGTCAGCTCCTGCTTTTGAGAGATGCCAACCTCTACAACCCTTAGTTCTGCGGCCCCAGAAGAAAACAGCTCTATTCCCCTCCATTCCCTGAATCTTGAAGAGCTGTGTGAGGCCAAGGGGGAACACACTCCGGGTTACTGGGGTCTACAGAACAAGTAACTGCGTCAGGACTGACCGGCGAAAACGAGAAAGGCACATCCGTCAGTCACGAAGAGACTGAGCAGACACACAAGTGGAGAAAGAGGAGAGGTCAGCGCCTGGGGAAGTGGGAGTTAGTGGAGAACGCGACGAAGCAGGAGCTGCAGAACCCACAGCTGAGGTCGGGACAGGGCACGCAGGGAGTGGGGCCCGTCGGAGAGGTAGAGATCGCAGGCGGCTCGGAGTGCCCAGCCAGCATACCCCCCACCCCAGCGGCGCGGCCTAAAGCCGCGGCCTCGCGTCCGGCGCAGCCAGTGTAGGCGCACTCCGCCCCCTCCCCCCCGGTCCCGCTCCCAGTCAGGCCACCTATCAGGACCGCCGGCGTACGACTTACCCGGCCCACCGGGCCGACTCTGCCCACGAGCCACAGCGGCGGTAGCGCTGAGCCCGGCCGCACTCCGCTGAAAGCCCCAAACCACGGGAGTCAGCGGTGTCGCCCACACTCCGCGGAGTCCTCAGGGCGCTCCACGGAGCGAGGTGCCGGAGCGCGGGCCACTGGGAGAGCGCGCCTGCGCCTGCGCCTGCGCTTACTACCCGGATGCCTTGCCGCCCTGCTTCGCTGTATTACTATTGCCGCTTTGCCTCCTGCCGGCGGGAGGACTGCACTGCATGCTCCCTTCCACCAACGTTCTCTTCTTCGATCAAAAGGTGTCGCGGTGGCGCCAGTTTCGAAATTTTGTAAGGTTTGCGTGGCAGTGACCCCAGGTGGTGAGGAGAAGAAACTGTCCAAGCCCGCACTTCCGGGCAGAGGGGCGGAGAATCCCTCATAGACCCTGATTCTCATTCGTTCAAAACCATTCGTTTATGTGCCAAAAAGTGAACATAGATCTTGGTAGGCGACATTCTGCGAAAGAATGCCACGGGCATTCAAGTGAGTGTAAAACAAAGGAAATTAAGGTTACGGAAGAGAATGCAAATAGTATAAAGCCTTTTTAGAACGATGTAAATCACAAAAGTCAGGAGGGGAAGAGAAAATGAGACTTCTCGGGAAGATGATTTTTACATGTTCAAGTCTAAAAAAGTATTTCAAAGTGATAAGATTGTGGAGATTTAGGTAGACATCTTAGTACAATGGAATACATCAAGATAATCAGCTAAAATTTGATTGATTAAGGAAAGGGAAGGAAAGTGGGAAAAGAATGAGATATAGTAGGTGGCAATAGACGATCTAAAGAAATAGAAGATTAAGGACATCATGTGATAGTATAATTATAATAGCGTTCCAGAACAAAAATGCAAACCTTTCCAATGATCAAAAAACCTACACATACAACTACCACAAAACAAAACAACAGTGAAAAAGCAAGACAAAACTAATGACCAAACTAAGACCAAAAATCTCATATGAATAAATATAAATGACCTAAGCTTACCTACTAAAAAAATACAATCTCAGGTTGAAGCTCAAACCAAAACACATATATAATATCATATATAAGAAATAGCTTGAGTAAAGTGACTTAAAGGTTTGAAAGTACAAGGCTGGAAAAGATGTACCAGTTTATGACAGATAAAGAAACCAGAGATTAGAAACACAAGTTTTGTTAAAAGCCACAATTCACAGTGAAAAAAGTAGGAAAATCTATGTGGCAAATAACATAATCATGCTATTCACAGCAATCACTATACAAGGGAATAAATAAAAATAACCGGTACAAGACTCACCAGATTAAAGAAGATCTGAAAATATAATTAATGTAGATCTAATATATCAAGCACTGTATCCAGAAACACAGATTAAATCTTTTTAAGTTTTAAGGGAACATTTCCAAAAATTGGCACATTTCAGGAAACAGAGATAAATCTTTATATATACCAGTAAGTAGAATCTTGATAATATTATCTCATCAAAATTCAGTTAAACTGGAAATTAATGAAAAAAGAAGAAACAAAACATTCCTCCTACACACTTTATTTTTTTTTTTTTTGGAATCAGGGATCAAACTCGGGTCCTTGCGCTTGCGCAGCAGGTGGTGAAATCACTGAGCTAAATCCCTGGCCCAACATTCCTACTCTTTAGAAATTTTTAAATGCATGATGAAATTTGAATAAAGAATGAAAACAAAGCCAAACTAGTATTATACCTATAAAAATATGAAAATGACATATTAGAACCCATAGGACTTAGCTAAAACAGTATAAGAAGAAAATTCATGCATTAAAATTTTTGTATTACTTTAAAAGTTAGAATAAACTAAAAGAACTAAGCACCTGTACAAGTTAGAAGTAAAACAAAATAAAAATTCAAAAAGCAGAAGGAAGTCATTGATAAAAAATGCAGACAAGGCAAATACTTCCATCTCCTGATAGGAACTCGCATGGGTGGTCTCCAGTGTGCAGACAGACCCTCTGCACTCTTCCTCATCTGTCTGCAGGTGGCCACTGGGCTGCCCATGCGAGTACAGTTACACTGGCTGGGTTCTACCATCTGCTCTACCAGTCCTAAGCAGGTGACTTTAGCAAACAAAAGGGGCAGAGAAGGTGAGCTGCTCCCAGCACCCGGAAGGAAGCTCCCCCGCTGCCATCCCAAGCTCCTAGGGCAGAGAAGGTGAGCAGCGCAGGCACCAGAAGCACCCCACCACCACCACCGTGGAAATGAGAAGACACGTAAACAAGTCTCAAAAACAGACTTCTGGATCACCTACAGCA
>NW_004624775.1:995010-1017504 GCF_000247695.1 Heterocephalus glaber | reverse complement strand
TCATGTCTTTTATTCTGCTCACCATCTCTGTATTTATCTGGGAGATTATTTCTGCTTTGAATTTTTCTAGAGCCTCATTCATCTGTTTTGTTACTGCCTGTGCTATCAGTTCAAGGTATACAGGTGGTTGGTTATGGGACTTTTCCATCTCATTTCCCCCAGGATTTACCCTTGGTGGGGGTGGAAGTCTGAGTTTGTGCCTTGCTTAAATGTCTTCTCATTTTTGTTTTTGGTATTGCCCTTGGTTTAACTCCTGGGTGGATAGTTTGAAATTGCTTTTTGTAGGTATCTTTGTTGCTTGTAATTAGAACCCTTATGGAATGATTGCTTCTCAGATGTATCTCCCAGATATAGCTGGTCTTTACATTTTGAGTCTCTAATGACTCTAAGGCTATCTCATTTTCCTTATACTAGGAAGGTTCATTGACTAGATCAATACCAACACCTTAGCCCAACTGATACAATCAGCAACACCATTGCATCAAGTACATCTTTGAAAATGACATTTTGCAATAGTTATTAATCTATCACTTTTAGCTGTGTGAATTAAATCAAGATCAAGGACCAGCCCAACATATACTGAATAAACTCTTCAATATAACAACTTTACCCTTTGGGATGGGGAGTTAGAAGGGGTTCGGAGGGAGGGACAGATGGGAAGAAGGATAGGGTAAGGTTAGCAGTGTGGTCAGAGGACACAGGTGAGAAGGAAAAAGAGAATACTAGGAAAATAAAGAAGAACTCTGAATGAGGACCAAAAGAGGGACAAAAAGGGCAGATGAACAATGTGGGAGAGCAAGACAGTGAGTGTAAGAGAGAGAAAGGAAAGGGAAAAGAAAGAAGAAAAGAAAAGAAAAAAGGAGAGAAAAACAAATATTTGCAAAGAGGAGAAAAAAATTAAAGATAAGAGGAGGAAAAGAAAGGAAAAGAGAAAAAAACAAACTAATAATACTAATTTTGGGAATAAAAAATAACAATGAAGATGAAGGACCTCTTTCAGGGTATGTCTCTGCTGTCTCAATAGACAACGTGGGTAGCAGTGTGCAGATATAAGCCAATGAGTCTCAGCAAGCTAGTAGCAGACCCATGAGATTCAGGCAGATTTCTAGCTGCAAGTCCCAAGTTGAGCTCCCTGTCCTCCTGTAGGGTTGAACTCTACAGAGTTGTATTGCAGGTTTCAGCTGCCCTTCCCCTGAAGATAGTCCCGGTCCTGATGGGAGGTGAAGATGACTCCAACTTACCCAGTACAGTGGTCTGTTGGTCCGGTGTCCGCTGCGTCTTTGTAGTGTGGAACCAGGTGGCTGTATAGAAAAGAGGCCAGAGGAGCAGGGGGTGGGGGTGGGGGTGGGGGGTTTCCCGAGGATTGCTGCCGTGGTGTGGGCTGATTCAGTGTGTTCCACGCGAATCGCGACCTTGGTACAGCGTCCGCAGACCTGCCTGTCTGCAGCGGGCTAGTTTGTTGATTTTTTCATCTAGTTGATCAATCTATTTGTGACAGTGGGGTATTGAGGTTTACCATTACAATTGTATTAGTGCTTATTTGATTTTTCATGTCCATTAATATTTGTTTTATATAGTTAGGTGTGCTGGTATTTGGTGTGTGTATATATATATTTATCACTGTTATCTCTTCCTCTTCGATTGTTCCCTTTACAAGGATGTAGTGACCTTCTTTGTCTCTCTTAAACAGTCTGGCTTGAAATCCACTTTGTCTGCAAATAAAATAACTACCCCTGCTTTTTTCCAGGTTCTTGTTGCATGGAGTATTGTTTTCCATCCTTTGACTTTCAGTCTTTGAATTTCTTTTTAAATTAAATGTATTTCTTGTTTGTGGCATATTGTTGGACCTTGCTTCTTTTTTTTTTTGGTACCAGGGATCGAACTTGGGACCTTGCGCTTGCAAGGCAGGCGCTGGAACCACTGAGCTAAATCTCCAGCCCCCTTGCTTCTTGATCTATTCTGCCAGTCTGTTCCTTTTGATTGGTGAGTTGAGACCATTTGTATTGGTGGTTATGATTGATATGTATTGACTTATCCTTTTTTTAAATTTTCCTGTTTTTAGCTCCTTTCATTCTTCTTCTGTTTAATTTCTTACCTTGCCTGGTGGATTCATTCTGTTGGGTTTAATTGAGTTGTAGTACTTTTTATCTCTTTCTAGAATGTCCTTCAGAACATTTTAGAGTGCTAGCTTGGTTGTTATGAATTTCTTCAGGTGTCTTTTTCATGGAATTATCTTATTTCTTCATCAATTTTGATAGTTCTGTGGGGTACATAATCTGTGTTGGAAATTTTCTTTTAGGTGTTGAATTGAGAAGTCTGCTGTGATTCTGATGGTCTTTCCTTTATAAGTGATTTGTTTCTTTTCTCAAAGACTTTTAATATTCTGTTCTTGCATTGAATTTCTGGAATCTTGACTATTATATGTCTAAAAATCTACCAAGGTGTAGATTTTTTTTTATTATGAGTAATTGGAGTTCTATATACCTCACTTACTTGTATGTGAAATTCTTTTTCCCTGCGTGGGAAGTTTCAGTCATTACTTTTGCCAGCAGTTTTTTTATGTCATTTATGCTATCTCCTGCTTTTTCATTGATGCTGATCAATCTTATGTTATTCTTTGCATAATCTAGCAGCTGCTGGATTGATTTCTCATGGTCCCTTGGGATTTTTAAGAAATCTTTCGGGCCGGGGATTTAGTTCAGTGGTTTCGCCACCTGTTGCGCAAGCGCAAGGACCCGAGTTCGATCCCTGGTACCAGAAAAAAAAAAAAAAAAGAAATCTTTCTTTTCATGATCGCTAACCACAATCCTGTCTTCTATTTCTATATCTGATATTCTGTCCTCACATTGGCTCATTCTACTGCATATAATTTCAATGGAATTTCAGTGGAATTTTAATCTTCTGGATATCTGTTTGAATCTGGTTCATGGATTCCATTTTTTTTCCATGTTGAGTATTCATGATTTCTATCATCTTCCTAAGTTCCTCTATTGTTTTATCTGTATCTGCTCTGGAGTTACTAACCATGTCTTTCGTTATGATCACCATCTCTGTAGTTATCTGAGAAACTATTTCTGATTTGATTTTTTTTTCTAGAGCCTCATTCATTGGCTTTGTTACTTCTGCTGTTACCACTTCAGAGAGTTCATGTGGGTGGTTTTCAAATTGTTCCACCTCATTGCCCCCTGAGTTTGCCTTTGGTGAGGTGGAAGTCTGGGCTTGCATCTTGCTTAAATGTATTCTCATTTCTATTTTTTTAAAAGTCTAATTCTTGGGTTGATGCTTCTAAATTGCTCATGGAATGTAGCTTGATTGCTAGTATTTAGGACTCTTAGGAAATGACTACTTCTCTGAGATGTCTTCCAGGTGTCACTGGCTTTTGGGTTTTGAGTCTGTTTGAAGATCATACCACTTCAATTTATTGGGGAAGAGTAATTGCTACCTATTTCTCCTAGCCCCTAGTTTTTTGGTACCCTTAGGCAATCTCAATCTTGGCATACCAGGAAGAAAAATTGATTAGAATAATTATGTCACCTTGTCTAAAGTAATATAATCAGCAATAACAGTAGCATCAAATACAGCCTAGAAAAATGACAAACTGTGGTAACTGTTGATAATCTACCTTAGACCTTATGGACTCTATTTGTGGTTATATAACAAAATCTAAAACAAACCAGAAAATTATATGTAGCAAATATGCCTTCAGTATGATGATTTTACCCTCAGAGAAGAATATTTAAAAGAGGTTATATCTATTGCAATGATCATATATTTTTTGTCCTTGGCTCTATTAATATAGTGTATTACAATTATTGATTTGCATATGTTGAACCATCCCTGCATCCCTGGGATGAATCCCACTTGGTCAGGGTGTATGATATTCTTTTTTTTTTTTTTGAGTACTGGGGATCAAACTCAGGACCTTGTGCTTGTGAGGCAGGCACAGTACCACTGAGCAAATCCCTGACCGTGATATTCTTGATGATCAGTCTGTTTGCCAGTATCTTATTGAGGATTTTTGCATCTATATTCATAGTGAGATTGGACTATAATTCTCTTTTTTGGTTAGGTCTTTCTCTGCTTTTGGGATCAAGGTGATGCTTGCTTTCAGGAATGAATTTGGGATTACTGCTTCCCTTTCAATTTCATTGAAGAGTTTAAACAATAGTGGCAATAGTTCTTGTCTAAATGTCTTTCAGAATTCAGCAGTGAAGCCATCAGGACCCAGGCTTTTCTTTGTTGTTAAGTTTTTAATTACATTTTCAGTTTCATTGAGTGATATTGGATTGTTTAGATTCTTCATTCAACTTTGGTAATTTATATGTATCTGGGATTCTATCCATTACTTCTGTGTTTTCCATCTTATTGGTGTAGGTATTGATTATCCTCCGGATTTCGGCTGGGTCCATTGTAATTTCACCTTTTGCATTCCTAATTGCACAGATTTGGGTCTTTTCTTTCCTTTTTTATTTTTTTATAAGTTTAGCTAAGGGTTTGTCAATTTTGTTTATTCTTTAAAAGAACCAACACTTTGGTTCATTGATTTTTTTTGTATTGTTCTCTTAGTCTCCATTGCATTGACTTCTGCTCTGATCTTTATAATAAAAACACTAAACTTCCTAGAAGAGAGGCTAGGTAGACCTCTTGAAGACATTAGCATAGGAGAAGATTTCATGAACAAAACCGCAGTTGCATGTGAACTAGCTCAAAGAATCAACAAGTGGGGTCTCTTTTTATTAAAAAGCTTCTGAGGCTGGGGATTTAGCTCAGTGGTTCTGCTGCCTACCTTGCAAGTGCAAGGTCCTGAGTTCAATCCCCAGTACCAAAAAAGCTTCTGCACAGCAAGAGAAACCACCAACAGCATGAAGAGACAACCTACAATGTGGGAAAAAATTTTTACTAGCTGTTCTTCAGACAGAGGTCTACTATCTAGAATATATAGAGAGCTTAAAAAATCAGACTCCCAAACTTAAAGACCCAATTCAAAAATGGGCATCTGAAATGAACAGAAACTTCTCAGACAAAGAAGTAGAAATAGCAAATATACATATGGAAAAAATGATCAGCTATAATCCCAGCATTTGGGAAGCTGAGGCAGGAGGATCACTGTAAGTTCAAGGCCAGCCTGGGCTACATAATGAGTTCAGGGCCAGCCTGAATTACAAAGGAAGACCCCGCCTCAAAAAACAACAACCAAAAAAAGTTCAGCATCAGTGGTCATTCAAGAGATGCAAATGAAAACCACACTGAGATTCCACCTCACCCTAGAAAGAATGGCTGCTATCAAGAAATCAACCTATAACAAATGTTGGAGGGACTGTGGGGAAAAAAGAACCCTTTTCCACTGCTGGTGGGAGCGTAGACTGGTGCAACCACTGTGGAAATCAGTATGGAGATACCTCAAAAAACTAGGATTAGAGGTCCCATTTGACTCAGCTATCCCTCTGCCAGGTATCTTCCCAAAAGAATTAAAAGAATCATACCACAGCAATATATATGCACCCATGTTCATAGCAGCACAGTTTTTCATAGCTAAAAGTTGGAAATAGCCCAATTGCCCATCAACTGGGGATTGGATATAGAAGGTGTGGGTTGTTTTTTTTTTTATAAAATGGAGTACTACTCAGCCATTTATAGCTAAATGGATGCACATTGAGGCCATAATCTTAAGTGAAATAAATAGGACACATGTGTAAATACCAAATAGTTTCTCTGGTGTGAAAAACTGAAAGTTTAAATAAGGATCAAAAAGTATAATAAATAATGTGAAATAGAAAGAAAAGGTCCAAAGGGGAAGGAAAAATAGAAGGGGTAGGGGAAAGAAAAGAAAGGGAATAAATATGAGAAAAGGGAAAAAAGGGCAACAACGTCTTGGTAAATAGGGAGAGGGCAGGAGTTGAATACAGAGGGCAAGGGAATGGAAAAAAATAAAAACCAAGATATATTATGTAAAGGTACAAATTCCCAATAATGAATGTCAGCATATTGTATACCTGAAATGTACCAATAAAATTTATGAATTTTTTTAAAAATAGAGAAATTGAGGAAGAAGAGATTGGAAGCAAGAATGGAGGACAAAGGAAGATTACACAAACTTTGGGAAACTGATGAAGAAGACAGGAGGGACAGAGAAAAGGAAGCAATATAAACGAGGACAGAACATTAACAATGAAAAAACTAGAGACAATATTCACACTTGAGCTTGGTTGTGCCTTGCCCTGACACTGGGAGCTACTAGATGGAGCCAGCAGTTGCTCTGAGTTCCAAGCTCAGTTGGCCCCTCTCCAAGATGGCTACTGGCCAATTGCCCTCTCCTAGGAGACTTCTGGACCTGAATAACTCAGCAGTCACTGCAGTCCACTACATCCACTCCTCTGTTCCACTGGTGCATTTCTCCATGGGGGCCTCTGGGTTTGCCAGTAGTCACCATGGTCCTGCAGGTTCAGGCTACCCTTCCCATGCAATGAGTCAGGGCTCAGGTAGAAAGTGCTGCTTACCACCTCCTTCTTTTGCTTTGAAGTCTCTCTTTACTCTCCCCTGTGCTCAATTCTAGCTTCAGATTCTTCCTGGGTCCCATGGACTCAGTTTCCTCCTTCTTCTCTTCCTTGCATTGCTGTATTCTAGCATCTTAACACCAAATCTTGGAGAGGCTGTTTCTCTGCTGTTCACCACTCTGGCATCTTCCTGGAGGTTTCTAGCATATTCAGCTTCTGAACTCATCAACAGAAGAATCCATTAATGAATCTAAACTATAATAGTAGCCCTCTTTGAGATTTATTTTTGAAGAAAGTTCTCACTATGTAGCCCAGTCTATCCTTGAACTCATGACCCTCCTGTCTTAACATGGGCCTCCTAAATGCTGAGATTATAGGCATGTGCCACCATACCCAGTTTTAACTATTCTAAAGCATTCAAAATTTGAGAAACAAACTTCAAATGATAAGTGTAAAGGATAGATGTAGAGGATTACACAAGTTGTCTCATTAAAAGTTTTTGAATATTAAAATTTCTAAAAGATACTCATTCATCCAGAATATATCTAGCTTCTATGTTCTAAAATTTATGTTAAGAATGTGATTTTTATCTTCATCCAAATGTCTGACTGCTTCTGCTTCTTTTTGTATAGCTTTATATCTTCCTGATATGCTTCCCTATCACCTCTCCTGCCCTAACAAGCTTACTTCTTTGAATTGGGCATGCCTTCTCCTTATTATAATCTCAATTAATTGCTGACCCTCCTGCAACTGTTTCTGCGTTCTTCACCTGGAGAACCAGCCATAACAGAGAAAGAAGAGGAAAGTTTTCCTGTTTTAAAAAATGTTTGAACCCAAGAAAATTAAGTAATTTTCATATAAATTTGTTTAGGAGGGTGTAGTTGTGGCCTAAAGATGGGGCAGGTACTCTGTATCCAAAGTACACTTGCCACATCTTAACCATCATCAACCAGAAGGCACTTGTATCATTGGAAATATTTTTATAAATATTGCAATAAATACTGGAAATATTTTTTTAAGACCTAGAGCCTCACATAGAAAACTGCAGAACAAAATGGACTACCCCAGACTCTTTCCTGGCCCTGTGCTTCTCACTTTATTATTCTCACTAATCAAGTTCAATTTATCTCAATAAGCATTTATTGAATAATGACACCAAGTTAATTCCAGATCTTGTGATTTTAGAAAGTCATTCTTAGAATGTCTTTGCTTTTCACCAATATGGATTCATTCCAAATTTCCACTCTCTTTTTACAAGTTTCTCTTATATCATTGTTATACTTTCTAGGCAAGTTACATGTATGAGTGTCTCATTTAGCCAAAGTATGAAGTCTTATATTACACAACGTTGGACTGGAATAAGGAAGAAGTGCATGTAAATGAATAGAGGAACAATTAATAGAAAATAGGAACTGACTAAATCATCACAGCTGATGTTGTTTGGATGTATGCATAAATTTATTTTTAAGAGTAATTTTTAATGGTTTGTAGTCTATTTACTTGTTTATTTTTTATTATTCATTTTATTTATTTGCCCATGTATTTATTTACTTACTTTTCTATTTCTTATATATGTATTCTTTTTTCCAGTACTAGGGATCAAACTCAGGACTTTGTGCTTGCAAGGCAGGCAGTGGAACCACTGAGCTAAATCCTCAGCCCTGCAAGAGTATTAATAGTGGTGATTAGTTTGCATTTCTCTGCTTAAAATAATTGACTACAAGGAAGGCAATTTTAAAGAGTATGTTTAAAAACAATTGAGATGAAAAAGTTGCTGTAAAAATTCCTAACGTATAGAGTCAAGAATTGTCGATAATGCCACATATTCTAATTATTTCATTCTTTCAATTCATATTCTTTATTTTACGTTTTTGGATTAGTCTGACTTCCTTTTTCATATGTACTCAACCCAAACTCATTGCTTTGAGAATTGCCCCCCCACACATACAGGCTCCTAAGGCCATAATCACCCTGGGACAAAGGTCTCTGGCACAGCTGACTATAACAGGAATGCAGTCTTGCCTTAGGGAAATCCAATTCACTGGTTGCCTATGGCCAGACATATGTTCATTGAGGATGTAAATTGACAAGCAGATTGAGTCTTGGGCAGAGTCATCTAATGCTCATTCATTAAAATGACACTCCCCAGAGCTCCTTTGTCTCATGACTTGAGGCCTAGTCTTTCAGCCTCCTTGGATTCTTACCTACTCCTGTACTGCCATATCCTTCCATAAATTCTCTCACCTCCTTTTCTCCCTACCCCCTTCTTTCTCTCTCCCTCCCTCCCTCTTTCCCTCATGGATTTTTGTTAAATACAACTAAATGTTTTAAAACACTTTTATCTTAGAGGAGGTGTATTTAGTGGGTCCCACTGCCTGAAAAATCTAACCATATGCCCCTCTCACTCTCACTCTTACTCTCAGATCTCAGTTACCATCTGATCCATGCTTCTCAATCAAGACTATAGTTTAAGACTATATGAGAATCATTTAAAACCTGCTGATTCCCCAGCCACAGCCCACATAGGTTGAGTCTGAAACTCCAGACTTAGAGCGTTGACATAAAAAATGATGTTTAGGTCCCCAGGGAATTCTAAGAATCAACCAGGGTTAAAAACTACTGGCAAGTGGCAATATATTCCCTCATATATCTAGTATATGGCAAAGTTCATTCTCATCATAAACATTATCTACCAGTGATTTCAACTTTAAGAAAATCAAATATAGAAGCATAATGATGTGTCAGTGTAAATTCATCAACTCTAATAAACATACCACTCTGATAGGAGAGACTGTGTATCTATGGGGACAGGAGATAAATGGGAAATCTCTGTACTTTTCACTCAAATGGAATAAAGTCTATTAAAAAAAAGACCACCTCACTAGTTCCCTACATACTCTTCCAGTTCCTCCTTATATTATCCACTCCCTGTAGAGCACAACTTTTGCAATGAGGTGTTCATCTAACACCTATACATTGCCTCTGCTTAGATGATAATTACCACAGCCAGAGCAGAACTCTGGATTCCATCTTTTCCTCTTAACCCTAAACCAGCTTCTACTCAACTCTATCCCTCTAACTGGCAACAACTTTCACTGAAAACCCAAGCCAAAAATTTGAGTTATACTTGATGTTTTTATTTTCCTTACCCTCCAATCCTATCCATGAAACAACTCCTGTGAACTCTGGTTTTAAAACAGAGCCCTAAAGTGTTCACCATCTCCTCTTCCATGGCCTCAGACCACATCACTGTCTATCAACTGGATGACTGCAATCATCTGAACGAGTTAGTCCTCTGTCTTCAGCTTTCCACCAACTCAGAATGAAATTCCAGTTCCTGAGCTAGCCTATACATGCTTACATAGTCCAGTCTCTGCCTGATTTCTCAGCCCTTATTTCATCCAGATCTCCACCCAAACATCATCCCCTCAGAGGTGCTTTTTCCCACTTCTCCACCTAAAAGGGTATCCTTTTTACTCCATCCTTGGCATGCTTTAGTTACCTGCATTGTTTTTCTTTGTAAGATGTATTGCCATGGAACATTAAACTGTGTCATGTGTTTATTTGCTTATTGTCTGTCTATCTTACTCTGACAAAAGTGTCATAATGATGGCAGGGATATTGTCTGTTCAGTTCTAACTATAATACCATTGCTTATTATGTGCTTGGCACAGAGTAGGTACTCAATAAATTGTTGTACTCATGGATTCCCCAAAATGAGCCCAGCAGAAAATAAGTAACTTTCTTCTTTGCATAAATACAAAAGAAAATAAATAATTCCCTTCTTTGTATAAAAACAAGCAGACATTTAATCAACATAGGGAAATGTGGATCATCATGAGAGAGGGGTTGTTTTTTTCAGAAAAAGATGAGACCGAAACTTGTCCTGTCTTCACCATAAATGAAATTAACCAAGACTCAATCTCTTTATCTATCAAACAAGAAACAGAATATTTCACTGTGGGTTTGGGAGGGAAAAAATGAGGTTACTTGACCCAAAAGTTTCCAGTTTCTCAGAAAATATGAATTTTATCAATTCAAGGTATTGTTACTACACCATCTGGCCACGACTGATGAAACAGATATTTGGATTCCATGAACTGAATTGCTAATGTCACTTCTGGGTTCTTCTGACCTTCTGACAGGTGACTGGCTCCTTTGTTCTATTTCAGCCCTCTAGGTGCCATTATCTGCCCCCCCCCACCAAGTCTGTCTGTTATGAAATAATCCTCTGGCCTCATTACCTAGAAAGTCCCTATTTTGTTTATAGTTTGCTGGGGTTTTTTTCTCAAATTCTGACATTAGAAGTAGAAAAAACAGTGTCAAAAACTGAACTTTTATGGAGAGAGCAAAGTTGCTGAAAACCTAAAATAAATGATGTCTCCTGGTTCTCTGTGCTCAGATGACAAGGCTCCATTCCCGGGGGAAATGTGCTGTTAAGGAAAGGCACAACCAGAGTCAGAGAGAACACACTGTGGTCCTAAAGGAAGGAAATTTGCATCAGCCAGCTGATGGCATCCCATTCCTTGGATTCATGATCAAACATACTTGCCATTCTACCTACAGACTGTAAGGTTTCCATGAAACTTTTTATAACATACAGCATAATGTGAACTCCACACTCACATAGAACAATATCAAGTGATTTTTTTGTTCTCAAATCCCATTCCATATAGTACAAACTCAATGAAAAAAACAGTTAAGGCCTATGCCTGTTTACTTATGTTTTCCCAAACCAGAGTTCTAAAAGGCTTCTCCATACAATCATCCACTCGACAGATACTTTCTGCATATCTATCGTGTGCTAGGTCCTGCACTCAGCATTGAGAACAAAGAGGTGACTTTTAGAGATGTATTTCTTTTTCTAAAGACACATACAGTATAGTTGGAATGATGAGATGCATCTCCAGAGATCTATAATGCAGTCATAAATTGTTCAGTGCTTTGAAAATGATATAATAGTGGCAAGTTTAAGGATTAGACAGAACTGGGGATCCAGACATGGCACCACTTAGGAGTGTGTGGGCATTTCACAACCACAACGAGGTGTAGTGTCTTGATTTCTAAAATGGAAATTGTGATATTATACCTGCGTCATGAGATTCCCACTACAAGTCAGTGAAATAGCACATCCAAAATGCTGGGCACACAGCCTATTAGGTAGTAAGTGCTTAATCAACTCTACTAATTATTTTCAATATTACTGAAATGTGAGTACGGTAACAGCTCAGAGCAGAGAGAGCACTTTCAGATAGAGCGATGAGGTGAGACTTTTTCCAAGAGGTAGCATTTGAGTTGGATGTTTAAAAGTGAGTGATATTTAGACTTATGGAATCTACAGAGAGAACCAAGAAAAGAGGAGGCCATATTGGGGGAATAATGAATGGTTGTCTTTGCTTTGTTTTGTAGCAAAAAGATATGAAGGAGAAAAGCAGAGAAATGATGTTGAACAAATAGGGTAGGATATATTATGAAGAATCTTGAATATCAAGAGGAGGAATTTGGGCTTAGTTCAAAGACAGTATGGACATTCCTAAGACTCCAACTTTAGGTTAAGAAAAGGGAAAAAAAATTAGTGTTCTTTTCAGTGTTTTTTGGCATCAAACTCGGGACCATGTGCTTGTGAGGCAGGTAGCGGAATCACTGAGCTAAATTCCCAGCCCCCAAAATTAGTGTTCTTTGGGAAGATTTAGCTAGAAGTAATGGTTAAGGATTAAGGAGAGTGGAGCAAGTGCAGTAGTGTACACTTGTAATCCCAGCTACTTGGATAGCTAAGGCAGGAGGAACACAAGCTCGAGGCCAGGCTGGGAAACTCAGTGGGACCCTGAGGCCCTGAGTTCAATCCCTGCCATTGCTGGGGTGGGGGTGGGGGTGCAAGGAGTAAGGAGGTACATTTGAGTCATTGAAGCTGATTGGAAAACTATGGAGATGTCTAGACACAAAGTGACACAGACATGCTTTCATCTCCCTGTGATTACCTGCAGCCTACAGATAGAGCCCCAGAAAATTTGCTTGGGTAGCTACAAGTAATTGATCACTGCTGTCTTGAGAAATAAACTGTGTTATTACCCAACCTTGAACTGGTACCTGACAGAAGAGGTGAGAGCACTTTGACGATCTCTACACAGCAAACACATGCTGCACTCAAATAAAAAGAAAAGACAAGAATCTTACTGGTTACCATTAGCTGCAAAATGATAGCAAAGTCAATTTCAATTTTTAGGACAGGAGACTCAGTTTATGATTCATACAAACCAACTGCTCTCACTCTGTCATATGGGTAAAGCAGTTCACAGGTCAGCCAGCTCCTTGGGAACTCGACATTTGAGTAGAGGGTTATTTGATTCATCATGAATTCTGGTTTTTCATAGGACCCCTCTGCCCTGGCTAGAAAAATCTGATGGAAATTACAAGGTGACAAATTGAACTCAGTGCCACCGTAACAGGATGCACCTGTAGATTTTGCAGAATTAGCAGCAGCATTCTCTCAACACCAGTTTGAAAGAAAGAAGCCTATTTGCAAAGTGCCAGCCAAGCAGAGTCTGAAGTGTTCTCACATGCCTGCCAAACACAGATGCCTGCCAAACAAGCATGGAAACACTGTCCGTCCACCAGCCACTCATCTCACAAAGACTGAAGGATATGTGCTCTAACCTCTCTTGCATTGCTCTTCTTTATCAGCTCCTCTTGGGATTATTAATTTGACAGATGCCCTTGCAGCTGGTAGGGGGCTTTTCTGCTCCCACCTCCAGATAGATTACCAGCACTTCGAGCACAGGAATCCTTTTTCATTTGTTTTTGCATCTCTTTGACTAGACAACCTTGGCAGAGCACCTTGTTCCTGGGCTCTCAATCAGTATTTTATTGAGTTGGATAATAATAAAATATGCAATTAAGAAAACATGAACTATGTGAAAGGTAAGGTGGGACTTGGAATGGACATTTTAGGTCCATGTCTAAGAGATAAAGGACAAATAGACTTGGGATGCCATAGACTGAGAAAATAACCTTTTACAAACTAAGAAAACTAAAACTAAGAAAAGCATCAAATGTGTTAACAATAGGCTCTCTGCAAGCACCCTGGTCATTACAGGGCCACTCTCCAAAAAAAAAAAAAAAAGGTTTTCTTCCCTTCCAACTTTGGCTCTGAGACCACAGCTCAGCTCATGGCTCTTCTCAGAAAAAATATAATGAGATGACAGAGTGAGGCTGCTTTCATGTGGTGCCAGTGGGTAATGCAGGGCAGGTCTGATGATCATGTAAAGGATTTCTGGAGAAATAAGCAGTCACTTCCTTTTTCAAGGGCCCATTTCTTTTTCTCTTTGGGTAGATGATGAATATCTTCAGAGTAGGAAGCATGTCTTAATGTCTTGGATAGCTCAACAGATCCCAGCGTAATGCTTTGTTAAATTTTAGGGGCTTAGCCAGCATTTGTTGATGGATTACTTGATAGAACTGAAATTCTTCCATCTGAAGAATCAAAGATCAAAGAAATGTTCTGGTCTAAATTCTACTTTTTCCTTTCCTTAGATTCCCTCATGAAGACACTAGTACAGAAGGAAATAGCCAAGAGGATTGCAGCAGGAAGAAAGAGAGAGAGAGAGAGAGAGAGAGAGAGAGAGGGATCATATGAGTCCAAGACTAAGCAGACTTTTTTCTTATCCTTAACTCACAGAAAAGGCTGTGCATAGCATCTTAACACATTCTCAAAGCTAATTGAACTCCAAAATGCATGAACCAAAAATTGGAATTTTACTCAATATTTTTTGCAATGCTGGAGGGGACTAATATTGCAAAACAAATTGAAAGCTATTACCTTCAAGTGAATTTTTAAGTTTCTTTTAATCTGTACATTAAAGTACCTCCTATCTTTTCACTCCATCTTATTCCCTTCTATGCGACTCTTCTACCTCTCATTGTCCATCCATCATTTTTTTTTTTTTTTTTTGGTACCAGGGATCAAACTCAGGACCTTGCGCTTGCAAGGCAGGCATCGGAACCACTGAGTTAAATCCCCAGCCCCATCCACCATTTTTGATAGTGTATTTTTACTTCGCAAATTTATAGCCACCATGTCAAGCATGCCTTGGAGTACCTGTGCCAAAAAAAATCAATAGGGAAATCATCTCAGCGAACTTTAATCTCTAGTATGAAATCATCCTCAATAATCAAGAGTGAGCAAGCTATGGTACCCATCACCAAGTGGAACCCACCATTCCTTTGTGTTTACTTCTTTCCTATCTCTTTCTTCCTTATCCCATCACTTTCCTATCTTTTACATTTCTGCATTCAATCCTTTGTGAACCATTTATTTTCCATTCATAGGAGTATCTGGGCCCCTTGGGACTGGAGTCATTGAAATGACCATTGACAAGCCACATGGGTAAGTTAAGGGAAATAGAAAGAAGATAACTGATTTCTCACCATCTCACTTTTCCCTCTCTACTCCTTTACATCCTCCTGCCAAATCTAGACTCTGGTAAACAGAAACAGTTTTCGTTACAAGCAAACTATCAGTAGTGTGGTGGTGGGAGAGGTTGGGGAGCCAAAGTTCTGGATAACAAAAACCAGAAGCAAAGCTCTTATCTTCAGGGACCATCCACTATAGTGGGCATAGGAGAACAACCCAAGTGAACAACTAACTCTATCCATAAATGGTACTACCTTTCTGCCACTTATCTCATGTCAACCTCATGTGCCTGGACTTAACTAATTCACTTGATTATCTCAACTCAGTGTTTTCTATCTTTACCCAAACTAATGTTATCTGCCTCTTATTCCCATACCCAGATATTAAAAACTGCATTTTCCTTGCAAGGTATTCTGGCAACAAGCCTCCATTTCATTCTAATTTATATCACTTTATTCAGGTCTTTATTATTTCCTGCATTTTAGAGCCCCTGCTTCCCCTTTACTTTTACTCCACCCTGCACATCATTCCCACTCAGGCTAACAACAGCATCACCTGGATTGTGTCTCACCTCTGTTCAGACATCTTCAGTGGCTAAAGTGCAAACATCTTATTCTATCCTTCAAAATCCTCCCTTCTTCTTCAGGTCCAACTGATGTTTTTTTCCTTAGTTTCTATTATCCATCTACCCAACTCTACTTCTGTTTGGCTGATGTCCATGCTTGGCTATCTCAGCTACCTCCATGCTACCAGGGAAGCCCTTAGGTCTTTCCAGTTCATATCGGTTCAGTAAGTTTTTCCTCCCTAAGTTTCTGTCTTATTATGATAAGTGTTTGCTGCATTGGACTATTACAAAGAAAATTGTCTCCAACCTAAGATATGCCAGTCTGGGTCAGAAATTTGGTGTTTGATCTTCTAAGCAGTTTCTTCTGGAAAGTCCCAAGCATTTCTGATAATAGAGTTGAGCAATTTCCTAATAAACTCTCTCTCAACTTGCACAGTTGGCCATCTGTCCCATGAGGAATTCAGTTACTGAAGAATTTCCTTCTCTCTCTCTTTTTTATTTTTTTGGTACCGGGGATCGAACTTGGGTCCTTGGGCTTGTGCAGCAGGCGGCAAAACCACTGAGCTAAATCCCTGGCCCTAAGAGTTTCCTTCTTAAAATAATCTACTGATATTATCTAGATACATTTTCTTCCTAAAAAAAAAATCCCTCTCAGGAAACAAATCTTTTTGTTTTATTTTGTTTAAATTCTTTTATTGGTACATTTTAGGTATACAATATGTTTACATTTATCATTGGGTGCTTGTACCTGTACATGATGTATCTTGGTTCTTATTTTTTCCCCATTACCTGTGCGCCCTTCACCCTTCCACCCTTCCCTGTTTACATACTTTGTAGGAAACAAATCTTTGAACTGAACTGATTGGAAACTACCTTCTTCAAACAGATTTGGAACAAAACTTTGATAGATGCTCACAAAGGATTTGTCTGAAATTGCTTTAAAATACTTCAGGAACATTTGGATGGTTACCCGTACATGTTATTCACTATGTTAGGTGACATGATTTCAGAAATGTATTGGACTTCAACCTATCCTCTAGAGACTCACATTCTACCACCATTAACCTAAGATTTGTGGCCTCTCAGAGTTTGAAGTGTCCACAACACTCCTAAAATTTCCTGTACACTTAATGGGTACATACTGATGTGTATTTTTTTTCCAAGTGAAGAAACTAAAGATTTCATCAGATTCTCAAAAGGTTCTTAATCTTTCCAAAAGATTAACAGCCACTAGACCAGAGAAAGAAAGGTCATTTACTTAGTGGATTACAAGACAGTGTGCTGAGTGCTTTGTTATAGTATAAACAATTAGGCCTAATGTTCCATAGCTAAGTGAGGCTGTATTAAGTGTCTTGTCATTTTAATTGCAAACTCATCAATGGCAGCAGTTTTGATATACAGTCGGTCCTACATATCTGTGAATTTTGCATTCATAAATTTAACCATTAGATTAAACCATGGATCAAATATATGCAAAAATAAAATTGCATCTTTCCAGGTATGATGGCATTCACCTGTAATCCCAGCACTCAGAAGGCTGAGACAGGATGATTGTGAGTCTGAGGCCTGCCTGAGCTTCAGAATGAAACCCTGTCCCAAACAGAGAAACAAACAAATAAATTGTGTCTGGGGCTGGGGATATAGCTCAGTGGTTCCGACGTCTGCCTTGCAAGCGCAAGGTCCCAAATTCGATCCCCGGTACTAAAAAAAAATTGTGTCTGGACTAAACATATACAGCCTCTCTTAGCTGTCTTCATTCTCTAAAAATAATACAACTATTACATAGTATTTACATCATATAGGTATATAAGTAATTTAGATGGTTAAAGTACAGTATATAAGAGATATGCAAGTGTTATATGCAAACACTGCCATATTATATAAGGGACTGAAGCATCTGCAGGTTTTAGTATCCATATGGGATTTTGGAACCAAATCCCCACAGATACTGAGAGATGAGCCCATGAATAGCTTCAGTATGAGATGATATATAATTTGTGATCTTTCTCTATCAACCCCCCCGCTCTCTCTCTCTGTCATCTCTGCATAATGTTGTGAAGCATCAATTGGAAAACTCAAGGTTGGTAAACTACAACTGAGTGTTCAGTCACAGTGCAAACTGTGAAAGTCAACTGGATGTTTTTTTACATCGATCTATCTCAACCCCAAGAGTTGGTCTTATTTTTTTCAGAAAAACTGGACTTTGGGATTATTTTCACCTTTTCATTAATATAAATTTAATATTCTATAATTACAACAAATTAATTAATATTTTTTACACATTTACTAGTAGACCTGGTTGTTGCTTACTATTTGAACTTCAACAACATCTTGGTACAGATGCCAAGCTGGGTTTACAATGTTCCAAATAGAATTGAATTGTTTACAGTGAAATGGCAGAGCCTCTATATTTTGAAAAGATAAGTGGAACATTTCTGGATAGAAGTTCAAAAAATGCACTCATGAAGAGTTAATCTAACACCATTGTATTATTATGCTTGTTTTTAAGGGATCTGAGAAAGATCAAACCATCCCTAAGCATGTTGCTGCCCCATGATACAGGAACTCATGAAGTTTGATTTGTCCCTTGAAGCCAACTGTATTAGTCAGGGAAGGCTAAGATGTGTAGAAAGGACCCAACAATGATGTGCCTTAGTGTACAAAAAATATGTAGCTTCTTCACATAATTGAAGGTACATGTTCCAAGGCACTCAGGCTGAACATGGTGCTGACATTTTCAACACTGGGCTCTCCAAATAGCTCTGGAGTATCTACTCCAGCCAGTCATAAAGGAGAAAAGTGAGGGTTTCCTGGTTAAATCAAGAAGAAGTGGCTAAATATCACTTCTACTAATGTTTGTTGGCTATAACTCATCACATTACTTAGCTATGGGGCACTAGCAAATGTACTCTTTTCATGTGACCAAGAAGAAAGAAAGACCAGCCACTATGAATCTGTCCACCAGCCCACTCTCACCTGGTAGAGTGTACTTTGTTTCCACCTTCAATAAATGTACACCCTCACTATCTTTTCTGTGTGTTCTTTTCTGTCTATCTTGTCTAATTCATTGCGTGGGACGCGAAGAACCTGGAAAAAATCCCTACAGAACCTACCTTCCAATTACAGGTTTTTTTTTTTATAAAACTAGCCATGGTGTAAGACTCCTTTGGGGCATTTTTTTCCTTCTCCTCTTTCCCATTTTTACATACTTGGTTGCTCATTGCAGGCATGAATCAGACAGATGAGTGCTGCCAGGATGTCTGCCATTTGAAGACTCCCATTATAGGATAACCTGGTTATGGAACAGAGCATTTTGGGCTCTGCTGGGTGCAAGAAAACTTCCACATAACATGCAGATTTATATTTTATATGTGTGTGACCTAAAGTTTAATGTATCTCTTTTACTTCCATGCTTTTATTCTTCCCATATTTTATTCAACCTTCTCATTCTTTTTGGAGAACAGCTTTCAGTAACTTGGCCTCTTGCTTAAGTAGTGCTTGTCATGATCACGGTCTTATTTAGGCTTTTCCCCTAGATGACCTTTTATCTCTAGCTGTGCTAGTGGAGTCACTTACTTCATGGCCCCATTTACTACAACCTCAGGGAGCCATCTCAATTCACCTTTCTGACAGGTTTCTCAATTATCCTCATGGACACCAGAAATCTCACTCTTATAGATAAGAGCTATGGTCTACACTTTCAGGGAACATATGAGCTTCCTCCCTTCCCTTCTAAATCTGGACAAATCCCTTTCCCATTTCTTCTAACAAAAATTCAGGTAATTTTGGAACATGTATCTGAGGGCCTGAGCAAAACAAATGGAGTAGAAAATGAAGGTCAACCCAACCCAACCTGTTGGGAGTATTTTAGCCAATAGATAACAGTCCTAACCTTTGCATTTGGAACTTTCCAAGGCTTTTTCTTAAACATGGAGGAATAAGCTTCTATCTCTACTGCCTTAAAAAAATTACTGAAATCTTGTATTATGAGGATAAATGGAAGGGATACTTTTCTTCAAATAGATGGATTCAGTAAGGGCTCCAGCCTAGTCTTTAAGGAATCATAGAGAGCTGAGGGTATGGAGAGATCTAGAGGGGATAAAAGGGGGACACCAGTGCCACTCTCTGTGCCAGAGATCTCTGGTAGGAAAGTTGAACTTCAAATTTGGAGCTATAATACTAGGAATGGACTAAACATGAGACCCAAGATGATGACCATTTTTTTTTTTTTAGACAGGGTCTTGCTATGTATTTCAGGTTGTCCTTGAACTCACTCTGTAGCTCAGGCTGGCCTTGAGCTTGCAGCACTCTTCCTGCCTCAGCCTCCCAAGTGCTGGGATTACAGGAGTGTGCCACCATGCCTAGTTGATCACTCTTTTTTTCCCCTGGTACTGGGAATTTAACTCAGGACCTTGCTCTTGCCAGGCAGGCATGGCACCATTGAGCTCCATCCCCGGACCTAGCTGATCACTCTTATCTTGGGAATAATAAGATGCATTAGAATCTTAGTTAATTTTATCATTGCTGAGACAAAATACCCAACACCCAAAGTTAAGGGAGGAAAGGTTTATTTGGCTCACACTTTGTAGAGGTTTCAGTCCATAGTCAGCTGGCTCCGAGGTAGGGTGGCATGGTAGACAAGCATTGCAGAGGAGAAACAGTTCATGGCATGCAAAAGGTAGGAAAGCAAGAAAGGGACTTTAGCAACATTTTTATGTCCCTTTTATATTCTGTCTGGGATACTGGGATCAGGCCAGTGCCAAAACAGTCAGTGGACTGATTTAGTAATCACACACTCTTAATCTCAGCATCACACACTCTATATCCAGCCATCTCTGAAAAAGTCCCACCTATGGCTGCATGAGGCTTTAGGGGGACATCTAAACACAAACCATAACAATTAGGAAACCTGTTAATTATGAGGAAAATCCAGCTGTCTTTCATGGCAGATTAGAAGTTTTCCTGAATACAAACTTAGATTCATTTTCCATGGAAAAATAGGCACTAATGGGACAGCATTTCATTAGTCAATCAGCTCGATATTTTCAATGCACATTACAAAAATTTCAGGTTAAGTCCTCAGACCCCATTGAGCCAATTGCTGGACATAGCCTTTTCTGTGTTCAATTACTGGGATCTTGAAGAAGGTAGAAAGGAGAGGAACCAAGAACAAAGGCAGGCCAAAATTATGGCTGTTGCATTTGGCAGTGCTTTAAGCACACCCAAGTCACCCAAGGGAAAACCCAGGGCTAATCAAGAAAAGAGTTCCTGCTTTATTTTATTATTATTATAAAAGTTATTAATTTTGAGACAGGGTCTCACTATATAGTTCAGGCTGACCTCGAACTCATGGAGAGCCTCTTGCCTCTAGTTTCCAAGTGCTGGGATTACAGGCACAAGTACTGTACTAGACCACAGCCAGGCCCTGCTCTATATTGGGTGGCTGCTGTGACTGATCCATGACACCAGAGGACACCAGAGTGGGGCTATGCTGGCCAAAATCTTCACTTCCTGCTCTGATGAGGAGGACTAAAGGGGCCCAGGGAAATAGCAATGCCTCTGTCCGTGGGTATTTCCATCTCCTGTGAGAAGGTTTGAGTGACCCTGGATGTCATGGGTAAGCAAATTTAATTCCTTATGGATACAAAAGTGGCTTTCTGTGTTTTAACCTTCTTCTCTGGAAAACCTTCCTCTAGATCTATTGTCATGATTAGGGTAGAGTGGAGCCCTAGTCAGAACTTCTTTACTCTTGTTTCGACATGTCAATTCAAAGATCAAGTATTCAACTATGAGTTGTTAATTGTCCCATAGTGTCCTACTCCCTTACCAGGAAGGGATTTACTATTAAAATTGGAGGTGATTCTCCAATTCTGGCAAGGGCTCTAGAAAGAAAGTACCATCTCCATTCTGCATGGAGATCTCAGTTCTCCAGAAAGGTCAAAAGGGCCAACAAGATCCTAAAGTAAACTCTGGCCATGCATTGCTGAGAGACTTCTGAGTCTTGGTTCCAATTATTGCCAATAGCCCTCATGAGGATTCAAAACACCCCAAATATTGGGTGAAGTATGGCTCCATTTAATATGTTACATGGGAGGTCTTTTTTATCTTTTGATATGGTAGTAGACCCAGAGGCCACAAGGTTTTACAATATCTTATTAACCTAGGCCAAATATAACAATCTATCCAACTATATGGGAACAAAGTCTTGTCAGCTTCTGTACTATGGGACCACCTGCCATGGAGATCAAGTGTTTGTTAAAGCTTGGAAAGAAGGAGGTCCTGCAAACCAATTAAACCCAAATGGAAGGGTCCATTTTCAGTGATCCTTGCCACAACTGCTGGAGCAAAGGTGAGAAGATAGATAGCTGGATTCACCTTTCTAGGATAAAGCCATCTCTACATGACCTGTCTGAGGCAAAGGATCACCCCCAAAAGAAAGCTACTCCTGTGAATCTCTGGAATATCTAAGGCTCCTCTTCAAAAAGCAAGACTCCAAAACTGCTCTGGGTGCAGAGAAGTAGAGTTGTTAATGTCCCTGATCCACCACAGCTTAAATGGGCACCTGCTTTAGAACTCTTGTTTTTAATAGGATCCATAATGTGGGTAATCCTGCTAGGGATACAACTCTCCAGATTTTTTTTTTTTTTGGTACTGGGGATCGAACTCGGGTCCTTGAGCTTGCGAAGCAGGTGGCAAAACCACTGAGCTAAATCCCCAGCCCTCAGGCTTTTGGTAATCTCTCTAATATCCCTCATTGTCATGCTTTTCCCTCCACAGGGAACATGAGACTAAAACTCATTAGTAAATTTCTCCCAAATAATATCACAGAGAAATAATCTCTAGTTGCTGGATTCATCATTCATTCATTTTTTAAGATAGACCAAGAAATATTCTGATCTGTTCCTCAAAATGCTTTCTTCCTCTTTGATCTTACTTTCCTTTTTTTTCTTTTTCTTGATACTACAGATCAAACTTGGGACCTTCCCTCAGACAAAGGTCTACTATCTCGAATCTATAAAGAACTT
>NW_004624775.1:980173-994141 GCF_000247695.1 Heterocephalus glaber | reverse complement strand
CCAATAAAAGGATATACAACCCCCCTCCCCCTCAAAACTTGGAACCTTGTACTTGCGAGGCAGGCGGTGCACCACTGAGCTAAATCCCTGGCCCTGATCTTACTTTCCTAAAATCTCTGGGTTCCTCCCTCTCAGGACCACTTCAAGGTCATCCAGGTCCTTGTCATATTTGACCCCTGTCTCTTCAACCTAATAGGAAAGTTTGTCCGTTCAAGGTTTCAGATGATGGTCCAGGCTACAAGCCATGACTCTCCTGACAGATTCATAGCTTTCCCCTTTGAAGGGGCAGCTCATTAATTTCTCGGAAACAGGCACTAATTGTTTTCTCATTGTCTTCTGACAGGTTCTTATCAGCCTGGCTGGTAAGTTCCAATACCCCAAGGTAGAAAGAGAGCACATAATACCCAGTAGAAAGAACCTATAGCCCCTTTCAGCAGGAAGCAACTATAAGAAGAAAGTGACCTCCACTCCCTCAGCATCCCATAAAGAATTATAAGGATTATGTCTCTCAGGGGAGGAGAAAATGAAGTAGGAGACTCTAGGCTTGGCTCCTGAGCACTGTACACAGAACCAATCAGAAAGTGATATTTTCAATACCTCCTTTGAATTTGGTCCTATCTGCAGGATCAATCAGGAAGTGCTATTTTCAATTCTCCATATACATCTGGTTGGAAGCCAAATGAATTTTTTGATAGGGCAGGTTAAATCTGGAGCCAGGCCAACTGAGATTTTACTAGGACAACTGTCATGTCTTATTTGCATTAAGGAGAAGCCAACCTGGGAATTTCAAATAGAAAATTCCCTTTCCCTTATCCTCAGGGCCTCAACGAGTCTGTTCACCCACCCACTCTCACCCTGTAGAGCATACTTCTTTTCTACCCGCGATAAATGTACACCCTCACTACTTGAAGAAGAAGGAGAAGGAGATGAGGGAGAAGAAAGAGAAGAAGGAATCAAAGGAGAAGAAGTAGGAGGAAGAGAAGGAGAAGGAGAGAAGGAAGAGGAGGAGGAGAAAGAGAAGGAGAAGGAGAAGAAGAAAAGGCAGCTAGGCATGGTGGCACATGTCTATAATTCCAGCACTCAAGAGGCTGAGGCAGAAGGATTGCCAGAAATTCAAGGATACATAGTGAGTTCAAGGCCAGCCTGAACTACACAGCAATACTGTTAAAAAAAAAAAAGACAAAACAAACAAAACACAAAACGAACTAGAAACACTTAAGTAGGTGGATTTAATGATAGTAAAGCACCAATGATATTTTCTGATTTTAATGTTGATGGTTATATTTTCTTGATATTAGAGAATATCCTTGTTTGTAGGAAGCTGAAGTATTTGAGAGTGATGCAATATCAACTACTTTCAGTTTGTTTAGGAGGGAAAGTTGTTTGTGTTATTCTTCCAATTTCTCTGTAAATTTTTTAAACTAGGGTAACCATAGCTAAAAAATTCTTCAACTTAATAACTGGGTTGACTTTAGGGATAATAGGAATTGCTGTCAAAAACAGTTGCAAGTATTCCCAGCAATGAGGTTATCTGTCACATTTTTTAAGAACTCCATTCCCAAAAAGGAACCAGATCACTCCCCCCGACCCCCAACTCTGGTACTTAGCCTGAAACTCACTCAGTTGATTCTCACAGTACTGTTTCTTTTTAGTGATAATCAGTTTCCTCTCTGAGACGGTGTTAGGGGTAGAGGTAGAGCATCCTTAAATCATTAATTCCTTTGCTTCCCAGATGGTTTCTTTTATTGGTTTCTTTGCTTGCTTTCTAACATTTTAAAAATTGTATTTTTACTGTAATTACATGGTTGATAATGGGAATGCATTTCCAGGTCACAAAACATAGTCAATCATTTCACAAAAACCAGAAGAGAGCTCTGATAAATAAATAAGAAAGATTGAATTTTACAAAAAAAAAATCTGAAGTTCAGAACCAAACCCCACTTCTAGTAGAATCATTCAAATGAAAGAAAAAATTGGAGGCCAAATATTAAAATATCTCATAAGATTATTACAGACAACTAAGTTAGACAGAAATTAATATGCAGTCAGAGAGGGATCGGGCCCTCAAGGATGTCAGTGCAGAAGATGAATACACATAAAAATTGTATCTGGAGGTGAATCTGAAGAGGGTCAGACCTCAAGTAGAGACTAATAGCCAGGCCTGCAAGCCTTCCTAGAGATAAACAGCAATTTGAGATTATGCTGTAAATTAGCACTAGGTCCAGATAAACATCAGACGTATAGGTGAGTAACCAGAACATCTGGACTCACACTCCCCTCCCTTTCCAAGAATGCCTTTTTCTTTCCATGTACCCTTGCTATGTGACTCATTTCTCTATTGGATCAACATTAGCTAAGTGACTATACTTATAATCCTATAGGTTGATTGTAGTTTGACTCATGTTGTACCCACATTGTGGTTTTGCTGCATAAATTACCACTGACAAAGGGCCTCAGTGGCCACCCACTGAGGACTCCTCTGGAAATTCAGGAGCTAGTCTTCTTATTTCCAATAAAACTCTCCTAGCATTCTTCTTTGGTTCTTGACTTAAGTCGTCAGTGTTGTGACACCCTAAACTCAGCACATCTGACATCCGACAGTTGAGAATTATTTTTACCGTAACAAAATGACTTTAAGGAATCTGAGATACCATAATGAAATAATTATGGCTAGTACCAATTATAAATCTTAGGAAATTACTCGAATTCTGAGAAGCAATCTGCTGCTTCCTTCTCAATAGTCTGAGTACTGTATTGGAGGCCCAAACCCAAAGCCTGCTGGACTTTTGAAATAGATCCAGGGTCAGACCACTAATGCCCATCTATGGTCAAGTCTGCCTTCCACACTCTTTTGTGACTTTGCTCCTCTATCCCTTGTGGCTCCTGCTGACTCCTCAGGGGGCTGAAAAGCTGAGGACGGCTCAGTTTACAAAACAATAGACGAGACCACTGCCAAGAAGTGCTTGCTCACCTCTCCTTCAACTGCAGGGGAATCTCCCTTTCCTTTCTTGGGGGGAAGCTTACTAGATATTCAAAATTAAGCTGAATCCTTCTCAACAACCCCAGCCCACACCTCCCAGCAAATGAACTTGAAAAAAACCCTGGTGTCAAAAATTACCGCAAACTATATTGCCATAAGAAAAAAATACTTCCTATATTTGAGATCAGAGAACAGAGTGGCAGCACAATTTCCTGGCTGAACACACCAGTGTAATACTTAAAGAGAGCGACTCCTTACTGTTATAGAGACTGGATGGACCGGCCAAGATGACAGCCCAGGAGCATTGATCCTTTCCTTTGGCATCCTCTCAGCACCATGCAAGAAAGAGGCTAAGAGGCAGCCAACATACAGCAGAGAACACCTCTTCTTTACTGCCCTACGCTGACCCCAAGTGCCCGGAGGATGGAGCCACGCTTGCTGACATGGGGATTATTCACATTCATCATGGTACCTGGCTGTATGACAGGTAAGGGGCCATGAATTGTCCTCTGAATCTTGGGAGGGCTCATGAATGTTAGCCCCCTCAGCTCAGAACCAGAAAGGGCACAAAAGAGAAAGTTCTGAGGAGGGAGTTGAATCTTGCCTATGACCTACTGGGGCTTAATTTTATGCCTCAGTGGCCCCTGATCTATAAAGAAAGCACTGAGTGAGGCTCTACTATTATACACAGCCTTGACAGTTAATCCAGGGAGGGATAGAGTTTAATTTTCTAAACAGCCCCCTCTGGCCTTCTCAACTGTAATGTAATACTGAAAAGCTCTTATGGATCTAAGTCCAGGTTAATTTCCCTGAGACATCAGTAACTCATACATGAAACATTAGGATTTTTAACATCTCAGAAAAAATTTAGCTTAAAGGATGGATTCTTTGTTTTTACTGCCTCTAAAAATAACACCTAGAAAGTTTTTAACAAGTGCAACTTCATTGAAATTTCAGAAAATATCAACATATTCACTTTTAGAACATTAATTTTTTGTTTCTCTGTTTATAAATGATGTGTATGATGTGTCTATATATGCAAATTTTTTATCGTCCTGGGTTTTCTTAGATTTTTTTGAGAAATAAAAACCCCACTAACTTAATACCTCAAACCAACCTTCCTATTTGTGAATTTTCTAATATCTTCCCTTGATGATCCAGAAAGATAGATAAGATATAAATATGTATTTTTGAAAGTCTATAGCTTCATATCCTTAATTTCTAGAAATAGACTTCTTTAGGCTGCAGAAAAAAAGTGTTAAGAGAAAAAAATCACTATCATGGCTTTTCCTCACAATAGCCTACCCTGCTTTCTCCAGGGTATTCTTTTAACTTGCTTTCCTCCCTTTTACTTGGTCCAAGATTGCTCTACAGAGCCAGTTTCTCTCCTACCCTCTACTTTTACTTTCTCAAATAAACTTTGTCACTTTTAAAAAAAAAAAGAAAAGAAAAATGCATGCAAAAATTTGGTGGTTTGGGGGAAGTGGCTAGATTGAGTTGGGCTCTGTACTGACCCACTTACAGGAACTTGCTCACTTTGGAGTTAAAGGGGTAATGGTTTTAGGAAGGTTTATAATGTAATTTCTTCCTCAGGAGGGTCTTTGCCAGGCTGGTCCAAGCCAGAACAACAAAAGCTTTATAATCAATGATGTCCTATCTATGGGAACACATTTCAAGCAAATTTGTGTTATTACTAGCCATGAATGATTTATCTAGGGACAAAATGGTCTAAGAGACAGTAGGGCAAGTGAAATATCATGTAGTTACTTTCTTTCACTCAATTTTGCAAAACTCTATCGAATACTTCTTAGATTTCTTTTCAACACTGTAGGAAATAAAAACATGAACAAAACATGGTGCTGATCCTTGAGAAACTTACTACTTCACCAGAAGAGGAAAGGCTCAGATAGACTAACAGTAATGCAGGCTGGGTTATGATGAGGTCTACAGGACCATGGAGCTGCGAGAGGCTTTGGGAAGGTGACATACGAACAGGACTCTGAGGGACTGGGATATTTCTGCAAGTGCAGATTCCAAATAGAAAGGACACACACAAAGCACACAGCAGAGGATTATGGAACAAAAAAATGGTCTGCTGTTCTCTGCTCTAAATAGGCATGTGGGGATACATGAATTAAGACTGGAAAAGCAAGCCCGGTGTGGTGGCACATGCATGTAATTCCAGCACTTGGGAGGCTGGGACAGGTGGATCGCAGTGGGTTTGAGGCCAGCCTGGACTACATAGTGAGGTCAAGGCTAGCCTGAACTATGTAGTGAGACCCTGCCTCAAAACACCAAAACAAAACAAAACAAGAGTGGAAAGGTGTGGTGGGGTCAAAGAAATGACCCAAAGCCTTTGATACCAAGTTGAAATTTTAAAAATTAATTTGGTAAGCAATAAAGGACTACTAGAAAACTTAAAAAAATATGATTCCTAAGTACTTTCCATGTGCCAGACATATGATTCTTATCCTAATCTTTATAACCACTCTGCAGTGTGGATATGGTGAGACCCTAGATGAAGAAGAACCCAAAACTCAGAATTTCACAGGCCCCAACAGCACCAGAGCTCAAACCCAGCCTTCTTGGTTTATGACCTTTGCGCTCACTGCCAACAGGGTCAGATGTGACTCTGATATAGAGTGGAGGGAGATCAGGTGCTGGGAGATAGATTGTGAGGCTCTTAAAATAGCCCAGAGGCCAAAATGAATGAAATAGATTGAATTTCTGGAACTAACAGATGGCACAGGAACCACTCCAGGGAAAGAAGTAATCTCATCTCAGACTTCTTCCTCAGGAGGAATCTAGTCTTAAAATACTAAGTCTTTTTTAATCCTTTGGGATGAGAATTCTCTTAACAAAATCAATGGACTGTCAACAGATACAATTTCTAGCTGATTCATAAGGCGGATTTTTCATTCTGAAAATTTCCAAAGCCACCATTTAAAATTGTGATGGGGTGCAGGGGATATATTAGTCAACTTGAGTGTTTTTATTCTCTATATTACTGGGTCCTGGGATGTGGTTAAAAAGAGAATTCTCCTGATGTTGCCAACACAGCAAGTTATTAAAGGCATCTTTCTCAGAATTGTGGAAATTCTGAGTGTTTACATGTCTCTTAATCATCTCTCTTTCATTCTAGGAATTCTGTGATCAAATCTTTATCCCCTAGACTCAAAAACATATATATAGAAAGAAAAGGCACAGAAAACCATTATGGCAATATGTTTGTCTAATTATCCCTTCTTGTAAACACTACTGCCTACACTAGAGTTTCCCACCTTCAAATTTGCCATTAAAATATAAAATGTTTTACCCTTCATTTAATCTTTGAGTTGCTCTAGACCCTCCACCCCTCAAAAGTATTGCTACCATCTCTTGTTCATCTTCAAGTCAGACTCAAAGAGGGAGGGCTTTGGCAAGCATTGGGAATACCTTATAATATAGCCACTATTTTCTTTAAAACAGTGTGTTTTAAATAGCTGTTTGATGTATTGTCTGTACATATGCTCTCTTTTGGACTTGAGAATTGAAAAGAAAAGAATCGACTTTATAGTTTGGTACAAAACAACTGGCTTCACTGATGCTAGTTAGAGATGCTAGTGAAGAATGGCTAGTGTACTCTACAACTCCACTGTGCCCTCATCACAAAGACAGTAATTCTTAGAATTTGTTTGGCTAAAGCCATAATATTCTGAAATTTAAAAAAAAAATTTTTTTTTGGAGACAGGGTCTCACTATGCAGTCCAGGCTGGCCTTGAACACACTATGTAGCCTAGCCTGGCCTCAAACTTATGGTCATCCTCCTGCCTCAGTCTCCCAAGCACTGGCACTATAGGCATGTGCCACCACACCCAAGCCTTGGTATTCTGGATACTGGTGTGCAATTTCTGTGGAAGTCATTCCTAGGCATAGGCAAAATTAAGGCAGGCTATTACTCAACACAGTGACTATTCAAGTTAATTCCCTGATCCCCTAATTGTCCAATGATGAATAGGAACTTTACAAATAAACAGAATTCCTCTAGGAAATGGGGCATGTCATCTGAGGTTAGTGGGGAATAGAATTAGGATGAAAATGAACTTTGCAGGAAGAGGAAAATGGAGCAAGACACTTTCTGGTGACATTGTTGGGGACCAAAGAGAAGATATGCAGAAAGTCGTGTTAAATTACTCTCTGTGAAAGGAAGTTGACCAAGAGATCTCAAAATTCCCTTCCAGTTCCATCACTCTATGTCAAGAATTCTGAAAAGAAAAAAGCTTTACTTAAAAAGTACTTTCAAGTGAGGGTACTTTTGGAAGTGGAAAAATTTTCCAGCTGAAGACATGCTCAGCAGGGTCAGGGTTAAGAGATCTTGAATGTCAACAGACCAAAGCCTGAAATCTCATTGTAGGTTATTTCCAGCTCTTAAAAGGTACTGCCCAACACCGCAGTATGACCTGTTGCTTCCGTACTGCTGCAGTGGTAGGTATCAAGTCAAAAATACCGCATAGATAGACCAACAGTATTGTTATTCATTTGCTTGGTGAGGGAATTTCTGCCCCCAGTGTCCTTGTTTCTCACAGGAGAGGTTTTACATGAGTGGGAATCTAGCTGTCTTCTCTTTTTACCAAGCCATTCGCTGTGAGGAAAGGAGAAAGGACCTTAATTCAATAGATTGCTTCAAAAAGTTATGAGCCCTTCATCTGTGAGCATGTTCAAGTAAAAACTACTAAAATCCAGGTTTCTTAAATTCTAGCCCAATTTTTCTTGTACATTTTTACATTGATTTGCAGTGATACTCCTTCATCTATCCATTCCTGCATTAGAATTACAGAGATGAACAAGGTTATAGTCTTATTCCTTAAACTGTTTATAGTGTAACAATGGAAAGAAACATCTGTTGACCAATTCCTATCTTGAAGATTGCCCAGGGACTGCCAACAGTATTTACAAATGAGTATCCCATCACTAATTTCCACACCATGTTTTCAAGTAAATCACTCATTTAGGGGAAAGTGATATTATAACCATCTTTAGGAATTTTGGGTATTCCTACTCTAAGATTCTTCACATAGTTTTGGCTACTGGACTGACTTTAATGTACTCTGGAATTCATTTTCATCAACAAGAGAACACAGATCCCACTGGGAAATGGTTTTGGAGCAACGGTTCCCAACACCAGCTGCACATTAGAATGTGCATCTGGAATACTATAAAAGTGATAATCTAGACTCATTAAGACTAATGAAGTCAGACTCTCTGGGGAGGAGAATCAGAAATAACATTGACATTTATTGCAAGTTTCTCAAATGACTTAAGATGCAGTTAGGATTGAATCCTATAACTTTAGGGAGACAAAAGAACAATTCCTATAGTTGGCTAATTCTATTATTCCAGCTCTATTCATCGAAAACACAGCAGTTCTTCTCAAACTGTGACACATTTACAAGTCACTTGGGGATCTTGTTATAAAGCAAATTCTGATTCTGGAGAGCTGGTTTGGTGCCTAAGATTCTAGTGCAAACAGGCTCCAATGTGAAGCCCTTTGTTGTTAGTGCGTGGACCTCATTTTGATTAGCTAAACCATTGTGTAACTGAAGAAATGTGTTGTTTCTACCCACACAGAACTTGCAGTTAAAATGGGAAAACAATTCTGGAAAAGATCAAATAATGCTATAAGTGATCAGAATAGGAAGAGCAATATTTTATCTGGGTAATGAGGAAAAACTCAGAGAAGGTACTTCTAGGCCAAACTAGCTCTGAATAATGCTTCTAACAACATGAGTTAGGCCGGACAGAATTTTATAATGTTTTCTGCTGAAGTTGTATATATAGAACATACTTCATGAATAGCAAACTAAAGATAATTTGTCATGTGTGTGTATGCATTTTTTGGTATGTTGAACACAAGGCTCAAGTGCCTAGTGATTCTCTGATAAAGATTAATATTATTGCTCAGGGAAAAAGAATTTGAGTGCTCCTCATCTTGCTTTGATCCTATAGTGTCTGTAGATGTCACTGGTCTAAGGTAGATTTCCCTGATGTGATGGATCATTGAACAGCATGACTAGTACCATGTAACACCCCTGGCTAACAGTAAAAGAAGCCCTGAGTCTTATTTCCCTACACCCAAATTTTACCCTGACCCAGAATTAGCTACCTGTACACCGCAAGGCTAGAGTCCCAGGGCTTCCATCCTGACAGTCTACTCCCACACTGCTACACTCCCACCAATTTACAATGCCTTTGACCAGTAGCTGTCAACCCAGTACCAGGCTCCCTGCAGACAGGAGGGCTTCAGGCAGCAGAAAACTCTCAAGCACTAAAGTGTGAGTGGCATGAGTAGAAACTGATCAGACAGTTTCTGCACTGAAAAGAACAGAAACAAGGAATGAGTACTGGTCAGAAGTGCTCATATCCTGTGAACAGGCCACTGGTAGGCCTGGCCCATGTGAAAGGTATGGCCAGGTGTGCTTAGCCTGCTGTCTCCCCTTTCTCAGGGCTTTCCTGCCATACTAGATGCACTGGAAGAATACACTTCTAGTATACAGTGTGAAATTGTACAAGTAGCAGTTGAGTAGATTCTCCCACCCAAAAAAGAAAGGGCAATTGTGGGGGGGGGGAGAAGGAGGGAAAGAGAGAGAGGGAGAGAGACAGAGAGACAGAGAGACAGAGACACACGGAGATAGAGAGAAACAGAGACAGAGAGACAGAGTGACAGGGAATTAAAACCAGGGAATGCTGAGCTACATCCCTAGCTCTTTTTATTTTACTTTGAGACAGAGTCTCACTTTTCCAGACAGACCTTGAACTTATGATTATCCCAAGTAACTGAGACACCACACTAGGATAGAGCAATGTATTTTTGAGGAATGCAAAGAAAGTTATAAAGAAGCAAGTGGTTCCTTTAACTCAAAGAGCATTTCTCCAATAGGCCCTGATTTCCTACAAAAGAGAAAGATGAACAAAAGACTCAAGCTTTGAGCTGAGGAGCAGATGGTGGCTTAGGGCAGGCCCATGTGAAAACATTGATAGTAATACCTATTTTTCCTTTCATGCTCGTTGGCTTTAAGCCTTGTTCCAAGAAACACTAATGATAATAACAAGAGTGAATATTCACTGCCTACGTGTTATCGTTTAAGTATTGTGTACATAGTATTGCTTTGGTTAAAACTTAAAATAGATCTTATTGTTATCCCCATTTTACACTTGACAAACTGTGGCTTACAGAGGTTAAATAAGTTGCCTCATATAACACAACTAGGAAGAAGCTAGGATTTAAATCAGTCTAATGCCTGCCTTTTTACTACTATTCTAAACTGCTGCTATGAGTCAAATCCTTGACTCATATGTTCTATGTTAGCAAAGAAGTTATTTTTGCCTTACAAAAGTTGAGATAAGAGTGCTCCAAGCTATGTCCCACAGCTCCTTCTTGGCTCTGCATAAGTTAAGAGCACCTGAGCCTACAGATCCGAGCTGTAGCCACCACACACAGCGGTTTCTTGGGTTACTCAGAGCCTCTCTTAAGAGCTCTCCGGCCCCACCTGGTCCTTGGATTCTGAGCGCTCTGGATCCTTCTGTTTCCCTTTAGCTCTGCTTCCACCCTCAAGGAGCAGCTTGAGGTGTCTTTCTTGCATCTAACTATGCTTCAAAGAAAGTATCACAGTCAAGTCACCCCAGTAGCCACAAAACAGAGGAAATTCTGAGCACCTCTGGGCATGAGTCACCATACTGTGTTCAGGAATTGCCATCTCTGCCCACAGAATCACCCACTCTTTTCTGTTTGGGACCAAAATAGATACCTTCTTCAGAAGCCTGTTGCTTTCTGTACTCTCAGCAGTCAAAAAACAAAGTAAAGGATAGGTGTGTGTCTAGGTGTGAAAAGTGGCTGTACCAGTGGAAGCTACAGGTGAATGAGACAGACAGAGGAAGAAAGAAGCCTTAGAGTGATGAGAGACAACCTCTTGGTTAGGGAAGGACTTCTGGTTATTTGTCCATTTCTTTGTACATTCATTCAGTGAATATTTATCGAGCAACTACTATGTATCATACACAGAGTTAGAGACCCGAAGTTGAGTACATCTCAGTTGTTGGCCTCTACCAACGTCACCGTCTGCCAGGAGAGAAATATACCACAAGGCTATTATGACACAAGTTAAGTGCAGAGATGGAAGTATAAAGAATTGATGGAACACACAGGCTGATATTCCCTACTCCTGCAAGACATCCTGTTAGTAATTGCCTCTCATTGATATTCGTGTTTGAAACAGAGAAATGGCTGGAGAGCTCTGTTTTACTGCTATTAACTGCTACAATTATATTTTGAATTTAAAATAATATAGATGGAGGATATGTAGTTTTCTTTGTTCAAGAAATTCCTTTAGGAATAGTTCAGGTGGGAGCATTTAAACTCTTTTAATAACAACCCAACTGTTCCCACAGCCCCTAGAATCTTACAAGCACCATGTATGGACAATGCTGATCAACTGCCACACACCCAAGTGTGAATCATTCTGCAATCCAAAAGCTGTCCAAGGGAGGAAGGACCCTCATTAATTTGGTTTATTTGGTTTACATTAATACAGGAGGCGTTTTTTTCCATCTTTTCTCCCCCTACTCTTTTTTTTTCTTTTTTTGAGTCAGAGTCTTGTTACATTATGCAGGCTGGCCTTGAACTCACCTCATCCCTCTGTGTGTCACCAGGCCCAGCTCTTTCTTCCCTCCCTCTCTCCCTTCCTTCCATTTTTCCTTTCCTTCTTTCCTCCCTTCCTACTTTCTCTTTCTTTCTTCCTTTCTCTCTCTCTTTCTTTCAGTATTTCTTTCTTTCTATGCTGGTGGTTGAACTCAGTGCCTCATGCACACTAGGCTATCTACCACTGAGCCACATCCCCAGCCCTTATTAATGTGTTTTTTAAAGCAAAGAATCAGTATCCTTTTAAAACATATGTAATTTAAATATTCATTAAAATGTTCATAAAACACAATAGCATTTATAAATGATGTATAAATTAAAATATATATGTTAAATATACATATTTCAATTAAATGCACCCCTTGAAGTAAATTGGCCCATCTCCCCAGAGAAAGATCTCTTTATCATGTTACCAAGTAAAGGGCAAAGGAATGGTTTTTCAAGTTTTGTTCAAAGTCCTCCAGCGTCTAGGTTGACGTCAGCCTCTTCTTGTGGTGCCCTGAGAGTTTCCCAGGAGTTTTGGGGCTGTTGATTTGCTGGCGGCTGGTGTGTGACACTTCGCAGGCTGTTGCAGGCTTCCCCAGCTGATGAAACAAGCAGAGCCTTCGAGCCAGCTGAGCACCCTGTGTGGTATCTGCTTCCGGCCCTTGTGGTAGTGACACCTCTGTTCAGAGCCTAATTTAGAACAAAAAGAACCTTTGAAAAAGAGAAAACTCCATATTTTAAGTGGAAAGCAAAACAAACAAAAATTGTTTTAGGGCTTTTTAAAATAAAGGGGCAGTTTCCTCAGACATCCTGCTGCCAGCTGGCTTGTGCAGACCGCAGGACAAGCTTGTCAGCTCTGGTGTTGAATCCTTGCTGGTTGCTTCACTTCTGGTTTTCACTGCCTCTCACCCACTGGACCATCACTTTCACTTTCTCTCTCCCACAGTTTTTCAAGTTCCATTTCTCTTGCCTGGTTTTCAAGTGGCTTGTGCTGAGGAATAGTAGGGCAGAGAGTGCCAAGGCCACAGAGGCCTCAGACTCGCATGCTCTACCTCCTCCTCCTCCTGGGATCCATCACAACTGCTGAATTTCCCCAGGCCAGCCAGGTCCTGAGCCACATCTTCTACATCTGTTATCTCATGGAGTCCTCACTACAATCCCAGAAGATAGGGACCCTTATCAACATTCTCATTTTACAGGTGAGGAAAATGAGGCCGTGAGACAGAAATTCACTAGCCCCAAAAAGCCAGGAGCTAGTTCATGTAACCAGAATCTGTGCTCTCACCCTGTATGCAAGAAGCAACCCACCAAAGGGTGTTTAAAGCCACACTTTGATCCACCTTCACATTAATCTCATGATGCTTTGTCCCTGTTCAAAGAGCTGTGACCATTCTCCATTACATCTGGGACTCATGTCCACGTCCTCTGCCCAGCACTCAATCTTCTGTCCAACCTGGAACAACAGTCTGCTCTCCACATATAGCACACCCAAGCCAGCTAGTCTTCTCCTGTCCTTCATTGAAATTTTCTCACTTGTGATTTTCAAGCTTGGCTCTCTGGGGCATCTACCCTCATTACTGGAATCATCTTCTACATCTCACCTGCCTACTGAAATTCCTCCTATCCAGAAAGTACCTTGGGAGAATGGAAAGGACTCATGAATTTGGGAGTCTGATAGGATCAAATTCTAAGCCTAGCTTGAACTTGTGCAGTTCTACTTTTCTTTACAAAAATCATGGCATGCCTTTCCATGTGGCAGGAATAGGATGACTGTGGTACAGTGAGCACTGGGTAAAGAAAAAGAAGGCTAGTCTGGCAATGCAGAGGGATGCCAGCAAAGGTCCAGGAGGTCTACTAGAGATAGGTGACAACTAATGGGAGATCTGCCAGGCCACCAGGACTTAAGAAGATGAAAACTAATTAGTAAGCACAACATGAATATAATGGTTAATTTGTGTCAACTTAGCTGAACCAAGGGATTCCCTGAAAGTTGGAAAAAGCTTATTTCTGGATGTCTGTGAGGGTATTTCCCAGAGACACTATCATCTGAGTTAATCAGAATGAAGAAAATTTTGAATTTGTAGACTGAGTAAAGAAAATCACTTTTGCCAGTGAGAATGGACATTGTCCCATCTATGAGGGCCCTATTAAAACAGAAAGGCAGAGGAAGGACAGATTCTGTCTTTCAGCTGGACATTCACCTTCTTCTGCATCAGATGTTGGTTCTGCTGGGTCTTTTTTTTTTTTATTAAATTCTTTTATTGGTACATTGTAGGTTTACAACACAATTACATTTCTCATTGGGAATTGTACCTTTACATAATGCATC
>NW_004624775.1:959569-970099 GCF_000247695.1 Heterocephalus glaber | reverse complement strand
GAGCCTGGGATGGAGGCGGGGAGCTTCCTCCCGGGTTCTGGGACTGGCTGAGCTTCTCTGCCCTAGGAGCCTGGGATGGAGGCGGGGAGCTTCCTTCCGGGTTCTGGGACCGGCTCTGTACTAAACTCTTAAGCAAAGTCATGTAGAAGCAAATTAGGGCAGCATATGGAACCTCCAGAACTTGAAACCCAAATAATGCTTCCCCCTATCCATGGTTTAGGGGTACATTTCCACATCTGGATTATCATTCTGCATGAAAGGGTTTGATCCCTGTCAAAATGCATACAGTTTGTGTCTTGCTTAAATTGATTTTGAATTCTGGAGAGCGGGATAGCAAAGGAACACTAGAGGAGCCTCTATGAGATGAGTGAGGAGGGAGGCAGAGTGCAAGTGTGACCACTGTGAACGTTGGAGTAGAGCATCTGGGTGTGGACACATGCATGTGGTGTGCCTGAGCTGAGGGCAGTTTGTGTCGACATGACCCACCCTTGCCTGATACCAGCAGGCCAAGCCACAGATCTGAGGAGCAAGGCTTGGCATTTTCCCTTTTTCCTTGTGGTCTTAAGTCTCTGCCCTGCACCATATTTACATACCTGGTCCTTCTTTAAAAATCTCAGGGGAAGTCCCCTTCATATCCAGTTGAAATGTCCTCATCAAGATTCTGTTTGCCAAAAACTGTGGGTGACATTCACAAATTTAGTGTATTTTTACTAAAAATATGACTCTGTCTCAAGAAATTCATTTCCAAGATTTGAGGGAAAATTGCTTTCAGGTTTCAAAGAAAGAGTATATTTCTCCTCCCCACACCCTTGTTTTTCTTATCTGATGATACTTTAACTTTAATCAAGTTGACATTCTGTGGTAAACTTGTGGTTAATTCTTTCATGCACTGAAGCTTGGTATCAAGTGAGGAGATTCGGGGAGGGAGAAATTACCAACCTCTAACGGTTCATTTGCTGAAGCAGTTGAGAGTCCCAAATCTGACAGTTTAGAGACAGCTGTGCAGAGGAATTCTTTGGCTTCTTGCCTCCTTTTTGGTTACAAAGTAAAGAGAAAATAACAAAAGCCCCTGAACTGTTGGGGGTTTTTGCTTGTTTGTTTTTATAATGAGTGTTGATTTAAGCACCGGTTTTTGAGTCACATATTCTTGGTTTATGGAAACTAACAATTCCAGAGGCAGCAAGGCCAGAGAAACCGAGGTCAGATGACACAAATGGTCACAGATAACCAGAGCTAATGCTGCGCATTGAAAAAAATGCTAAGAAGCCCAGCAAAGTTTAGGCACTACACTTGGGAGCTAACTAGGGAAAAGAAAAAGAAAACAGTGGGTGGAGGGTGGGTGGGACATAAATCCTCCAAACCATCAATGTCTTTTAGGCTATATCATTTTTTGTTCTGGTTCATATGTATATGTATAAATTTTCATGTCACTATAATTATGCCATTTTCAAAGTCTCCTTACCACCCCTTTTAGAAAGCTGCTTTAGGCTTAACCATTTTTGCTGAATTCAACTGCTGAGGATTTAGATTAGTGATAGAAATGGTACATTTAAGAAAGAAAATTGGAAGTCAGATTTTCCTGCTGTGGGAGGGTCACTCAGTTGGAAGAGGAACATTTCCTTCTTCTAATAAATGTCCATCTCCATAAATGGAATGAAAAGACCCCAAGTTTGTCACCTTCTTGGAAAGAAGCTTCAGAAAAGAATTAGTGTCCTAAGGCTTTGGGAGGTTGGCATGAAAAAACTATTTGTTCTATAAATATTTTTAAATTATTAAAATTCCAAACAATAGAAAAAAAGCACAAAGATTAATAGAGGTATCACATGGCTATCATCAGAATTTAGTAGATGCTTATAGTTTATGTTGGTTGCTTCAGCCTTTTCTGCTTATTTCTAATACCTGTTACAGCTGTAGTGAATTGTCCCTTTTCCCCAACCCAATCCCATCCTTCCCCTCAAGGAATTGTTCTCTTGAACCTGGGTTGTACCTTCTAGCACAAAATACAATACTGGCTTGTTTTATATTATAAATATACACACATTATACATTTCTTTTTGCAACTTTTTTCACACAAACTAGTGCTGTTGAAATTTGTAAATGATACCTGCTTATGCTTCTTAATTCCTGCTTATTATTTTAGTGTATAATTATTCTAGTGTATAATTATTTCTATTACCCTAAAAGTATTTTTTCTTTTAATCATTAAGGAATATTATTTTAATTATCTTTGAATGGCCTTTTTATTATATAAAATGATCATATGATTTGCTCCCTTTAAGCAGTAAAAGCAGTGCCTTACATCAAGAGATCTACTACTCTTAAACCGTTCATCATCGCTGGGCTAAATTCTAACTAATCATAATGTTATTTTTTTTCTTACTACATTGCTAGAACTGGGTGCATATATTTAATTCAAGATTCTAACATCAGGGCTGGGGATTTAGCTCAGTGGTGCTGCGCCTGCCTCCAAGAGCAAGGTCTGGAGTTTGATCCCCGGTACAAAAAAAAAAGATTCTAACATCTATTTTCATGAAACTGTTCCACAATATTCCTTTTTTTCTACATTCTTGCTAAGTTAGGTAGAAAGATTAAACTAGCTGTATAAAAGGAAGTGGGGCAAGTTACCCCTTTTTGTTTTAATCCTCTGAAATAGTTTGTATAAAATAAATGATATTTTTGGTAAAGCTTATTTTGCATGTTCATTCATGAGCTGATTTTTTAAAATTCCTGACTTAATCTCTTTATTGGTTATAATTCTATTCTACTTTCTTTTGAATCAACTTCTTCCTCTTGAATCTATCTATCTATCTATCCATAGTTTTGTAGCTGCTTATTTCATCTGTTTTCAAATTTATTGGCAAAATTTTTTCACAATGGTTCCTTTATTTTATAGTTCTACTAGACCAATAGTTATACCTCCCTTTTCTTTATATATTGTTTCTTTGTACCTGCTCTATTTGTGATCATTGTGTCAGGATCTACTTAAATAGCTTCTATTTTAGTTAATTCACTGTTTTTTTCTATTTTATCAATTCTTCCCATAATCTTTATCACAACTTTATTATATCTTTTTTGAGTTTATTCTATTACTCTTAATTCTTGAATTAAATGTATAATTAGATACTATTCATTCCTTCATTTAAAAAATGTTTTCTAGGGGCCAGTGATGTAGCTCAGTGGCACCACACCTGCCTGGTAAGGTCAAGGTTGTGAGTCCAATTCCCAGTACCCTCCTCAAAAAAAAATTCCATTGGGACTATAAAGTTCCTGGTAAGTATCATTTTTAGCTGAGTTCACTATGTTTTGGTATTATTACTTTCATTGTAATTCAGTTCAGAATATTTTACAGTTGTATTTTGAGTGCTTCCACTATTCATAGATTAACTTGAAAATGTTAGAATGTATTTTTTAAAATGTGTGGGCTTTTGTTGTTATTTGTGCTTTTGCTTTTTGTTCTTGATTTCTGATTTCATTGCACTGTGGTTAGAAAATGAACCTATATGATACTTATTCTTTCATATTTTTTGATATTTCCTTTGTTACCTAGTAAGAGGTCAGTTTTTAAAAATATTCCATGTATATTTGAGAAGAATGCCGATTTTCTATTTGTTGGGCACATGGCTATACACATATCCATTAGATCAAGCTTGTTAGCTATCAGTTACAAGGTCTACTTACTCTATCCTTTTACAGAAATGTGATATGTTAACATTTTCCAGTTTGTTTGAGATTGTTAATTTCTTTTTGAAATTCTTCCAATTTTAAGAAATATATGCTGTTGAATGTATACAGTGCTATTGTTTAAATGTGTCCCCCAAAAGTTCATATGTTGGAAACTTAGTCCCCCAATTCATATATTAATTGCTATTTGGAAGTAGAGCTTTTGGGAGGTGATTAGGGTTAGATAAGGTGATGGGAGTAGGACCCCACTAATGGCATCAGTGGCTTTATAAGAAGAAAAAGAGATATCCAAGCCAGCATACTTTCTCTGCTCATCACATGATGCCCTCTGCCTTTTTATGATGCAGAAAGAAAGGCCTCACCAGATGTATAGCAGATGCTAGTGCCATGCTCTTGACCTTTCTAGCCTCCAGAACTGTGAGCCAAATAAACTTCCATTCTTCAAAAATTGCTTGGTCTCAGGTATTTTATGATAGCAACAAAAAATGGACAAAGACATAGAGGTTCAAGATTATTATGATTTCCACAATGGTTTTTATCTGTAAAAATGCTTTTATTTTGTATAGTCTGTCTGTCTATGTGTCTCTCCTTTTCTCTCCCTCTCTGTCTTCATGGTGGGGAATGAACCCAGGGCCTCACATATGCTAAGCACATGCTCTACCCCTGAGCTAAGATACACCTCCAACCCTTGTCTGGTTTCTCTTCTGTTAATGCAGTTAGGAGCTTTCTTTTGATAAATATTTGCATAAATTGTATTTATCAACCCTTTAGTTTGATCTTAACATGTCATTATGTTGTAAAGATTTCTGGAGATAACAAAAATGAGCTTTGGGGTTTTTTGAGGGGATGGGGTATAGAAGGGTTTTTCTTTCCCCCTCAACTGTCTTGTTTTCTAAGTACATGATAAATTACTTAGGCAAGATGATTATTTTGTCTTCCTTTCTCCAACAGCTATGCATTTCATCTCTGTTACCAGCTTTATCAGATCACTAATAATGTAGATCCTTTAAGAGGAAAATTCAAAGATACCAATAAGTCTTTGGGTATCTTTGCAAAAAAAAAAAAAAGAAGAGAGAGAGAAAGAGAGAGAGAGAGGGAGGATCCATGGAAAGAGAAACAAAGTGTACAGCTAAAATATTATACCAGTAATTTAGGTTTGGTGTAATAATAGTGGACAATATAGAAACAAGTTATATATGATGTAATATATTCAAAATAATTTAAATAAATAATAGGTGATGTAGGAAGCCAACAACCAAAAATGGCTAGAAGAATTCCAACTAAACCACAGTCATCTGCTTGCCAGTGATCAAGGAATTTGTCATATTTTAATAGACTTGAAATCCTTTGTAATCTACTCCTGTAAATATAGGTGAGAAGAAAGAAATGAATTCAGACTTCTCATAAATAATTCTTAGAATATGAATTCCAAAGAAACTATTTCTTGATTGTGTCACATCAAGCTTTAACCCATTAACATTTTTAGTGTTTTTCCCAGCTCATAAAGCAATTTACATATTTTATCACTTAGTTCTGAAAAACGATGTTCAAAAAAATAATTGCAGCAACAATTAAGATTTGTGGAACATTTTACAGATTCTTAACTTCATTTAACATTGTTTAACTGATGATCACATTTCTGTCATTCATACCCTTACAATCCTTACTCTAACAAAAGATTGTACTTGTAATTCCCAAACACTACATTGTATACCCGTCCTTTCTGCCACGTTGTCTGTTCTGCCTTAACTCACCAGGTGAACTCCCAGCCCTCATTCCATAACCTGGATCCCCAGCAGGGGACTCCCCAGGACAAATCAGCAAGGCAAAGGCAGTGACTAGGGTGTCTGACAATCTCCTATGGTCACATGGCTGGTTGATGGGTTAGAGGAATCTGCCATCTGCTATACAACGGACAACTGGATGCTCAAAGCAAAGCAATAGCATGCAGTCAACACCTCTTGACAAGAACTTATTATGTGTTAGATAAAAACACTTCCTGGATTAAAACCAGCAGAGGGAGGAGGTTGTTGTTGGTGTAACCAGAGATAAATTTCAAAGATGGAGGGTACATTAGATTTTGTCTCTAGGCCATAGATTATACCTCTGATGTGGTTAGTTGTATGCATTAGGGTGCTGGATTTGATAGTGTCCCCCACACCCACCCTACCCCCTAGGAACGGGAGATTGAGTCCAGGACTTTCACACTGAACTACATCCCCAGCCATTCTTATTCTTTTCTTTTCTTTTCTTTTTTTGGTACCGGAGATCGAACTCGGGTCCTTACGCTTACACAGCAGGTGGCAAAACCACTGAGCTAAATCCCTGGCCCCTTATTCTTTTATTTTGAGACAGGGTCTTGCTAAGTTTCCCAGGCTAGTCTTGAACATGGTATCTTCCTGCCTCAGCCTCCCAGACTGCTGGAATTACAGGTGTAGGCCACCATGCTTGGCAATTGACAGTCTTAAAGACACATTGGAGAGGTGAGAGGCAGAGAGAAATGGTAGCTGCTATTGCCACAGCCACTGAGCAGTCAGTCAGAAGGGCTATAAGTGAGTCTTGAAAATCAGTGGAGATGAGAAGAGATGAGTGTGAGAGTATTGTTGAAGTAGAAATAATTACTCCCTGGGATGATTGAAAATGATGGCAAAGAAAACAGGGAATTGAAGGGGATGCTGAAGTTTCAAACTGGTGACTCTGATGATAAACGTCCTTAAGAGAAATAGAGACAGGAAGAGAAACAGAGGTGTTGTGTATTTGTTTATTTTTAACTTTTTATTGTGAGATAATTATAGATTCACACTTCTGTCCTCTTTATTCTTCTACCTTCCTGACACATACATGTTTGCTATTCAAAAGAATTTCCTAAAAGTAAAAGTGAGAGTTTTTTAAAGGCAAAAAATGAAAGCAGCAATATAATAGATTTCCATGTGACTGCTGCTCACCACTTTGAGTGGTGAAATTTGGGCGACTGAATCTCTCTGGACCTCTGTTCCCTGCTATGTAAAATGAGGATAGCAGTATACCTTTCAGGGCTGCTGCAAGCATTGGAGGTAATATACACAATGCAGCTGCACCGAAGCAGAGTTAAGATATCATAGTTATTATTACATAAATAACTTGATACAGAGCTCTCTGACTTCTTCAATGATAACGATCTAAACTAAACCACAACATCACACAAACACCTCTCAGTACCCGGATAGTTTAGATAGTGGAGATACCGCTCAATGAGAGATAATCTTAAACAGGAGGGTGAAAAGCATACTGTTTGCCAGAGCTTGTGGTTCTCTGGGATGGAAAAATCTCTGAAACAGGAGTCAAAGGACTTGGCTACAAGTTCACATTTGCTCCAAACTCATGGAATGACCATAGCCTCACTTTTTATTTTTTAATCTATGTCTCTCCCAGTTCTCAGTTCCTTTTGATTCTTTTAAAAGACATATTCAATATATTAATAAACACTTTCAACATATTCTGTGGTACTTTATTTTGCACCAAAAACATTTTCTATAAAGCCTCAGTCACTGATTTATGTTTCCTAAGAAATTTGGAGAAAACTTTGATGTTATTTTTGGAGTTCTTTTGATTTCAACACAGAAGAAAACAACTTTAGGACCAGATCACCTTTTTACAGAGTGATCCAAGTTCTTGATGTACTCCTTGTAAAAATTAATAAATGGTCATCTAGCAGTTTCTGTGATCTAATCTTTATCCTTGAGCTCTATTGTATAGATAGAAAACAGGAGAGATACAAAGATCAAGCATTTTCTCAGTGCTGGCTGAGCTAAGGGTGAAATAACTTGACCTTCACCCACAGAGCCTTTTCAAAATCTCACTTTTACTTTTAAGAAATTCTTTTGACTAGCAAGCATAAATGTGTCAGGAAGAAGGAAGGATGAAGTGGACAAAGTGTTAATCTATAACGTATCTTAAACAAAGATTCTTATCAAAGCTCAATCTCGAGCTTCTGGAAGTCCCTTTTCTTTTTCTTTCATGCCAGTTGGTCAGAAGGATCAGATAAATTCTTCTCATTTTGAACATTAGAGAGAGAGAGAGAGAGAGAGAAAAAAAAAAAACACCAACTGAAAACATCACCCAGCCCACAGATGTTTTTAACCCACCCATCTACCTTTCCCCAGCCACTGTATCAGATAGCAAATAAAGTGCTTGGGTTTAAATCTCTCCGTGAGCAGATGCAGCCATGCCAAGGCCCCCTGCTGGATGCACTGGAGAGCATGTTGGTCCTTATGAAGGGATTGGGTAGAGGGTGGGATGTACCACCCCAGTGCTCTAGCACTTGCTACTCAAAGTGTAGCTGTGGGTTAGCAGCACCAGCATCATTGGAGAACTGCTTAAGAAACATTCTTAACCCCCATACCCACCCTATCAAATCCCAATCAATAGGGTACTTGGGTGATTTAAATACACACTGCTGTGAAGGACCTCAGCCTCAGTTCTGCTGGTTGTAGAATAACCAACTTGGCATGTGGCTGTGCAGCAGTGGCATTGTCTTGCTGATCAAGAGACTTACTGTCCCCCAAGTATTCTTCAAGTGTTGGCATCTCTCGTTAGCAGCAGCAGCAGCAGCAGCAGCAGCAACAACAACAACAACAAAAGGAGAGGAAGGAAGGAAGGAATTAAAAGAAAAAAAGAAAAAGAAAATTTCAGAATACAATTAATTTTGCTTCTGTCCCCTTTCTAAAAATAAAGGGATAAAGAAACAAGAGTCAGTTTTTATTTGAAAGAAGTGGTGCTGATGACATAAATCAAATTAAGCGTATGACAATTCCACATCAGGTTAAGAACCACTGACCCTTGTCTAGTCCTCTTAATCTTACTGGGTGATGGGGCCTCTTCTCAGGAAGAGAAAGGAGTGATACAGAAGGCAAAGATGACCTCACTTCACCAATGTTTTCATCTTTTATTTGTAATCCAAAAAAGTAATAAAAGCTGCATATTTATCCTCCTGGGAATAGTGAGAGCTGGTGGAAAGTGCAGTCTAATACTCAAAAAGAGGGAGCAGATGCTCGAGAGTCAGAAAAGCTGGTTTGACTTTTTAAAATCTGTTACTATTTGCTCTTGGATAAACTGTTCTAGTAATCTAGGCCATGAGGATAACAATGACTGGTCTTTCTCCATTTAGGACGGGCCTGGAAGAAATGGAGAAGTGGAGTCTCTAGAAATCCATTGGTGGTGATAGTGGGACATAGTGGGAAGAGAAGTGTCTCTGAGGTCCCCCCCACTTTACCCACAATTCTCCCTTTCCCATTCTGTGCTATAATCCAGAGAAAGGTGGCTGTCAATTGTTGTCACTAGTATCTGAACATGTTAACAGAAGAAGCCAAAAGCTCTTCAGTTGTGCAGAGAATTCCTGAAGGCAGCAAATCTACAAATATCCTAGGGAAAGATGCATTAGTGATAATATTCCAGGATAGTGATGGAGATGGAGTGTGGGAAGGATGAGAATGAGTGGGACTCTGCCTGCAGCTTTCAAATCATCATCCATAGCAAATATCTGACATAAGCTATTTTTAAAAAATGTTTAGCATCAGAAGAACTCAGTTTAACTCTCTTGGTACATTCTCTGGCCAAAGCTCTTGGAATATCAAGGGTTAATAATAACTTCTGGCTGTCTCTTTTCCCCTCTGGACAAAGAATAGATATAAAAGCTAAAGGACAAAGCCACATCAATGTACCTTGAAGCCTGCAGTAGGACTCCTCTCCTGGGAATCCCATATTGCCAGCTCTGAATGTTTTAACAAGCACTCCCTATCTCCTACCCCAAAGTTAGCAAACTCTAGTATATGGATCTTTATATTTACACATTAAAATTAAATTCTGTACATGGGCTGAAGTTCTTTCCCCTCCCCCATACATTTAGCCATTAGTTCAAGAAATATTTGTTGAAAAACTTTTCCTTCCCTATGGAATTGCTTTGGCAAATTTGAAAAAAAATTAATTAAATGTACATTTGCGAGTCTATTTCTAGACTCTGTATTTTGTTCCATTACTCTGTTTTTATGACAATACAATGCTGTCTTGATTACTATAGTTTCATAGAATGTCTGACTACTTGAATCTTCAAATTTCTACATCATTTTGTTTTAGATATTCTGGATTCTTTGCGTTTTTAAGGATGTTTTTAAAATATAGCTCACCAATTTATACTAAAAAGTGTGTTGAATTTTTTGTTGCAATACATTGGGTTAACAGATGAATTTAAGGTGAACTGAAAATTTTTTTAAAAACCAGTCTTACTGTCTGTAGACATTATATATTATATAGTTCGCCATTTAATTAGTTCTTTTAAAATTTATCTCACCAATGTTTCAGAGTTTTCAGTTTAGAAGTCATACAAGGTTTTGCTCAATTTATTCATGAATATTTCATGATTTTTGATGTAATTATAAATTCGATTGTTTTAAATTTTTGGTATTTTCTAATTAATTTCTTGAAGTATGCGGAATTCAATATGATTATTGCATATTGAGCTTGCTAAACTTGCTAAGTTCTAAATGTCATCTTGTAGATTTCTTAGATTTATGTAGTCATTTCATCTGTGAATAATGTTTTGTCTTGAAATCTACTTAATAATAATATAGCTGCATCATCTCTTTTATGATTATTTTTGCTTAATATATCTTTTCTATCTTTTTACTTTCAATCTATCACTTTGTGTTTAAAGGATGCCTTCTTGAAGACTGCATATAGTTGAGCCTTGTTGTTTTATCCAGTCTGAAAATTTCTTTTAATTTTTTTCATTTATATTTAATGTAATTATTCATATGGTTGGCTTCAAGTCTACCTTCTTGCTGTTTCCTAGCTGTCCCATATATTCTTTTTTTT
>NW_004624775.1:915162-936547 GCF_000247695.1 Heterocephalus glaber | reverse complement strand
ATCTCTTCCTCTTGGATTGTTCCCTTTACAAGGATGTAGTGGCCTTCTTTGTCTCTCTTAATTTGTTTTGTTTTGAAATCTACTTTGTCTGCAAATAAGACAGCTACCCCCATTTTGTCAGGCTTGTGTCTCATGGAGAACTGTTTTCCATCCTTTTACTTTCAGTCTATGAATTTATTTGTGAACTGAGTGGGTTTCTTATATACAGCATAATGTTGGATTTTTTCTCTTAATCCATTCTGCTAGTCTATTTCTTTTGATTGGTGAATTGAGGCCATTAACATTGATGATTATAACTGATATATATTGGCTTATCCTTGTCATGTTATTTTCTGTTGTTGGCTCTTTTATTTTTTATCCCCCCCCCCTTTAATTTCTTGCCTTTCCTGCTGGATTTGCTCTCTTGGGGCTTATGCAGTTGTGACCTTCATTTTTTTTTTCCAGGATATTGTTTAGAATTGTTTGGAGTGCTGGTTTGGTATTCATGAAATTTCTCAGGTGTTCTTTGTCATGGAAGTATCTTATTTCTCCATCAATTTTGAAAGACAGTTTTGTAGGATACATCAGTCTAGGTTGGAGGTTGTTTTCTTTTAGGGCTTGAAATACCTCACTCCAGGCTCTTCTGAACTTGAGGGTTTGTGTTGCAGAGTCGGCTGTGATTCTTATGGGCTTTCCTTTGTATGTGATTTGTTTCTTTTCTCTAACTGCTTGTAGTATTTTGTTCTTCTGTTGGGTTTCAGGGATCTTGATTATTATACATCCAGGTGCAGATTTTTTTATCATGGCTAGTTGGAGTCCTATATGCCTCACTCATCAGTATGTCAAATCCTTTCACTCTGTTTGGGAAGTTTTCTGTCATTAATTCTGTGAATAGTTTTTTTATGTCATTTGTACTTTCTCCTGATTTTTCATGGATTCCTATCAGTCTTATATTATTCTTCTTTGCATTGTCTAGGAGTTGCTGGATTGATTTCTCATGGTCCCTTACTATTTTTAAGAGTTCCCTTTTTTCATGATCACTGAATGCAATCCTGTCTTCTATATCTGATATTCTGTCTTCACATTAGCTCATTCTGCTGGGAGTTCTTTCAATAGAGTTTTTAATCTCCTGGATATCTGTTTGAATCTGTTTCATAGATTCCATTTGTTTCCTATGCTGGGCATTCATCGTTTCCATCATGGTCTTGAGCTCATCTATTTTTTTATCTGTTTCTGTTCTAGAGTCTCTAATCATGTCTTTCATTCTGCTATCTCTGTGGTTATCTGGGAAATTATTTCTGTTTTGAATTTTTCTAGCACTTCATTCATCTGTTTTATTACTTCCTTTGCCATTAGTGCAGGGTGTCCAGATGATTGATTATCAGAGTTTCCCACCTCATTTCCCCCAGAATTTGCCTTTGGTGAACTGGTAGCCTGATTTTGTGCCTTGCTTAGGTGTCTTTTCATTTCTATTTTTGTTGTTGGTACTGTTTTGGTTCAATTCCTGGGTTGATACTTCAATATTGCTTATTGTAAGTGTCTTTGTTGCTTGTATTTAGAACCTTTATGGAATGATTGTTTCTCAGAAGTGTCTTCCAGATATATCTCGCCTTTAGGTTTTTGAGTCTCTAATGACTCTTAGGCTATCTTTTTTTCCATATACCAGGAAGGACAACTGATTAGATCAATCACAACATCTAAGCCCAAGAGATACAATCAGCAACAACAATAGCATCAAGCAGTTTAGAAAATGACAATTTGTGGTAGCTATTAATCTATCATTTTTAAATAAGTGTATTAGATCAAAATTGAGGACCAGCCCAAAATATGTCTGTAGTGAATAAACTTCAATATAGCAACTTTACCCTTTGAGATGGGTTCTTAGAAGAAGTTGGAGAGGGAGGGATAGATAGGTGTGATAGGGAAAGGTTAGAAGTAAGGCCAGAGGGCACAGGAAGATCATGTAAACTCTAGGAAGCTGTTGAAAAGAAGAGGAGAAAATAGAATGAAAGAACAAACACAAGAACAGAACAACCTAACAGTAATAGGGAGGCTAGAAACTGTACTCACTTTCCTTTAAAGCTAATGACAATCAAGAGAAGGAAAAAGAGAAGAAAAGTAAGAAAAAAAGAAATTTCAATTAGGACAGGAACAGGAATAAAAAGGGAGAGAAATGAAAAACAAGGTGGGAGGGGGAGAGTGAGAGAGAAAGAAAGAAAAGAAAAAAGAAAAGAAGAGAAAAAAGGAAAAAATTTGAAAAGAAAAGAATAGATAAAAATTAGAAAAAATATTAAAAATAAAGAGAAAAAAATTACTTTGTCAATTTTCTAAAGGAACTGAGACAAAGAGAAGTTAAAAGATTTGCTTAAATTCCTTTAACAGACTGGAATAAGACCTTAGGCCTCTAGACTAGATGAGGGACATTTCTACAGAGTATTCAGGTCAAATGACTGAATCGACTTGCAGCTTTTTATTATTAAGGGGAATAGATCAGTGCAGGGACATTTTTTATTCCTTCCCTCCTCCAACTTTGTCCTGGAATGTTGTTCCCAAACATACTTAATGTTTGTTTTGCTCTTTCTCTCCTTATCACCCTCCACAATTATTGAAAGGTTTCCAAGAGGTCAATGGTTATTATCCTTACTCAAGAATAATCAGCTGGCCCTGGTTGAGGGATGTTTTGTAAATTTCCATAGTTTGGATGTTTGCATTTGAATAAAGCAAACCCAATTCCAATTGGTTCAGATGGTTATAAATTTTACTACCCTTGAAAGAACATTTTATTCTGAGATGAAAACACAAGTTCTATCATGCTTTTCAAAGGGTCATATAACAGAAGATAGCTCAGAACAGGGCCAGTTGGCTTCCTGCTGGGGCAGAGGGCTTTTACAAGGTACTTGTAGCCATTATATAAGATAATGGGGTTGTAGAGAGTCTAGAAGGTCAGAGCTTATAAGGAGTTTCATGATATATATACTGTTCCATATGATTCAACTGAGGACAGTGGGTGGGGAATCCTGAGATTAAATCATAACATGGCATGAGCTCTGAGACAAAGGTCAGGCAGGTCTAGGCTGTAGTCAGGTGAGTATAAAGCTAATGGGTATAGGACAATGGTGGAAACCTGTGACATGTGTGCCACTGTAGGCTGTTTGTATCATTGAAAGCTCTAAAAGGTTCACCACCACTGGTATAGGGGATCTTTAGGAGTTTTTTTGTTTTGTTTTGTTTTGTTTTGAGTACCAGGGATCGAACTTGGGTCCTTGTGCTTGCAAGGCAGGCGGCAGAACCACTAGGCTAAATCTCTGGCCCCAGGAGTCTTAATAAGACCCATGCAGGTCAAGCTTCAGGCATGGCTTAATCACAGATCATGCTCCATATCTCTGAAATTCTCTCAGCTCTTCCTTCCTTCAGATTTTGGCTGTGTCACTTGTGCTTACCTTCTGGTCCCAGGATGACAAAGATGTACTTTCTTATATATCCAGGGAATGGCTTATACCTAGATGTCCTCCCAAAGCCTCATGTGGTTATAGGTGGGGCTTTTTCAGAAGTGACTAGATCTAGAATGTGTGACTGATTCATGGTGCAATTCTAGGACTAAGAGTGTGAGTGCTAATCACCTTAAGGGTGAGTAGCCTGGATAAAATATAAGGGACAGAAAGAAGCTTGGTGTTAGTTATTTATTGTTGGTTAATTGGTTGCTTTTGCTGTCTTCTACCTGCCAAGAACTGTTTTTCCCCTGTGAGGCCCCTCTGCCATGTCAGCCTACCTTGGAGGCAGCTGATTATGGATTGAAACCTTTACAGACTGTGAGCTGAAATAAACCTTTTCTTTTTAAAATTTGGGTGTCAGGTATTTTGTCTCAGCAATGAGAAAAGTAACTAAGAAAGTGATTTCCACATTGCCTTGAGCCTGCCCTTATCCTTCAGCCAAAACCACTCTCCCCACTCCTGTCTACTTCTTCAAACCCTACATTGTCTTTCAGGGGCCAACCCAGGTGCTTTCTTATCTAGGGTAGCATCAGTCAGAGTGAATGACTCGTTTCCCTGTATTCCTAGCAAGACTCTGCTCCCCAACTGCGATTCCCACCACATTCTGCCTTCTTATGTCTTTTGACCCAATTGACTGTCCAGCCCTTGCAGGAATAACTGGGTCTCTGCCTTACTACAGGATCTAGCAAGGTTCTGACACATGGACATTCTCAGTACATGTGAGTTGAATGGAGAATGAAACAAACAAACAAAAGAATAAGAACCAAGGTCCTACCACTAGCAAGAGGTAACCTGGATTCACTCAAAATTCTTTCCCTAACTTGCCTCCAGGATTCTCTTTTCGTCTTCCAGGTGAATGCTGGGAGCCCCCTGCATGGAAACATGAAGCTGCAAATAGAACTTACCATTTCAAGGTGGGGCAGATAGTTCGCTACGAATGCATACAGGGGTACAAGGCCATACAGACAAGTCCCGTCATAAGTGTCTGCAAAATGACCTGTGGGAAGACAAAGTGGACCTGGCCCCAGATCACATGCATAAATGAAAGCAAGCTCCATTTGTTTGCAGGTAATAGGGTCCTTCCTTGTTCTCTCCATGTGGTCAATGGGATGAGATCCTGATTTCACTTGCATGTGACCTACAGAAAACCACTTGATCCTCTGGGCCTCAGTTTTTTTCTGATTCTGAAAAGATAGACCAGATGAACTCTATGGACTTCTTCACCTAAAATGGCCCTGTATCCTGGATGGTGATAGAGTCAGAGAAGGAAGAAAGTTCTCTCAGGTGTTCCCAAGCACCTATGATGCTGCCTCATGATGATAATGCTGTCCCTTGTCTATTGATCCTGAAATTCTACTTCCTTCAAGCTACCAAAACTTCCCTTGGTTGAAAAGGGAAAATCCATGTGGTCTTGCTTTTACTGGTGTATAATATAAATCCATCACTAGCACTGGTCTCCATTGTTTGTTTGTTTGTTTGTTTTGGTACCAGGGATCAAATTCAGGTCCTTGTGCTTGTGAGGCAGGTGGCGGAACCACTGAGCTAAATCCCCAGCCTGTAATGTGTTTTTTTGTTTGTTTGTTTGTTTGTTTTTTGTGGTCTCCACTGTTACTGTGCTCCTTCCCTGTGTGAGTCCCCACCTGAACTTTGATAAAAGTACAGATGTGCAAGAAAGGCGCTTTTTCAAGTGTGTACATGCCTACTACACACACACATACACACACACACACACCCCTACAAATATATAACCTGCCTGTGTTGAAGTATTCTTCTATCTTCATTTTGAAATCTTACTATTATTTCTACAATCAAAAGTTACATTCAATCATGGGCATTGCTAACCATCATTTCTTATAGCCCCTGACTTCCTCCAGAGTTCTGTGGGGAGGTTATTGCTTTCTCACAGCCTGCTCCAATGAGCCACCCTGATGGCATGACACTCACTTTTTTTGTAAGAGGCAAAGGAAGTAGGTCACTGGTCATGCCGAGAGGAAGAGAAAGGGCTACCCTTCATGCATTTCCCCTTCATCTGATGGTTCTCCAGTGTTTGTATTCTGACGTATTTCCAAGATGGGGTGGAAATAGGGACGCTGGGGAGGAAGGCTTGTTCAGAGTCTCACAGACAGCCAGATTCAGGGCCAGAATTCCCCCTTACCTGCTCTCCTGAGGCTACTTTGAGATAGATGAGAAGCACTTGGCTCTCTCTTTTCCTATACCAGCTAGAAAGGGGACACGACTTGGCAGGCAGCTAGTGCACCCCTGTCTCTTGATTCCCTTTTTTCTGCAATGAACTGGGACAGTTTGCTTCAGTGTCTTCTCTGGCTATCTAGTGGTGTCCTTGTTGGCTCTCAAACTACCATTCTTCATTCCAACATGAGTGCAGCCAGGCAGTGTATTGCCCTTGCCCCACTCTGCACATTTTAGGTAATATCATTGCTGTCTTGAAGAAGGTGGAGGATAAGGGGTTAAGATCAGAAAGGGAGGGGTCTGGGCCTCTTATTTGCATTCCTACCATTCACAACAAGCCTTCAACCCTGCCCCTCACTGAAACAGGCCTGCAACTGCTGTATAAGCAGCATTTCCCAGCCACTTCTTGCATTTAGTCTAAGAGGGCTCCCTCCTGTGTACTGACCTCCCTGTGGTGCAGCACAGGCCCAGTCAAAATAAAGACTTCCTTTGGTGGTCTTGTAAACCTGCTCATGTTTATTTCTCAGGCAGTATGGGCTTCCAAAAGTCCTATAGCTCTTTTGGGAATTTTTTATCCTGAGTAGTATGGACAAAGCAGTCATTTCAAAAGAAAGAGCAATAAACACTCAGAGTCAGTAACACCAAAATGTTCTAGAGACCAGCAGCCAATGAAAACCAGTGGCAGAGATCAGCACCCAGTGCAGTCGACCAACAATGTCCAGCACAATCCACCAAGGTGGTGGCTGGCAGTGGCAGAGTCCAGCACCTGGTAGCATTGACCTATAGTATCTGGCACAAGCCAGCATCAGACAGCAACAGCTGGCAACAGCAGGGACCAGCAGCTGGCTGTGTCAACTATTGACACCCAGCATTACTTGGTATCATCTGGTGACATCAGGACTGCTAGCAGAGCAGCAATTTGCCAATTCATGATTTCTATCTGAATCAAGCAAAAGAACCCTAGGTGTATGGGCAACAACTTAACTCCTTCACAGTGACTCTGACATGGAACTGTGTCACCAGAGATGTGCCCAAAGCAGGAGTCTTGTCTCAGCAGGCATATCTAGGGCCAGCTGTAGAAGGCTGGTGTGGGGAGAAGTGAGATTCCCATCAACCCATCTTGAGCTCCACAAGCATTGCTTATTTTCTCTCCCAGGTCAGGAAGACTCTCCTGCAAGCACAGACGCCCTTCCTGAAAGCAAGGCTTCCTGTCCCACCACATCAACAGGTATGGAAAGGTCTCATGAGGACAGAAGCTCACTCATTAAAGCCAAATCAGGAAAGGGCAGACCTTTCCTGACATACACCATTGCAGCAGATGGGCAAGGTGGGAAAGAGAAGCCAACACCAGCTGTCCCCTCCAGGGCAGGGACTGGCCTCATCAACCTGCATACCTCACTGAAAGTGTCAGAAAGGAACCACCAAGTTGGCAGTTCCTAGGCAGTGGGGTGATACATCTACCTCTGGCTGTGCCGGTCCCACATCCCTCTCACCAGGGAGGGATCATTGAGAAGCCCTCACTCTCTCCAGCCTCGTGTAGTCCTATTCTTGGCATAAACTGAGTGCTCCTCCTTTCTATTTCCACAGAGTTTTCAAAAGAGAGAGAAACAGCTACAACCATGGAGACTCCCATATTTCCAAGCGAGTATCATGTAGCAGGTTAGTGGGATCATTTTCTTTGTGGACGAAATGTACATCCAACTCAGACATGGACAGATTGGTTGGCTGGTTGAAATGATCCTTTCTTACAACATATAAAGTTTTAAGGATAAAAAGATGAATCTAGATACTAACATCATTCAAGAACCTGTTACAATATATTGTAACAAACGAGCCTCAGCCAGTTCCTGAGTGGACTGAAAGGGTGATACCTCATGTCCATTAGTGATAATGGACAAGCCAAGAAGAAGATGGAAGGGGCAGTACAGCCAGGGAGAGAGAGAATAGTTCCACAAACACAGCAGCAGTTTCCTCTAGGGGGGGAAACACATGCTTAAAGCTCCCTCTGCCTGGATAATAATAAATGACTGACTTCAGAACCTCTGCAGATCAGCATTTGGAAAATGTGAACACTTTCAGGAGATGTTAATGTGTTTATTTATCTTCTTGTTTCACTGTTTCTTTCACTTCATGAATATCTCATTCACAGCCTCCTTAAATAAGGCCTAGCCTATGAGCCTTTCTGAATTGCTTGTCCACCAGTTTGCCCCTGAGGAAAGGCACAGCACCTTTTCTTTAAGGCACACCCTCCATGCCCACCTACCTTGCTCTGACTCCTTGAGTCTCCCAAGAAACCCTTAGGGGAGGGACTTGCACTCCAAGAAGGGGAGGCAGAGCGACATCCACCCCTTCAAGAGGCCCTGCTCACATGGGGGACTTTCTTGCCTGCTTTATGGGCTCATCTCCTGGTGTTCCCAAAGTCCAGTCCCAGTGTCCCCTTGCTGAACTACCTCTCTGTTGACAGTGGCTGGCTGTGTTTTCCTGCTGATCAGCATCCTCCTTCTGAGTGGCCTCACCTGGCAGTGGAGATGGTGAGTTCACTACTGTTCAGGCAAAACTTTGTCAAAAGACAGAAATAGGCAAAGCACCCTGAGATTCATCCCCAGAAACAGCATAAGCACCATCTGTGAGTTTGCACTAGGCTAAAGAAATTAAGAATTAAGAAAAGCCAGCTTTCCCCTCCCTTTAGAGAGAAGACTGGAAGAGTCACTGTGTTGCTCTCTTGAGCACACAGTGTTGCTCTCTCTATCCAGCACACTTTACCACTTGTGCTAGGGTAGGCTTTGGCCAACCCTGATATAAACTCCCCAGCAAGACCTCCAAACCTCAAGTCCTTATGTATTTTAGCCCATCCAAAGAGAGAAAGAGAGAGACATATTTCTCCCATTCTTATACCAGTATAAGTAACCAAATGCTAGAAGTCTGGAATACGCTTTTATCATTCCTTATGTGAATTAAAAACTACAAATTATCACAATGCAAATGAGAAGCCCTCCAGGGTTATTGTACTAGGAATTATTCATAGATCTGATAGTCTACCCGTTTCTCTCAGAGTTATTTCAGGATTGCAGGAAACAGAGTATGTGCCTGACAAATTGTAGATAATACTTGTCAGACCTTCTCCTTCCTCCAGCTGGGTACCTGGCAAGGATCTGATTTGCCTCTCAGACTTATGTTGTAAGGGTAAGGACAGCCTGAAACTATGTAAGTATCTACAAGGCCTTGAAGTACTGCCATCTTTGGGAGACTAAAATCTCAAAATGACCTCTTTGGTCAGAGAGCAGGAAAATCCTGCGTCTCAGGATCTAATTTCATCTGATGATACCCGTCTTGTGGCCAAACAGAAATCCTACATTTGAATTACTGAAAGACATGGAAGCTTAGCCAGAGACTAGTTTGTTTTGGAACAATTACTAGGAACTAGGGATGTACTACAGCAGGCTTGTATTGGTTAAATTTTCAGGAACTTGTAGTGAACTTTGTTTTGCAGTTCTGGGGATAGAGTCCAGGGCCTTGACCCTGGCATTGACGATAGGCAAATGCTCTACCTCTGAACCAGCCTTGTGAATTTTTTAAAAGCTCAATCGTTCTTAAAAATTAAAGTGTACAAACTAATAATTAAATAAATTATATTAAAACAAAGGTAATAAATACTCAAAACTAATCAATACCTAATTATTTTACTACATCTTACTATTATCTCTATTCTCAGACTTATCTATAACTATGGTACTTCTATCATGGAAATAGTATAAAATGGTATGCTACTTTTTCCAACTCTGTGTCCAGGGAATGTCACATTGGTAGCTGAGAGGCATGCTAGGGGTATTTATACAATGGAAATAGGCAACTGTTTCTAGAGAACTGAATATGAATGATTCCCAGTACAACACTGCTTGGAGTTTTGCCTTGTGAAGCTCTGATAAAGGTAGGAAGTAACCAAATGTTCCTGTGAGTTAAGTAAGGACTGGAAAATGTTTAAAATCATACTGTCCAATATGGTAGCCACTAGCTACCTGTGGATATTTAAGTTTTAATTTAGATCTATCAAATACCGTGAAAAATTCAGTTCCTTGGCTGTATTGGCCACATTTCAAGTATTCACTTTTCACACATGGTTACCTTACTGGATAAAAACAAACAAACACAAGATTTTCATTTTTACAGAAAATTCTGTAAGACAGCACTGGCTAGAAACCGGGAGTTTCAATTCATGCAAATCATTTGGCACACTTTGTTGCTCTTATTATTCCAGTTTGGCAGCTATTATCCTCCATATAGGTAAAATTATGGAACATTTTCTAGGTGTCAGGCACAGTTCCTGGGATCCAGAGATGAATACAACATGGTCCTATTCATAGAAGATTACAACCTAGTGGGAAGATTAAAAGAAACCAAAACAAAACAGAAAACAAAAAAAAAAAATAGACTTGAAATATAATTTGTTAAAACCTAAGATAGAGGTATAGTAGGAGCCATGACAAAGGACACAATCCTACATGAGGATTCAAAAAAAGCTTTTAGGGCTGATTGTGCCTGAAATGCCTACAGCCAGGTCAAGAAAGGCAGAAAGTAGCTTCTGGCTAGAGGGAGCAGCAGGACAGATATGGAGAAATTAAATAGCATGATAATATGTTGGGAGAAGCTGAGTGGTGCTGGGCAACTGGGGTGTAAAGTAAATGGGGCAATGATAACAATGTGCCATACCATAGAGATGGACAGACCAAGCCATGGAAGATGGGGTCAGACCAAGGAGCTTGGTCTTGATTGTCAGGGCAACAGAGAAACTCAGAATGGCTTAATTGGAGGCAAATGGTAATACTGACCTTCCAAGTGATCTGACTACCATGTGGAGGCCAGATTTATGGGGAGCACTAGGGGGGCAATTTGAATACATTATGATAGAATAAATCCACTTGGGAGACAATGAAAGCTTGAATAGGTCAGTGAATATATGTTAGAAAGGAGAAAAAGAATAAAAAATACATAAAGGAAGTCAAATGATCAAGATTTGTTGACTGAGTGAAGTGAGTATTAAGCAAGAGGGATGAGTCAGAGAGGACTCCCAATTTGTGGTATGTGAGGCAGCTGGACCCTGTATCCACCATGTCCTTGAATGGGGCATAAAATGAGGATCTCAAGTCATATACCCCTTGGGAATTAGCCACAAAGCAGAGCCCCTCATGTTACTCATTTCCTGAGACCCATTCAGCATCTTTCAGTACTTTCCAGCCTGGAGTTAACAGGGAAATGAGAGGGCTTCCTTGGGTTCTTTCTCAGATGCATTCATGGAATACTGAATTGAATTATCATGCTATAGAAACCATGCAGTAGAAGATAAAATAGGGCAGCCAGGTTTGGGCTTCTGGAGGGATGGAGAGGCTTTGAGATCAGGTTTTATCACGTGGGGAGGTAATATCATCCTGAGGCAGAATTTGAAGTAAGCAGGTCAGTTGGGACTAAAGTAGAATATTTTTCCCACATTGTTTTAGAGTAGGACCACATTTTCCTTGGTACAATATTACACATATGGCTATGATGGAGGTCTGTTGTTACCAGAATGCTCAGCTTGTCTCCCACAGTGACAAAGAATGAAACCATGGATGAGAGGTAGGGTGCAAGCAAATTTATTTAAAAGATATAAAGGCAAGTAAGTAAAAGATATAAAGGCAAGGAAGCAAAGTTCTTGCTGGCCATGAGGGAATTCTGAATAGGATTGCCCAAGTATTTGTCTAGGAGTTGGTTTTTTGGTTTTTTGTTTGTTTGTTTGTTTGTTTTTGGTACTGGGGATCAAACTCGGGACCTTCCGCTTGCGAGGCAGGCAGCAGAACCACTGAGCTAAATCCCCAGCCCCATCTAGGAGTTTTTAAGGGATTTAAAAGGGAGTTTAGGCTGTTGAGTATGGAATATAATCTCTACCATATAAGAGACTATGAACTTTTTAGGGTCCAATGTATGCAGTGTTCACACAATGTTCATGCAGAGCCCATGTGCCCTTGTGCCAATGGACTGCCTGATCATGTTCTGGGGAGGTCCCAGACAGCCAAAGAACACCTGGCAGATGTTTTTTGTGAGATTTCTGAAGGGTCATGACTCAGCAATCTCCATTTTGGGCCTCCTAACTCCATTTTGTTGGAGTTGTCCTCACTCCACTGTCCTTACTGTCTAATAGCATCCTAATTCCCATCTTACTAATTCCTGTTACACTATCACAATAGGAAGAAGAGTAGAAGAGCCATCTAGAAAACTAAGAGTGATAAGAAGCCAAGAACAGCCAAGAGGAGTCATGAAGCATAAGCAAAACCAAAGAAGTAAAACACTTAGCCAAAAGACATCTCTTGTGATCCCTTAGGTTTTGGAAAGCTCTGAAGTCACCTCAAGGTAACTCATCACTAAGCTAGTCTGAACCATCAAAGAGTGAGTGAGTTCCAGCCTCTTCCAAACAGCAAGTCCAAGGTCTTTAAAGGAAAAATGGAGGAACAACCAGAATACTGTCTTATTTTTGTGTATATGAGTTGATGAAAGCTAGAATGGTATACAACTCCATACATTATACAATACAAAGAAAAGTGCCTTTATGTGGATTTCACTCCAACTTCCCAGCTTGGAAATCCTAAGTAAAGCCAAGCACTAATGTAAATATACCCACCTGCCCCATGGTCCTGGATCTTGTCCATGTGGTTCCTTTCCCAGGCTCTGGCTGACTATCCTATTCTCCTGATTATATCATGTACTAAACATCTTGTAAGAACTCTGGGCTGGATGCTTTTTTTTTAAAGCTCAGTCCTATAAGGAAATCCCCTTCTATTGTGGGTTTACTTTTTAATTCCTAAAGAACAGATGCTATGACAGAGTAATTTGGGGAAAAATAGGGCAGCCAAGGCCTAGGAATTGTACAGAATCAATATTTGAAAGGATTTCACTGGAGTCAATGTCAGAAACAGAAGGATAAACCAGGTCCCAGGTCATGAATTATACTTATTGAAACATTTTACCTGTATATTGGACCTTTTTATAAGAGTTTGTATCTTTGAAACTACCGTAAATCATACTCTAAATCTGGCCTGCGCTAATGTAATGTTTACTGGTAGACACACAATGTGCGAATATGTACTTTCCCAATATTTGTCATTAAAACACTGAAAAAGATCAATACTTTCAATGTCTATGGGAGGAATGAAAGAAGAATGAAGATGATGGAGAGATTATATTGATAAAATTTAATTTTGGAAACTTTAGTAAAGATAGCCCAGTGGTCCTCCAGTGTTACCAAAAAGCTAGGCAAACCAGAGTCACCTGGAGGCCTTCATAAAACACAGATTTTTGGGCCCATCTCATCTTCTGAAACATTAGATCTGGGATTTACATTTCTGGCAAGTTCTCAAGTGAAACTGATGATCCTTGTCTGCAGACCACACTTTGAGAACCTCTGGATTTCCCCGTGTACACCCACCCTCAATCCTACCCCTCAAAATCACCTTCAGTGTTAAGGCTTCAATGAAATCTTCTGGGTAAGGTATTTCCTGTCAAACTAGTTGACTCAGATATTCAAATTTAACATCTGATATTTAAACTGTCAACCAGTTTTCATTTCTGAAAAGGCAGAATAATTTTGTGAAAAATAGTGGTAGATTTCAGCAGTCTAGATATAGATTATTTTCTGTCCTTTCTGTGACCAACCAGGTACAAAACAGAGTTTCTCTAAATATATGCCACACTTCCCCAAATACATTTTCTGGATAAAGTTGAGAGGACTCAGACCAGAGGAAAAAAATGTTTTACTCTTACTTGAGCAAAACTGAACTACTGAGTATTATCATTACTCATTTTGGGGGAGAGGAGCCTGTTACCTCAAAAAAATTTTATGAAACTAAGATGTTATTTACTTATTTTTGCTCTCCTTCCTCTCACAAATGTATGGTGGAATTTTCCAGAAGCTACATGATAAGTGATGATGTCATCACTCTGATGTTAACATGTAACAAGTTTATTCCTGTTGTTTATAAAATAATTAAAAATTATATTTTAAACATTTCTTGCTCTTCATTACAAAATATGGTAAGTATTTCTGGATATGAATCTATATAAACAAAGCTCATTGAGAACTTCAATAGCTCTAATAATTTTTACTAACATAAAAAGGGCTGGGCAGGGCTGGGGATTTAGCTCAGTGGTTTTGCCGCCTGCTGTGCAAGCGCAAGGACCCAAGTTCGATCCCCAGTAACAAAAAAAAAAAGGGCTGGGCAAATGCTAGAAAGCACATAACATCATTGGACATTTCAGAAATGCAAATTAAAACTACAATCAGAGGGCTGAAGATATAGCTCTGTGATAAAGCACTTATGTAGCAGGCATGAGGCCTGGGTTCCATCCCCAGCATCACACACACACAAAAATAAACAAACAAAACTGCAATGAGATTAAGGTGACTTCATGCCATTAAGGTCTTTAAACAAAAAGAAAGAAAAGAACCTTCATACATTGTGATTGGGAATGTACAATGGTATGGTGACTATAAAAAACAGATTGATAGTTACTTAAAAACTTAGACACAGAATTACCAAAGGACCTGGCAATTCTACTGTTAGGGATATACTCAAAAGAAATATGTCTAAAGACAAACATGTACACTACTGTTTACAACAGCATTATTCATAATTACTAAAAGGTAGAAAAACAACTATCCGTCAACAAATGAATAAGTAAATTGTGGTATATCCATACAATGGACTATTACTCAGCTACAGAAAGGAATGAAATATTGATACATGCTACAGTGTGGATGAGCCACAAAAACATGCTAAGTGAAAGAAGTCAGACCAAAAAGTCATATATTGTATGGTTCCTCTTATGTAAAACATCCACTATAGGTAGCTCTATAAAGACAGACAAGATTAGTGATTGTCAGGGATTAGGAGAGTGATTACTTAATGCATATAGAGTGATTTTCTAGGATGATAAAAAAGGTTTTTTTTAATTTTAAAGAATAGTACTTTATTGAATATGTTTCATTCACAGAAAAATAAGCTTTAATCTACAACAAATGCCATATTATACAGCAGAAATCAATTTTCTTGTTTTCTATATTGATGGAATGGGTCCTACTAAATGAACTAAAAACCATAAAATTATGTTCACAAATATAGTATTCTGTCTCAAAACATTTCATATGATTATTCACAATACTAATACAATGATGTAAGAATCAGACATTGTTGGGTTAAACTGTGTCACAGTAATGAAAAACACAAAATCTTAACAGAAATTACATTGAAGTCTGCCATAGCAAATTAAAAAATGCAAATTTGTTACTAAGTATAGACAAAGTGGTAAAATATAGTTACATAGTAATTTTTTTATTTGTTCTCTTGAGACAGGGTCTCGCTTTGTAGTGCAGGGTGCCCTTGAACCCACTATGTAGTTCAGGTTGACCTCGAACTTCAGATCCTCCTGCCTCAGCCTCCTGAGTGCTGGGATTACAGACATATGCCACCATGCCTACCTTTTACATAGTAATTTTAATGTTACATTAAATGATATATGACAATCATGTAGTAAATGCCAAAAATTTGTATGCCTTTCTGCAAATTTTAGACTTCAAAATAGAATCTTACCACCCAAATATTAATGTAGTATTATCTAATTTGAAGATATATGTATTTAAGATTGTCCTATTATATCAGTTATAAAGTGTCATTTAGTATGTAGTGAAAGTTAGAGTACAGTGGAAAGAATACTTGAAAAAAAATTTGAGACCTCCCAGGACAGGTAGGTTGGTAAAATTTTTCAAATTATGTCCCAGTCACAGGTCTGCCACTAATTAGTTATATATATCTTTGAACAAATTAACTCTCCCTTGAGCCTCAGTTGCTTGACCTGTAAAATGAAGGGGAGGAATTAGATACTCTCTAAAGTCACTTACAGCTCTGACCCTCTATGATTCTATTATGCTGAGAGAGACATCTACATTGTACTAAGTATATGACTCAAATGAAAACTGATTATTAAGGTGTGGCTAAGTCAATTTCTTTTAGGAAAGCTAGACTGAATTTGCTAAGAATAATTGTTTTGGTTTTTTTTTTTTTGTACGGGGGGATTGAATTTGGGTCCTTGAGCCTGCACAGCAGGCAGTGAAACCACTGAGCTAAATCCCCAGCCAAGAATAATTGTTTTGAAAAACATTTTAAAGAATTTCAATATTTTTAAGAGTTCTACCTATTTGTTTATTTACTATAATATGTTTCAGCTAAATTTTCTAGTTCAAGGCAAACCCACAGAAGGGTAAACTCACGGCAATTCTCCTGCATCGGCCTCCCAAGCGCTGGGATTACAGGCAAGTGCTGGGATTATAGGCGTGAGCCACCAAGCCTGGAGGTTACCTCCTTTTAAACAGCAGATTTGACTAAAAAGAACTATGCTTGTCAAATATTTCTTCTCATTTTCTGAGTTCTTTAATGGCAACCGCACACAACTTTCTCATTCTTCCACTCCTTTCACCTCTTTTGTCAATCAACATTTGGGCAATCAGTAACAAAATAATGATTTGGGTCTAAAGGAAACAACACATACAACTATCACTAGGATGGTAGCCTTCATTCAGAGCTCAAAATACAAATTTTTATCCATTAAGATGTAAACAGAAAAACTACCTAAATTTAAATAATATAATAAAAAACAACAAAATATCATAATACACATGGCCAAAATATCTTATATACACCTGCTAACCTCACCCCACCCCACCTCAGCCATTAACCAAAGGAGGGGGAAAAACCAAATATAGCAGTAAAGGCAACACAAAGCTATTAATGAATAAACTGGAATTTATTTTATAAATGCTAAAATCATTTCTCAAAAGTGAAGACAAAGTTTTTGATCACAACACTAAATTATTGCATTTAAAATACTGTTTATTACAAAATAACTTCAATCTTCACATGACTAAAATATAGTAAAATAGGTGCTGAATTCAAAGCCCTAAAGTGAACTTTATACAGAAAAGAAATGTGTACATGTAAGCTACTGAGAACTATTGCGGGGAGAGTGTGGTGATTTGGATCTGGTTATATTTTTGACCTTGCAAGTAATCAATTTCTGTACAGTTAGAAAGGATCCAGTGCTTTTTTGTAGTGTGAATGCAGTCAAAATCTGGTAAGTTTCCAAACAATTTGACTAGAAGTTGGAGTGCTGAAGCAACAGCACTTTGAAACAATTCTTAAAATAAACTTGTTAGCCACATCAGCTTCATGCATTAAATTTCACAACTCATGGAGAGAGAAAAAAAGTCTTGCTTAACTCTAAACACAAGTTTTAAAGAAGAGCTTTAATGAACTGAGGTTTCCAGACCAGTGAAAGCCTTACGCTGAAACAATTCAGTTCCATCCTTGGCTAATAACTAGATTCTACTACCTACTTGACTTGGACGTGAAGTGTCCTGGAGAAAATATTTTTAACACTTCTCCCTTTGTAGAATGCTTTAAATCTAAATTTAAAGCTTTGCCCATACAGATCAAATTCCACTTAATGAATATATAAGCAAACCTAAGTGGAAGATAGAGCAAAGAAGAACTCAGGATTTACATAATAAAACTAAAATAGGGCAATCATTATTTAATTTTTGCAAATCTCATTTAAATTTTCAATGTTTTATACAAATATCACTTAACAGCAATTAACAGAGGTTAGGAGAACATAGCAATACTCTTTCTCTTAGAAAATATAATAAAAATATAATTTTTAACAGTTTCACTCTCAAACAGTTCTCTGCAATAAAATGTCCTATTTGCTGTTATATAAGTCTATCATGAGAATGTAAATTCTGGATATTCTATGAAGCACTGTTAAACTTTCATATTGACACATATTCAAGTTCTTAAAAATATTTAAAACAACTATTCTTCTGTTACTATTATATCATTTCCAAGAGGTTTTTAAGGATCTTGAGAGAATATTTTTAAAGGGATCTACTACTATTACTAGTCAAGAAAACAACAACAAAGAATGTAGATAGAGGAAAGGCTTAACATTTTGTCCAATATACATGTTAATCACCCTAACAGTAAACACTCACACGAATTTGAAAATACAAGATGCCATGAGAGTCTCAACATAGAAAGCCATCACTATAACTACAAGCAGGGTACAAACATGCTTCTACTTTTACCTACATAAGCTGAAAGACGTTTAAAATACTGGGTTAATAAAGATCTTTTAGTAAAGTGACTTAGGCAGGCTTAAACTAGCAAGAATTAAGGATGAATCCTTACTAATTAACTGGAAGATCTGAGAAATATTTTATATTTCATTTTACAAAATCAGAAATATTTATTTTGGAACAAGTTAAGACATGGTCTACCCATCAGAAAACTACCATTCAGAAATATTTTTCATCCACAGAGCAGGAAAAAGATACAAACATTTGAATTTTATATTGGCACCAAAAAGGTTAATTGCCCTGCCTTCTTGGATTAGAAAAACTAAAACTGAGCAATAAGTAGTTTTTAGGCATTTGGATATGCCTAAGCCTTTAAATCAGTAAAATACTTTCTAAAAAAATTCTGATCACAGAAGTAATGCATACTTATAAAAATTTCAAACAGAACAAAATGAAAAAAGTAAGACAGTGAAGGGCCCCAGAAAATCCCTCTGGGACCAAACCCCAAGCCCTCAAGAAAAACCACATGTAACAACTTGGTGTGTATATATCTTTGCAAATCTTTCACTCTATTATAGATACAAAATACACACACCTTGATTTTGTCTCATATTATAACACAGTATTTTGCCACTTGCATTTTACATTTATCTTTGACATCAATGTCAGTACATGTTGGCTAGATGGTATTCTATCATTAAATACCATTTTTAAAATGGCAAAATCACTTTTTAAAATCATTCACATGTGTATGTTTGCAATTTTAAAAGAAAATGGACGGAATTCTAAGACACAAAGACAAATATCTAAAAATATCCCTATCGTTCCACTAGTGTGGAACAGTTCATTCCTTTTCCACACAAAACAAATTATGTGACTGTAAAGGTTTAACTATAATCTCCACGTTTATACAGAATGGTCCATTTGTTAAGCCTTTCGAAAAAGAATAAAACGTTCAGATGATTAATTCACTTACACTTTAGAAACTAAGTCAGCGTACTACAAATACACAGTATGAGCAGTTATATTATGATCCTTTTTAGTCAGTTTCAATTGAATAACAATGAAAAAATTGGACAAATGATAGCAGTTAATAACTTGAAAAACTCAGAAATTCCAGGCTTAGATTGCCAACTAAAACACTGCTGTTTACATTTTTTTCTACTTGGTAGCAAATGCTAATGGAATTCAATGCTGATTAAAGTTCTTTTATATCATACATTCAATCAGGATAATAAGGAGAACATAACATGCTTACTATGGAGTGAGATTAAGACATAAAATTTTTTGCTTGAAAGTAATGACTGTGTAGCACATGGGACATTTGTCAACTGCTTCAGCGCACGGTTTACAAGTGAACAGATGTCCACAAGGAATAAAAACTACAGCAATATTTCTATTCATACAGATTTTGCAAAGCTTCTCATCTTGTAGGCACCTTAGCTGCTCCTCAGTACTAATCTCTTTCTGAAAGGAAGTCTGACTTGACTCATCTTGTGTATTATCTTTCTGAGCACTCACTAGATCTGCAACTAGAACCTCAAGTGATACATACTTGCTCCCAGATATCCGAATTTTTTCCTCCATTATTTTCTTAGTATCCCTGAAACTGAATCCCATTTGTATAGCTTCTTGTACCATGGGATTCTGGAAGACTGCATCATCAATTCTTTTAGCCAGTGATGGTGTTTTTCCAGCAGTTCTTACCAGAGACTCCTCAAGTGAATAGATTAAAATGAATATTTTATATATTCTTGTCCCTTCTCTTCCAACAGATATTTACACCCTGGATACCACTTAGCATGTTGTTCCCAAGGGTCTTCACTGGGCTTCCAATCGGTTAGTCCTCCTCCACAGTGAAAGCACTCTATTTCATTCCCTTCACCTAAAGCATAAAATCCAGCTCTTGCGAGCTGCTCCTTGTTAAGTGAGTATGTCCATGTCCCAAAAGTAATGATCTGGGCTTCGTACTCTATGGCTGGATTTCTTGGAGGAATTGTTGAATTTGGGAAGTTCCTATCAGAACTCACAACATCAGATTCACCTCAAACATTAATTTTGAGGCCCAAAGCAAAGAAGCACTTTGAAAAGTGTCACCTGTGTTCTGACCAGGCATGATCACAAGGTTCCCAATTTTTCAGTTTTCCACCACAACAAAAGCACTGCACTTGATCATTAATACCTGTGTAGTAGAGTCCAGCATTAGCTAACTCTCTGGGAATTAGGTGGGCATAGTCTGGCCAGTTGTGAATGACTTCAATCTAGCTTCTTCACTACACATGGCAGGATTCCTTGAGTATATAGTGTCTGATATATCTACAACCTGTCCAGTTCTCAAAAGATAGTCTGCATGAGTCTTGGGTGGTCTGTCTAAAGCAAAATGATTTCTGCTTCCCAGGTAGTTTTCAGCATTGTACTGACCATTTTGGACACCAGGATTTATGGGCTGCGCGGCACTATTTTCAATTTAAATTCATTGATAAATCTGCAACTTGGAGACACTTTTTTGTGTCTCCCAACTGCTGAGTCTCCATATTGCCATCTGTCTACTGCCACAAGACAACTAAAGCACGGCACAGTACCTCCTTCACCGGGATAAAGAAAACCTGCTGTTGCCAGTGTTGATGCCGAAACAGGACTAGTACTTGGAAAATTGGCAGAAGTTTTTATTCCATTAAACTCTTCTGAAAATTCTTCATCCTTATTGATGCCTGTAGGTACATGAGTCTTAGTTCCTTCAAAAATGTTAAAAGTCATCTTCTCTTGAAAACAGGACTCATCCACCTCTTTCGTTAAGGCCTGGGCTTGCCCCACTCAGCATCAGGCCTGTTGGGGGCACTGCCAAAGTCCCACCACTTCCCAGACATGGAAGGGGGTGCCCAAAAAAGTTTTGATGCTAGAGAAAGATGGTCATTATACAACCTTGGAATGCACTAAAGAAGTCACTGAATTATGTACTTTATAATAGTTGTATCTTAGGTGAACTTGTCAGGAGCCATTCTAAGTAATTTTAGGGAAAAATCATTTCACAATTAAATTATTATTTTTAAATTAATTATACTGGTACATTTTAGGAATACAATATAATGACATTCATTATTGGAAATTTGCACCTTTACATAATTCATATTGGTTCTTATTTTTCCCCCTTCCCCTGCCCTCCCTTCAATTCCTCCACCCCTTCATATCTACAAAGACTTTCTCTCTGTTTTTTCTTTTTCTCATTAATTCCATTCCCTTCTGTCTTTTCCCCTACCACTCCTACTTCCCCTTCCCCTTTGTAACTGTTCTTCCTATTACACATTATCTATTATACCTTTTAGTCCTTGTTTACACTTTCAGTTTCTCACCCTAGAGAAACTATTCGGTATTTACACATGTGTGTCCTGTTTATTTCACTTAAGAGTATCACTTCAATGTGCATCCATTTAGCTGTAAATGTCTCTAGTTTCTCATTCTTTGTTTTTTTAAAAAATTAAATTCTTTATTGGTACATTGTAGGTATACAACACAATTACATTTCTCATGGGGAATTGTACCTTTACATAATGCATCTTGGTTCTTATTTTTTCCC
>NW_004624775.1:799220-891047 GCF_000247695.1 Heterocephalus glaber | reverse complement strand
GCTATTCCCCTGCTGGGTATCTTCCCCAAAGAATTAAAAGAATCATACCACAGTGATACATGTGGACCCATGTTCATAGCAGCACAGTTTGTAAGAACTAAAACTTGGAAACAGCCCAAATGCCCATCAACTGGAGACTAGATCAAGAAAATGTGGTTTTTTATAAAATGGAGTACTACTCAGCCATCAAAAATGAGAAATTAGAGACGTTTATTTAAATGGATGCACATTGAGGTGATACTCTTGAGTAAAATAGGCAGGACACACATGTTTAAATACCGAATAGTTTCTCTAGTGTGAGATACTGGAAGTGTAAATAAGGACTAAAAGGTATAGTAGATAATGTGAACTAGGAAGAAAAGGGGCAAAGGGGAAGGGGAATGGGAAATGAGAGGGGTAGGGGAAAGGAAAGAAGGGAATGGAATTAATATGAGAAAATGAAAAAAAGAAAACAAAGTCTTTGTAAATAGGGAGGGATGGAGGGGTTGAAGGGAGGGCATGGGAAGGGGGAAAAATAAGAACCAAGAGAGTATTTTGTAAAGGTGGATATCTCCAATGATGAATGTCATTATATTGTACACCTAAAATGTACCAATATAAGGATATACAAAAAAAAAGAACAAGTGAGGAAATTCATGACCACCAAACCAGCACTTTAAAGTGTTCTGAAGGATATTCTAGAAAGAGATAACAAAGATTACAACTCCTTGAACTCCTACAGAATGAATCTGCCAGGCAAGGCAAGAAATTAAACAGAAGAGGAACAAAAGGAACCAAAAAGGGAAAAATAAAAGACAAGGATAAGTTAATACATATCAGTTGTAGCCATCAATGTTAATAGTCTCAATTCACCAATTGAAAGAAACAGATTGGCTGAATGGATCAAGAAGCAAGATCCAACAATATACTGCATACAATAGACACATTTAATTAAAAAATAAATTCATATACTGACAGTCAAAGGATGGGTAACAATAGTCCAGGTAATAGGAACCGAGAAAAAAGCAGGAGTAGCTATTCTCTTTGTAGACAAAGTAGATTTCAAGCCAAGATTGATTAAAAGATGCGAAGAATGTCACTACATTCTTGTAAAGGGAACAACCCAAGAGGAAGAGATCAGTGATAAATATATATAGAGGCCAGTGATTTAGCTCAGTGGTTCCACCACTTGCCTGGGTGCAAGGTCCCGAGTTCGATCCCTGGTACCAAATATATATATTACCAGCACACCTAACTATATAAAACAAATATTAATGGACATGAAAAATCAAATAAGCACTAATACAATTGTAACGGGGAACCTCAATACCCCACTGTCACAAATAGATAGATCAACTAGACAAAAAATCAACTATGAATATTAGAAATGAACCAAACTTTTGAACAAATGGACTTAGTAGATGTCTACAGAGTGTTCCACCCCACGACATCAGAATACATATTCTTCTCAGCTGCACACAGGACATTCTCCAAATAGACCACATACTAGCTCATAGAATATGCTTAAGCAAATGCCAAGGAACTGAAATTTTCCCATGCACATTGTCAGACCATAGTGCGATGAAATTGGAAATTGGCAAAAGAAACCACAAGAACTTCATAAACACACAGAAATTAAATAAGAACCAATGTCACAGATGAAATTAAAGAAGAAATCAGATAGTTTCTACAATTAAATGATAATGCCAATGAAATATACTAGAACTTATGGAATGCAAGGGAAGCAGTTTTACAAGTGAAATTTATATCAGTGAATTCCTATATTAGAAAAACAGAGCAAGCTCAAATAAACAACCTAATGTTGAACCTCAAGCTTCTAGAAAAAGAAGAGCAAGTCAAGCCCAAAACTTATATAAGGGAGGAAATTATAAAGTCAGAGCAGAAATTAATGCAATGAAGACTTTAAAAAACAATATAAAGAATCAATGAGTCAAAGAATTGGTTCTTTGAAAGATTACAGAAAATTGAAAATCCCTTAGCCAAGCTTATCAAAAAAAGGAAAGAAAAGACTGAAATCCACACAATTTTGAATGAAAAGGGTGAAATCACAACAGATCCTGCAGAAATCCAGATGATCATCAATCCCTACTTTGATATTATAAGATGGAAAACACAGAAGAAATGGACAGATTCACAGATACCTATGAATTACTAAAACTAAATAAAGATGATATAAAAATTCTAAAACCAATATCAGCTAATGAAATTAAAGATGTAATTAAAAACCTACCAACAAAGAAAACCCCAGGAACTGATGGATTCACTGCTGAATCCTACAAGAAATTTAGAGAAGACATAATGCTGCTACTTCTCAAACTCTTTAACAATATTGAAAAGGAAGAAATACTTCTGAATTCATTTCTGGAAAAAAGCATTACGTGATACCAAAACCAGGAAGGACCCAACTAAAACAGAGAACTATAGGCCATTCTCCCTAATGAATATAAATGCAAAAATCCTCAATAAGATGCTGACAAACAATGCAACAAATCATCCTATATACATCATGACCAAGTAGAATTAATCCCATGGGTGCAGGGATGGTTCAATGTCTGTAAATCAATAAATCTAATACACTGTATTAAATCCAAGGACAAAAAACATATGATCTTCTCAATAGATGCAGAAAAAGCATTGACAAGGTTCAACACCTGTTCATAATAAAAACCTGACAGAAAATTGAAATAGATAGTCTATCTCAATCTAATAAAAGCCATCCATGACAAACCAACAGCTAACATCATATTAAATGGACAAAAACTAAAAGCTTTCACTCTAAAATCAGCAACAAGACAAGGGTGTCCACTGTCACCACTCTTGTTCAATATAGTTCTGAAAACATTAGCCACAGCAATTAGGCAAGAAAAAGAAATAAAAGGAATAAGATAGGAATGGAAGAAGTTAGATTATCATTATTTGCGGATGACCTGGTACTCTACATAAAAGGCCCCAAAAGAGCTCCACCAAAAGCCTTCTAATTTCAGTAACCAAATTCAGTAGCATGGTTGAATACAAAGTCAATGCTCAAAAAATCAGTATCATTCTTGTATACAAATAACAAACTCACTGAGAAAAATTAGGGAAACCATGCCTTTCACAATAGCATCCAAAAAGATGAAACACTTAGGAGTCAATTTAATGAAGGAAGTAAAAGACTTTCACATTGAAAACTACAGTACTCTGAAAAAGAAAATCAAGGAGGATATCAGAAAATGGAAAGATATCCCTTGTTCTTAGGTAGGAATAACCAAGATAGTGCAAATGGCCATACTTCCACTATTGTTACACAGATTTAATGCAATTCCAATCAAAATTCCAGAAGCACATCTCATAGAATTAGAAAAAACAATCCCAAAATTCATTTGTAACCAGAACAATAGCAAAAGCAATTCTGAGCAACAAAGGCAAGGCAGGGGGGATCAAAATCCCTGACCTGAATCTATAGTACAAAGCTACAGTGGTAAAAACAACATTCTACTGGAAAAAAAAATACAGACCTGAGGATCAATGGAACAGATTAGAAGATGCAGAAACAACTCCAGACACATTCAGCTCCCCTATCTTTGACAAAGGGGCCAAATACCTTCACTGAAAGACAGATAGCCTCTCCAATAAATGGTGCTAGAAAAACTGGCTTTCCATATGTCAAAGATTAAAACTAGACCCATAGCTTTCACCTTGCACTAAACTAAAATTGAAGTGGATCAAAGATCTAAATATCAAAACAGAAACAATCTGCTGGAAGATAGACTAAGTCATTGGCCTCAAAGCCATTGGTGTAGGCAAAGACTTTATGAACATAACCACAATCACACAAGAACCATCACAAAGAATCAGCACAGAGATCTCATCTTATTAAAAAGCTTTTGTAGAGCAAGAGAAACCACCAACACAGTGACAAGACAACCTACGGTTTGGGAAGAAATTTTGCCAGCTGTTCCTCAGACAAAGGACTAATAGACAAAGGGCTAATACCTCAAATATATAAAGAACTCAAAAAAATCAGACTCCCCCAAATTTAAAGACCCAATTCAAAAAAGGGCATCTGAAATGAATAGACACTTTTCAGACAAAGAAGTAGAAATAGAAAATAAATATGTGAAAAAATGTTCAACATCACTGCTCGTTCGTGAAATACAAATTAAAACAACACTGAGATTCCATCTCACTCCAGAAAGAATAACAAATGCTGGAGGGGCAAAAGGAAGCCTCCACTGTTGGTGGGAGGGTAGACCAGTGTAGAAGTCAGTGTAGAGATTCCTCAAAAAACTAAAACTAGAGGTTCCATCTGACCCAGCTATTCCCCTTCTTGGCATCTTCCCAAAAGAATTAAAAGCATCATTCCACAGCAATATATGCCCACCCATATTTATAGCGGCATGATTTGTAATAGCTAAATCTTGGAAACAGCCCAAATACCCATCAACTGACAAATGAATAAAGAAGATGTGAATTTTTTTTTTTTTTGGTATCAGGCATAGAACTCAGGACCTTGTGCTTTTGAAGCAGGGGGTGGAACCACTGCACTAAATCCCCAGCCCCGATGTGATTCTTTTATACAATGGAGTACTACTCTGCCATAAAAAGGATAAGTCTGAGACATTTCCAGCTAAATGGATGGGCCTTAAGACCAATCTCTTAAATGAAATAAATCAGACACAAATGCTTAAATACCACATTGTTTCTCTGGTGTGAGAAACTGAAACTTGAAATAAGGACTAAAATGTATAATAGCTGCTGGGTGTGGTGGTGCACGCTGGTAATCCCAGAATGTGGGAGGCTGAAGCAGCAGAATTGTCATGAGTTCAAGGCCAGTCTAGGCTAATAGTGAGTACAAGGCCAGCCTGAACTACATAGCTAGACACTGTCTCAATAAACAAACAAACAAAAAAGTATAGTAGATATTGGGAAATGGAGAAAAAATGTTCAAATGGGAAGGGGAATAAGGGAGGGGAGAGGTAGAAAGGAAGGAAAGGACAAGAAAAAGGGAAAATAGAAGGAAAAAATAGAAAGAAAACTTTTGTATATAGGGAGGGGAGGGGGCTTGAGGGGAAGGGGCAATGGGAAAAAAAGAGGTGGGATATATCTTGTACAGGTGCAAATTCCCTATGATGAGTGTTATCATTATGTATATCTAAAATATACCCATAAATGTTTTGCTTAAAAAACAAGAGTGGAGAAAGAAGAACTACCAGGTTTTAGCCTTGTGTTGACTTCTCTCACACCAGAGCAGCATGGATGACAAGTTTACAAGTGTAACCTTTAGCCAAAAGTTGTGTTGCAGGTGCCTTTGAATTTCCTAGGGAGCTTTGCTTTTGATCCCCTTTATTGCAAGAAATGGGAAAACTTCTGGCTGAGAGCTGCCCTGTACATTCCTGATTTTGTTTTCATTAGTGTGATTTCTTTGTTAATGTGGCTTTTATCCTTAAAACAGCAAGATCATTCTGAAGAGTGAAACATACAACTACTTTGGACTGCAAACTAATCACTCAGACTGTATAATCACACAAAATAAAAATCAAAGACCCCTGTATCCTATGCATAACTTTTAATCAAAGTAATAAACATGATTTTTTTTAATTTTTTGCTTTTTTGAGACAGGGTTTCACTATGTAGTTCAGGCTGACCTTGAACTCACTATGTAGCCCAGGCTGGGCTTGAACTCACCATGATCTTCTTGCCTCAGCCTCCCAAGTGCTGGGATTATAGGAGTGCACCACCATGCCCAACCAAACATGATTTTACAAACTAAAAAGAAAAGCTGAAGTTATTGGAGGAAGAATAAGGGAGAGAATATTATGGATGCAGGGGACAGCAGGTGCCCTGGGACAGTAAAGGGCTGGACACGGTCGAGGAACTGAAAGAAAATGTGTGGCGTGGTGAGGAAGAGAAAGAGCGGTTCAGGATGAGGCAGTCGCTCAGTCTTTATCTCTACTTGGAAGTTTATTTTAAGAGATCTCATCTGTTGCTTGCCAGGGGGAAAAACGAGGGGTGGGTGTCTTACATGGCTCTCAGCCTGTTCTGTCCAGTATAGGTACTCTTAACCACAAGCTCCCCTGTGCACTTGAAAAGTGGCTGCTCTACACTGGGCTTCCAAGGTATTAACCACTTTTTACACTGGTTATATATTGAAATAAATTTTTTAATATATTGGGTTACATAAAATATATCATTAACATTAATTTCCCCCCAAAAGTACACTCAAATATATAAATATATTCTTAATTCTCCCTTTTAACATAGCAGGCTGACTACTGTATACAGCTTCGCATGTCATTTGTTATCTGCTTTGTAAACAACATATCTTAGAAGTCTTTTCAATATGGAGAGCTACTCTAACAACTTTATTAAGTTCTCTTATATACATGTTTTATGTAATTTATCCAATTATTCCCTGATGATGAATATTTAGGTTATTTCTGATATTTGGAGTTACTGAGATTCTTTTTAATAGTTTGCTACGACATAGCTGGAGAAATTATTTGGGAGAATGAGGACTCCAACCCCAGAGAAATAAAATAGTTTTAAGTTTATAAATAGTTTGCTTCAACTCAGAAATCTATAAATCATTACATCAAAAATTACAACATATATAAAGTATTATGCCTTGCAGATATCTTATTCCCAACATGTTAGGCCAAGGACATCTTTGTGATGAGCCTTCTGCAGAAAAGTGCTTATGTGCAAAACTTTTTGTAAAATGTTTTGATTTGTCATTGGCCACCTACTCTGATTGGTCACCGAGATAAGATATTGAATTTTAATGAACTACACTCAATACAGTAAATTAAATAATGCTAATCTCTAATGTGGTGAGACAATAATACTTCTAATAGTTGTTTGGAGTAAAGGGAGATTATTACATATTAAATGCTGCAAAGCCTATAGATTAGCTTTGGTTTGCATGGTGTTTTGATCTTCTTTTCTAAAATAGTAATCACTATTTGTAAAATAGGAAATTTTACACAAGGACCTGCATTTCTCAAGACTCTTCAAAAACTAAAAATCCAGTGGTACTGAATACCTATTTCTCCTGACAACCTAGGGGAGTGTGGAGCCCACTTCCTCTTGTCCACTACCCTTCAACCCTGTAGTCTTACCCTTACAGGTACCTGAGTTTGACATACCCAGGTAAACCTTGAGTTTATAATTTTAAAATCTTAAGTTTCTCTGACATTCTCCCTGGCTTTGTCTGGAGATTACTTGAGAGTGAACTAAATGACAAGGTGAAAGCAGCTGTTTCTTCAAAGATTTCCCTCCTTTCCCAAGTTCTCCTTACCAGGGAAAAAGGCAAGGTGGAGGACAGGGATGGAGAAGAATGTAGACCAGCTTTGGCGAGACGGGTGTCAGGCCAACTTGTGCTCAGAGGCTGATGAGGTAGAATGACAAGCTGGAACGTACACAAAGCCACTGCATCAGGGACGGTTTGCTTTACGATGTTACCATCTGAGTTGGGAGTAGCCTTGCTGTAGAAAGTGACAGCTTTAGATCTGGAACTTTGGTCCCAGCTGTTGGAACTTCTTCAAAGGATGGAGATTTTGTCCCCACCATCTGTTCCTGGGCCTCCCCACCCATCATCTCCATACTTTGGCCTCCTGCCTCAGCAGATGGTTCTGGCTTAGTCTCATAGATATTTCTCCAAATACTTTCTCACCCCTCATGTTTTTAGTTGAAAACTTTCTCTATAATCATCTTAGTTTTCAAAGGACAACATATTATATATTAACTATTGTGTATTACTTATCAAATACTTATTGCAGGTTTACCACATGTTGGGTGTAGTTCAAAATTCTTTTATTAACTCATTTAATCCTCACAACCACCCTATGATCTAGGTCCTATTATTCCCATTTTACAGACAAGAAAATCAAGACACAGAGAAGTTAATAACTTCCCCCTAAGGGAATCCAGTTGGTAGGGTATACATAGACAAACACAGTGTCCACAGGGGATTGGATCCAGGACCCCTAAAGATACCAAAATCTGTGGATGCTAAAGAAATGCTCATATAAAATGGCACAGTGCTTGCATAGAACCAACATATACTCATGCATACTTTAAATCATCTCTAGATGACTCATAATGCTTGTTAAATAGTAAATGCTATATAAACAGTCAACATATTATATTATCTGATGAACAATGACAGGAAAATAGTCTGTACATGTTCAGTAGAGATAGGATTTTTTTCTGAATGTTTGGATTCAAGGTTGAATCCTTGATGGGGAACCTATGGTTACTGATAGCATGTATAAATATGAAAACCTTCCTACCCAATAGTTCTCACCCACAATATCTCATGCTCAAAAGCAGATATTCACAGGGCTCCCACTTGATAGGGACAAAGAATTACAGAAGTAACAGGTGGCAAAGAAATGGGGCTGTGACAAGTGAGAGATGGAAAGAATTCAATTGTTCTTGAAGACTCAGAAGAGGTTTGAGAATTGAATAATACTGCTGAGGGGGTTTTCCACATTTTTATTAATGCACATCAATTATGCTAATGGGTTTCATTTTGATGGATTTGTACATGTACACAACATACTTTAATCATTTCCCCCACTGCCTCCCTTGCTCACTATCCCCCCTAGTTTCACACTGGGGGGTGGGTTTCAGTGCAATACTGCTGCTTTTCAAACATATCTATTCATTATTGTCTTTTCTTTTTTTTTCTTTTTTCTGAGACAAGATCTTGCCATGCAGTTCAGGCTGAACTTGAGCTCACTATGTAGCCCAGGCTGGCCTTGAACTCTCAGCAATCCTCCTGCCTGAGCCTCCAGGGCTGGGATTACAGGTGTGTGCCACCATGCCCGGCTACTTCTGTTCATTATTATCTTCTCAGTATGTACAAGTGCTAAGACCAGAGACTTCCAACTGATAAAACACCAAACCGGAGAGAATGTGCTTTCAAAAATTAAAAAGTAAAATTCCAAAACATCTTTTGAGTTCAAAGACAAAGAAACTTTAAATAGTTATGAAACTCACTTCAATCGGATATATTTAAATTTAGTTTAATTTTTCATAGTTTAATTTTTCCAACTACAAAAATGATCAAATTATGATAAGCCTCCAAATTCACATAATTGGTAAATTACCAAGAAATAGATTGGTCTCTTGGAAATGTTTGCTAGCAAAGACTCTTCCCAGGAAAAAAAGGTAAGAGATAATTTTTCCCGAGAGCAGGCAAGCTTTTGTGTTCTAGAATCTAAGGCTGTGTGTCCCACAAATGCAGTCCACAGATATTTAATTGCTTGGTGTTTATGTGTTTATTGGATTGCAGGGTACAAGGAAGGCTGGCTCAAATAAGCCTTTTTGGAAGAAGACTCAGGATAATGAGATAATCTGCTTGCACTGTCTGTGATGATGGAAGACATCCAAAAGCTTTGTCTGTTTGTTGCTTTTGTTTTTGTTTTTCAGTGTTGAGGACTGTGCCAAGCTATATCCCAGACTTTTTTTAAATTTTTGAGACAGATCTCACTAAGCCAGTAAATTGCCCCACCTGTGCTGGAATTTGCAATCCTCCTCCCTCTGCCCCCTAAAGCGCTGTGATTACAGTTGTGCCCCACTAGCCCCTGCAAAAGCATTTTGGAAGGATGAGGCAGGAGGATTGCAAGTTCAAGCCCAGTTTGCACAACTTAGTGACATAGGGAAATCTTGTCTCAAGATTTAAAAAAAATGTGCTGAGAATGTAGCTCTGTGCAATGGCCCTGGGTTCAATTCCCAGCACCAAAAACATGTACTTTGAATGGAGGTAGAGTGCCTAGAAGAGAGCCGAGTGGACTTGCTGAGACCAGAAAATGGGGTGAGTCAAGACAATGACCTTCACAGTGATACAGACAACACAGATAATAGGCCCCTCCCATATTCCCTGGGCCTTGGGTCCTGGGTCCTGACAGGATCCAGAAAAGGGAAGAAAATAATTTGGCACAGAGCAGGCAAAAGAAAAGGGGAAATAGAATAAATAGGGAGAATAGAATAAAGGAAAGAATACTTTCAAACTTCTGTTATCTTGGCAAGTATGGCACTCAGAAACAAAACTAAAGAAATAGGATATTTTTTATTTTTGATTTCTGAGAAGTGATTCCATTCTCTACATCCAATTTTCTTTTTTTCCTGCTGTTAAGAAAACTATTCTGTGAGTGGACTTGTTTCCTTCTCATTCGTCTCACCTCATTTTCACTGCCTTGGGCTCCCTAGCCTAGCTGCATCAGCGAGATCCCATTATGCAGGCTGCTACAGACTCTGTCTTGCTACTCTAACTCTGTATCTTCAGAGCTAAAGATGTTATGATTAGAAATGCATCACCCCACACAGAAGACCTGCTGTGTCCGGCACCCTAGGTTTTCCTGCTGGCCTACAAACATCTTAGAATAACCTTAGGACCCATCAATTCCACTCCTTAGTATGTGCCCAAGAAAATGTGTTTTCACACAAAGGCTTGTACTTGAATGTTCATAGTAGTTACATTCATAACACCCCCAAAATGAAAATAACCAAAATATCCATCAACTGGTGAATAAATAGGGGGAAATTTAATGGAATTTTATTTTGACCTAAAAAATGAAGTCTAGATATATGTTACAACATGGATGGATCTTGAAAATATACTGAGAAAAAAAAGTTAGGCAAAAAAGGATGTATTACATAATTATATTCAGAATAGGCAAATTCATAGAGATACAAAATAAACTGGAGGTTACCAGAGTTGAGAGGAAGGGAGATTTGGAGTGATTACTAATAGTTACTGATATTCTTGGGGGCGGGTGATGAAAATATTCAGGAATTAGTAACCATGGTTACACAGTACTGTGAAAATACTAAAAAATAATGGAAATGTTCACTTTAAAATGGTGACTCGTCAAATGATTTATAACTCAATTTAAAAATTTAAGGTTATAAAGAATATTGTGGTTTGGATCATATGTGCCCCCCCAGTTCATTTTTTTGAGACAAGGTCTTGCTATGTAATTCAGGCTGGCCTTGAACTCACTATGTAGCCCAGCTTGGCTTTGAACTCCCAACAATCCTCTTACCTTAGCCTCCTGATACTAGGCTTACTGCCCAGCTCCAAAAGCTCATGGTATGAAGGTTTGTTCTGTAGCTGATGGTGCTGATGGGAGCTGGTAGAACCTTTAAGAGATGGGCCCTCATAGAAGGAAGTTACATCACAAGAGGCTTGTCCTTCAAAGGGATATTGGGTTTTAGGCCCCTCCTCTTCTCTCTCTGCTTCCTGGACACCATGAGGTGAACAGCTTTGCTCCTCTACACCTTCCTGCCATGGTGTTAAGCCTTACCACAGGCCCAAAACAATGGCCAAGTGACCATGGACTGAAACTTCTGAAACATGAGACAAAATAAATCTTTCTTCCTTTTACATTGTTTTATCTCAGGTGTTTTGTACAGTGACAGAAAGCTGACATCACAAAGAAGAAGGAGAAAAAAGTAAGGCCCTTACTCTTGAGTCACATCTCTTCCTTCCCTTTCTTGGTGGCCCTGTCTGACCTACTTTCTGCCTGGTTCCCTCCCCAGTCCTGAGGGCCTAGCTGCCCCTTGCCAATGAGCCTAAGGCTGCAGGCCCTACTACTAGGCCTTGCCTTTCCTGACCCCAGGGCCTGGTCCCCACCTCCAGTTCTGCTACAAGTGTTAACTGATGAGCAAATGCCCCACCCCAGTGTGGGTCCTTAATAGACGCCTCAGAACAAAGTGTTACCCCAGTCACTCCCGGATTATAGACACTGCCTGCGGAAGCCATTTAAGAAATCTATCCAACAATCTTAAATTCACAAGGTGTGTTTCATACAAAAATATTGGCTACAGTGTTGTTTTAATATTGAAATAAGAGAGGAAAGTTAAACAATGGTAATTTGGTGCAGTTAAAATTTGTAATAATATGGAAATCCCTACTTTATAGAGGTTCATAAAATCTAAAAAGGTGTCACATGTTGTATGCTCTGCATGTATCCAATAAAATTTTTATTCAACCTTCCCAGTCTTAGACATATGCTCGGGGAGGAAATACACTGGCACTGCGGTTGCCCCAGTTGGAGGCACAGAACTATTCCTGCTAAGATGAATGAGCGGTCTTCCTGTGATCACCCCAGGCTGGGTGATGAGCACCTGGTGTTCATTACACTCTACTTTTGATATCTGAAAATGGCCACAAGAAAAGGAGCTTTTATGAGTCTGAAGTACATGAAACGTTAACATTGACTATACTTAGAAGCTGGGACCACATGTGGTTTCCAGTCCTTTGAATTCCTTTTCTGTGCATATTTTGCACTTATCACATCGATTTTAAACTTTTTAGGGTAAAAGGAGCAAGCAGAGGAAAGTCTTCCCCTTTTCCCACGTGGAGGAAAACTTCAATTCATACACTACTTAATTCAAAGAGAATTTGTGCGTGTTTCTTCCCTCAAAGCCTCAAATAACCCAGGGATTTTATTTAGGAAGCTGCAGACTGAAGCGCTGGGGTGTCTGTCTCCCTCAACTCCACTCATCCACCTGGGCATTTCCGACTCCGCATCCGGAGTTTTCCCAGTTCAGATCTGGTTCTCCGTAAAGAGAAGCTTGATTTGGGATTTCAAGAACGATAACACCCACCCGCAGTGGAGGAGGTTGGTAGACCCGGAGAGCTCGCCGAGGGAAACGAAACGAGGCGCAGCGATTGACTGTCCATTCTTCTCTTCCTTCTCCGCTTTCTGCCCTTCAAATATTTGACCTTTTCTTGGGGATGAAAGAGGCAGCAGGAACAAGGCAAGGTAACCTGGACAGGGCTGGAGCAGGCGCGGTTCGCCACCACCTCGGAAGCAAGCGGGTAGCCGGGGCTGTGCATTAACCCAAGAGCACATAGTGCAGGTGACCCGGACGAACTGTCCGCTTCCCGCGGCGGCCACACCGCGCGGCAATACCTCCGCGCTCACCCACGACGCCGACGCTGAGCGCAGGAAACTTACAAAAGTTCCAGGCGTCCTGGACGAGGCTCTAGAGAGCGGGGCTGAAGTCTAGTGTAAACATCGAACAACACAGTGGACTAGAAACCTTGGCCTCCGACTGCTTCGCCCATTGTCTCTGCGGGGGGCGACACCGCTCGACCTGTCTGGGAGTCCCCAGAGCAAGAAGCGAAGAGGAGGGCCCCGGGCTTGCACAGGTGAGGTCCCCAGGCCTTTCTGCGCTGGGTCTGCAGGGTACCGGGGACAGGAGCAGTGGCGCGAGGGTCCTAGCAGCGCCGTGGCTTCTCCTAAATCAGGAGTGGGTATGCTGAGTCACGGATCTGTCACCGCTTCGCACCTCTCCCCAGCCCTCAGGGGGCTAAAGCAAAAGCGAAAGCGAATGCGCCAGGCAGGCGGCCGGTCCCAGAGCTGCGCTAGCCACCTCCCCAGGCCGGGCCATTGCACCCGCGGCCGGCCCAGGGCACGCTGGCGGGACACTGCGGGTCGGACCGCCATGGTCCCGCGGCAGCTCCGGGGCTGTCGAGTCCACGCTCTCGCCGCGTTGCTGCTACAGCTACTGCTCCTGCCGCCGGTGACGCTGGGTAGGGAGCCGGGTGCGCTCGGGCGGGGCGGCGGAGGGGGCCGAGGCTCGAACCGGACCGCACAGGTCTCCTCCTCCCCTGGCTGGAAAAGGAGCCGGAGGGGCAGGACTCGGTGTGCGTTGCAGGGGGCCGGAGCGGGCGCTACGCGGGCAGGAGGGACACGTGCAGGAGCAGAGGGGCGGGAAGGGCTCCGCTGCCGGCCAGGCTCGCGCTGGCTCCCAGGTCACCCTCGCCGGGGAGCGAGCTACCGACCTCAGATTTCCGAGAGCTGGAGAGGAAAGCAGTTCTGAGAGGTCCAGTTTGGCAGTGAGAGCAAAGTTGTGCTGGCACAGCGCTTTGGAGAAGTGCGCGCGCTTCTGCGAGGCCACCTGCGCGGGCTGTGAGGGTGTCGTTGCACGTCCGGCGGTCCCCGAAGGGGTCTGGGCAAAACGGCCCTCCCTCTGGACTTTGAGGCGAATGTAAATGAGAAGAATGGGCAGCTGGGAAGATGGGGTAGGGACAGCATGCCTGAGAAGGAAAAAAAAAAAAAAAAGTGGTAAGTTACACACCTGGAGACCTGAAAACATCTGGGAGTTCTAAAGTGGGCAGGAAGCAGCGAGCTGGGACAGCCGGGAGCCTGCGCTCCAAGCAAAAAAGGGAAGAAATGAAGTTGGTGATGGTTTGGTGTACCCAAGAACCTGGATTGTTCGCAGATCTAATGTCAGCGGGAAAAGTCAAATGGGTGACTCCAGGGTTTTGTTCGGGGAGCTAAAAGAGGGAGGAGAAAAGATGGATGTAGGTGGGTCCTTGTCCAAGCCGCTTTGTCTTTTTACAGTAAAGGAGCCCTATCGGGGTCTGATAAGAACTATAGCCTTTCCCCAGAAAAATACATGCATGTATATACTTACAAAATGTGCATATGATTTGGGGCCAAGGTCATCTGTGGACATCCATGAGCGGTAGCAACCCCGTGATCTCTGTGCCTGGGTTTTAAGCAGCAGCCTCAACGATTTTACATCATTGGGTTTTATGAAGTTTCATTTTCTTGAGACTGTGGTACTGGATTTCTCTTACATCTGAGAAGCTGAGTTATGCTGGTGACCTGATCAGTTCCTCCCAATTGGCTAGCTGGTGTCCTGGAATGATCCCTGAGGAGATGCTAGAAATAGCCAGCCTCTCAGCTACTCTCTTACAGAGTGAGGAAGTGGAGTGCTGCTTTAGTCAGAGTATCTACCTGCAAGTCAGGGGAGCGGCGGGGGTTAACCAGTCTCTGAAGCTCGGGGCATCGCACAGCTTTGCACTCTGGCCTTATAAAGGCGGTCCTGCCATCAAGCAGCCTTGTTGTTTGTTTGTTTGTTTGTTTGTTTTTAAAAGCCTCACTAAGGTATAATTAACAGACAATAAACTGCATATATTTAAATTGTACAATTTAATAAGTTTAGAGTGAATGCAGAGTTTATAAGTTTAGAGGTAAATGCGTATACTCATGAAACTAACATCTCAATCAAGAGAATAAAGTGACTTTCACTACCAGGTTTCCTCATGTCCTGCCTAATCCTTATTGCCAACGCCTGAGCCTGCAACTACTTATCTCTTTTCTGTTAATACTGGTGTGCTGCACTCTCTAGAATTTTATATAAATGGAATTATACAGTATATACTCTTTCTGGTTTAGCTTTGTGCACTCAGTAATTATTCTGAGAATCCATCCTTGGTGTAACTTGTACACCACCATTTGTTAATAAACCTTTGGGTTGTTTTCACTGTTTGTCTTTTATGTGTAAAGTTGGTGTGAATATTAACACTATAGATTTTTGTGTTGGTGTATTCTTTCTTTTATCTTGGGTAGGGAATGGCTAGGGAAGAAGTGACTAAATCACATGGTAGGTGTATGTTTAACTTCTTTATTTTGGTACCGGGGATTGAACTCAGGACCTTGCGCTTGCAAGGCAGGCGGTGGAACCACTGAGCTAATCCCTGGCCCTATGTTTAACTTCTTAAGAAATTGCCAAACCATTGTCTAAAGAGGTTGTACTATTTTACCTTCCCAGAAGCAGTGTAGAAGAGTTTTAGTTCCTCAGCATCCATGTTGGCACTTGGTATGAAGAGCCTTTTAAATTATACCTATACTAGAAGGGGACCAAGAGATGGGAGAGGAAGAATTAAGATGTGTTTTGTATATGTACCAACTCCCCATGATGAATGTAGTCATTATGTACTGCAAACGTGTACTAATAAAAATTTTAAAACAAATTTTGCCCATTCTAATATGTATGTAGTGATCTCTCATAATTTAACTTGCATTTTCATAATTAGCGATGTTGAGCACCTTTCTATGCACTTCTAAGAATTGTCTTGTACATATCCTTTTTTTTTTTTTTTTTGGTACCAGTGATCAAACTTGGGTCCTTGCACTTGCGCAGCAGGCGGCAAAACCACTGAGCTAAATCCCCGGCCCTGCCTTGTATATATCTTTTTAAATGAAGTATCTGCTTAAATCTTTTGCCCTTTTAAAAACTGAGCTTACATTTTTATTTGAGTTTTGAGAGTTTTTTTATATATTCTAGTTACAAGGCCTTTACCAGATGCATGATTTGCAAGTATTTTCTCAAACTCTGTAGCTTGTATTCATTCTCTTAACTGAGAGCAGAAATCTTTAATTTTGAGATCCCATTTATTAACTTATTATGTATAATGCTTTTTTGTCATATATAAGAAATCTTTCCTTAGCCCAAGATCATGAAGGTTTTTTCTTTGTCTTTGTTCATCTAGAAGTCTTACTGCTTTAGGATTCACATTTATGGCTATGGACAATTCTGAGTTAATTTGTATATAGAGTAATTTGAGGTATGGATTGAAGGTTGTTTATGTTTGTTTGCTTTTTGCCTGTGAACATCAAATTATTCCCAAACCATCTTTTGAAAACATTGTTTCCTATGGCTTCCTCTTACACATTTTGAATACGTTACCCATATATGCATGGGTTGGTGGCAGTGTACAAAACATCAACGTACAAAAACCAATTGTATGTCTATGCATTCTCACTTAACAATTGGAGATTGAACATGTTTTCAAATGTCACTTTTAATAACTTTGAAAGGTTTGAAATTCTTAAGACATAAATCTGACAATAGATGTGAAAAATTTGTGCACTGGAAACCTCAAGCTATTGCTTAGAGAACTTAAGAAGAACTAACTCCATGGAGAGAGATACCATTTTGTAGATTTGGCAAATCAGTATTGTTAAGGTGTCAAGTCTCCCCAAATCAAAATTCTTACAGGTTTTCTTGTAGAAATTGACAAACCAATTCCAAAATTCCCATATAAATGTGAAAGACCTAGTATAGCCAAAACAACTTTGAAAAATAACTAAGTTGGAGGAAGTCTCCCTGATTCTGAGACTTACTGTTAAAGTCACAGTCAAGACAGTGTGGTGTTGGTGTAAAGACTGACAAAGAGACCATAGGACAGATCTGGTATTTTTAAAGTGATCTTAAAAGCAAAGGAGACTCAAATTATTAAATTTACTATGATTCTGGTCAGAAGTTATACAAAACAACACATTCTTTATCAGTGAGTATTAGTCTCCAATCTGTTCATGCTCCTGTCCATAGTAGGTACTTATTCAGGTGCTTATGCATCCTGATGTCTTATTCAAAAGCCTCACTTGGAGGGAAATCCATTATTTTGAGAAAAAGTTTACTTCTTAATTAAAGGTCAGCACAATCCAAAAGGCTGCAGATGATTTGGCCAAAAGCTGCTACAGAAGATACTGATTTGTTTGAAGATGAATATCCCTGGCACTCAGTTTTGGTTTGTTTTTGTTGTGTAGGGGATTAGTTGAGGGTGTTTTCACAATTTATTGTGTGTTTTTAAGAATTTATAAGCTGTTTTTCAGAGCTCTGAGGGACTTTGCCCTAGCCTTTTATTTTTTAATTTCAAACCAATTTTATCTAGTTTTTACTGCTTTTATCTCTCTACTGATAGAAAAAGAATAGTAGTAAAAACCGATATGTACAAAATATTAAATTTTTTGACACTAAATGTTAAACAGTGGATGATTACATAAATTGAATGGAGTTGTTTTCAAATAGTATGCAGTATATGACTTGATTTTGAGTATCAGATCTAGAAGTAGTTACCCTTTAATAGGAAAATATATCACTATGTATCACTAGTATGTGTATATGTATGCAGTTGTTTGCCTTTTCTTTTTTTTTTCTGTCAAAATTTGAATTGGTTTTGTAATTAGAAAGATAAATAAAACTACAAAAGAAATAACAGTAGAGATCTAGAATTTAGGAGTTCTCCTAATTCATCATTAATTCATGATAGCTGATCTCTATTTCATAACCTTACACATTTTGAAAAACAAGTTTATATGAAGTAACTACATATAACATTTGTGCATACTATGCACACATTTTACAAATTATTTGCACAATTATTGTTGGAGTTGTGGTTAAGCTTCCATTATCTCTCAACTGTTTTTTAGGTTATTTCAGTGTGTTTGATGTACTGAATTGGTTCTAAACAAAATGGGAATAACTGGATGAAAATGAGCTAGGCAGAGTTTTTTAAAAGCAAAAGAAAACCCTCAGTGTTTAAGAAATAGCATTCTGGGGATAGTCTTTCAGTCAAATCATCATTTGTGCTTATTTGTTTTGAGGTGGATCACTTTTGCCGTGTTGATTTTGTTGAATGGTATGAGACTAAATGATAAGCATATAAAATCTCTCAGTATACATTTTATGTCCCTTATCAGTGTTCCTCATTATATATGGTTGATATTATTAGAATGTTTTCTCCTTGAAAGACTTGATTCTCTTCTGGGCAGTGGGGAGCCCCTGGAGGGTTCTGAGCAGGGCTTACATTATGGACTTGCAGAGTGGAAAAGCTACTCTTGCTAAGAGCATAGAGAATGAACTGCAGTCAGTAGAGCCTGAAGGATGGAAGCTAAGCTGAACCTTTTGCAATAGTTGCAGTGAGTGGTGATAAAATCCTAAACCAAGACTCTCAATACAGGAGACTGGAGGGGGCAGGGATCCTCTTGAGTCCTAAAAGGATGGAATATATTTACTTTTTTTTTTTTTTTTTGGTATTGGGGATCGAACGTGGGACCTCCTTGCACTTTATATTTACTTACTTTTCATTTGCTCACCAGCCTATAGCCACTCAACCTCCCAAGTCCCAAAAATCATTGTTTAAGGACTTGAACTGTGATGAAATTCACTTATCATGTAAGGTAGAGTGAGAATCCTTGTTAATGAGTCAGAGAGAGAGAGAGAGAGAGAGGGAGGGAGAGAGTTGATGAAGTTAGGGAAGTGAGCTAAGTACAGTCTCTACTTACAGTGCCAAAAGAAAGTGTGTTAGGTTGGCTGATATTTCAGGTAGAAAATAAGGAAGAAAGATGGATAAGTAGCTTCCCAGAGGCCTTTATTCTTTTGTCATTATCAGCTTCACATTGAGCTCCCTGAGAGAACCACATCTTATGCTGCTTTATATCTCATGTTGCAGGTGATTGAATGGTATAATAAGTGAAAGAAAATTTTGGAATGGTTTTTGACTCTGCTTAACAAATGGGAGGGGTATGCTGACCTGACAACTTTTGAACTCTGGATAGGAGAGTAGGCCAGGGCTCCTTGCCCATATTAGACTCTGTAAATTGACTTTACCGATTAAGAAGCTTGACACACAGGTTCTGGAAAGCAGAAAGAGGTGTGGCCTTACACACTGTTTTGCTGTCTTCATTTAAATGATTATTATGGCTTATTATGTATATTTTTCAGCTGTGTGAGAGTTTTGAAATCCCAGAGCCTTAAGTTGGCCCCAATTTCTCTTACTTCATTCACACCGGTATATGTCTGCATAAGCTACTAACTTCAAAAAATATCTATTGAATATGGGGCTTAGAATAGTGAGGGTATCAGAGAAATAAATTCACTGTCTTCAAGGAACTTAACATATTGTAGATAAGGCAAGATTTGTTTATATTGAATATCTAAGGAGCAAAGCTATGAGAGAGTATGTAGATATTACAATAGAGGTATCAGAAGTTATGACTAAGGCTTGTGGAATTGAAAAGTTATGGCTACAGTTACGTGTATTATCTCTGATGTGGTAATGAGATCATCTGGCTTTGTAATGTAAGTAACTGTCTACCACTTGACTGGTTGGGTTGGCTGCAGTACATTGATGTCCTTGTACATTCAAATATCAACTGTTCCTGAGTTTATCTTTGTTTGAGGACCATTCACAATGGAAAGACTCCAAGTAAAAATCCTTTCATAGAAACACAAAAAACCAACAAACCAACAAAAAACACCAGAGTAGATATTTCAAAACCTCTGGCTAAAGAACAACCAAAAATGATGACTAGTGTAGCACAAAAATCTTTTTAAATACATAGATCATAAAAGATATTCAAGTGTTTAGCTGAGCATGGTGGTGTATACCTGTAATCCCAGCACTTGGGAGGCTGTGGCAGGAGGATTGCCATGAGGTTGAGGCTACATAGTGAGTTCAAGGCCAGCTTGAACTACAAAGCAAGACCCTGTCTTAAAAAAACCCAAAAAACTGTTTAAATGAAAAATACAAATAATGTGTTGTGGGGACATATAACATATGTAAAAGAGGTCTGGGGATGTACCTCAGTGGTGCTGCGCCTACCTGGCAAGTGCAAGGTCCTGAGTTTGAACCCTGGTACCAGGGGAAATAAAAAAACATGTAAAAGAAAAATGTATCACACAACAGTAACACAAAGGCTGAGAGGAGAGAAATGAAAGTATATTATTTAAAGTTCTTAATGCTTTTTATGTGAATGGTATGAAATAACTTGGAAAATAAACTGTGATAAGATAAAGATATAAACTATAGATCCTAAAGCAACTTTAAAATAATACAACAATGAATTATAGTTAGTAAGACAACAAAGGAGATAAAATGGCACCATAAAATATATCTAGATAATTCATGACATGATCATTTCCATAAAAATCCTATGGAATATACAAAAATACTATTAGAGTAAGTGAGTTTTTGAATGAGTTTCAGAACACATGGTTAGTATAACAAAAAAAATCACAATACAAAGTACTTTCAACAAACAATAGGAAATTGAAATAAAATATTACCATTTGCATTGGTACCAAAAACTATGAAATAGTGATACTTCTGACAAAAGAAATACAAGGCTGGTACACTGAAAACTATAAAACATTTCTAAGAGAAATAACAGAAAATTTAAATCAAGAGAATTACGGTGTTTATGAATTTTAACAATATTCATTGTTATCAAGATGTTAGTTCTTCCCCAAACTCGTCAATAGATTTAATGAAATTCAAGTCAGAATTTCATTCAGTAGGTGCTTTTTTAGTATATGTGCTGTTGAAGCGAGAACAGTGGGTGTTTTTTTGGTGTAGAAGTTGATAACATATTGTTTCTAAAATTGAGTAAAGGACCTAGAAGTGCAAACTATCTTGAAAGTGATTAACAAAGACTTACATCACCTGGCTTCAAGATTTATTATGAAGGCCGGGGATTTAGCTCAGTGGCACTGTGCCGGCCTTGCAAGTACAAGGTCTTGAGTTCAATCCCCGGTACTGGAAAAAAAAATTTATTATGAAGCCATACTAGTCAAGACACCATGGTATTGATGTCAAGATGAGCGAATAGATAAGTAAGTCAATGGAATGGTGGGTAAATATATACATACTTGGTTCATAGGTAAATACTTGGCTCTAGCTCAGGATCCTATCCAAGTACCACTGGAGTTCTATCACTGCTGGAAAATGGACAGAAAACCTGCTAAAGATATAAGAGGTTGGCTGTCACAGTTGGGAAGGAGCAAAATAAAGTTCCACCCATGAGACCCTGCCTGAGCCTGAGACTGGTGTAGGACAACAAAAAATGTCCCCATCCTATTGGGTGGGCAAGCATCAAGTAACAAGCACATCAGCCTATGGCCAAGGTGCATGAGGAGATCCCCTCTCTGTTGGAAGACAAAAGATGAGAGTGGACCAGGAACATTGAACAAAGCTCTCTGACATGCCAACCCCTCATGCAAGCTCTGAGATAACACTAGAGGAATCTGAAGCCCAGGTGCTCTGTAGCACAGCAACAGCAAAATCCAAATGCACCTCAACTGAGTAGATGGGCTCAGTCCTCATTGTCAGTCTAGCAGAAGACAAGTCCCATGGGATGGGGAAGAGTGGTAACAACTGTTGCTAACAAATAGCCAAATAGGAAATAGAGGACTCCCACTCTGACAGAAAGAAGACTCAGGGTATTGGATGTGCTGATGGATAAATAGATTCTGCTGAGGAAACTCCTGTAGTAAGTTCTTGAAAATATTTAATTGTGTGATTATGCATCAGATTGTGTGGTGAAGCTAAATGCAAGAAGTGAGTGAAGACAGAGTGAAGAGAGGAGTAGCAAAGGCAAGGAAGGGCTACAGAAAAGGGCTGGGTGAGGACATGAGTGGATGAGATTGAGAGGATACAGGGGCAACAGGCAGCATGTGTGAGAAGAGACTGAGCCCGATGGGATCATAAAACAGAGGAAAGGCTAAGGTGCAGGTGATTTGGACAGGGGTCATTGCAGAGACCCGTCACTCCACACAAGAGTTCCGCATGTTTTGGAGAGCTTTATGTTCCTGGATGAATCAGATGATCATAGCCCAGCTCTGTGCCTTTGCAGTCACACAGAGATTTGTCTTGCAAAACACTATGTATGAGGCATTTGGTGTGAGGGAGGGATTCTGAGGCTCCCTAACCATCAGAGATTTCAGAATAAGTCACGGCAGGGACTTATCAGTCCTCTGGAGATGGAGCACTGACTCTGTGGTCTCACGGGATTCCTGCAGGCCCAAGACAACAGTGCTAAAAGGCAAGTTTGGGGTAAGCAAGAGAATGGGCAGGTGCAAAACTTCAATTAGATACAATTCTACCAAATAAGATCTAGTCTTTTTCTAGATGTTTCTCCAAGGCGGCATGTCTCTCTTATTCTCTAGGGTCACTGATCTGTGCCTGGAGGGAATTATCCAGCCACAGATGATGTAATAGCACCCAGGCAGATCCAAAGGTCTGGGGCTGGTAGGGCTTACTTAGAAGGAAGGAGTGTACCATTCCAGAGCCCGCCAAGTATGTTTATGGGCCTCTGCATTCTGGCTCGCTGCCAAATACTTCTAGGGTTGATTTGAGTTGATTTTAATGGTCATTGCTCTCCACTCCAACCCATTCCTCCACCCCTCAGAATTTTGCCAGCTGTTTAACATATCATAAAACACCACAGACGCAGATTTGAAACTTTGGTAGCACAGGGAGAGAGGGGAGGGGAAGGGGAAGGAGAAGTAGAAAGAACAAAAAATGTGTTATGTACATGTGCCAACTCCCCACAATGAATACAATTATTATGTACTGCAAACATGTACTAATAAAAATTTTAAAACATTGTACTTTGGTAACACAGAGCTAAACCCATGGTCCTGGAAAGCTAAAAAGACATGAAATTTCTGAGATTGAGGATGGAGGATTAGATCTACTAAAAATGCAAAAGAACACAGCAGGAGGAATGTGTAAAAGAAATCTTTATTGATAGAGTCAATACCATGACCTGAAAAGGCTATGAACAAGCTTATTCATAACTTTAAGAGAAATTCTAAATAAATGCTAAAACATCACTTTCAATGATCCACCTGTAAATATTAGAGGACAGCAGTTCTCAAGAAATGTGGTTCATAGCCGGGCATGGTGTGCACACCCATAATCCCAGTACTTGGGAGGCTGAGGCAGGAAGATCATAGTGAGCTCGAGGCCAGCCTGAGCTACACAGTGAGTTCAAGGTCAGCCTAAACAAATAGCAATACCCTGTCTCAAAAAACAAAACAAAACAACAAAAAAATGTGATTCATGGATTTTCACCTGGAACTTGGAAATGCAGATTCTCAGGCCCTATCTCAGGCTTACTGACTTAGGATCTCTGGAGTGGGCCAAGCATTTTGTGTTTTAACAAGCCCTCCTGGTGAGTCTGATGCACAAGAACACTTGGGAACCACTGACAGAGAGGACCTGAGGTGAAGAGAGGCAGTAAGAAGCAAAACAAGGACTCTATATGGCAATAATGAACCAGCCCAGGAAGGCAAAGCTGTGACTAAAATACCAAATGTACAAAATGTGGAGTGAACAAACACCACTGGATCCTGGATGTGGAAGAAAGAACTCTGAAAGGCATAAATAGAGAGTAAGAAAAGAGCACTATGATAACAACGATTCGGGAAATAAGTTTCCTTACAAGTAAGTAGAGGCCTGATTTGTCAGCGGCTCTTAGACTTTCCTTCAAGAAGAATCCTGAGAGTTCCCAGTCTCAGACCATTTTCTGTTACCATAACAGAATCCCTGAAATTGAATGATGTATAAAGCATGGAGGTTTGTTTAACTCGTGGTTCTGTATGGCACCAGCATCTGCTTGGCCTCTGGGTGGTGAGGGCCTTGTGTTGCAGCATAACACGGCAGAGGACATCACATGGTAAGACAGAGCAAATGTGCTAGTTCCAGTCTGTCTTCTTTCTCTTGTAAAGCCACTCAACGCCATCATGAGAGCCCTATCTTCATACCTTAACTAATCCTAACTACCTCCCAAAGGCCTAACTTCAAGCACCATCACCATGCCTTTGGGATTAAGTTTCTAAGACAGGATGCACCCAGACTTTTATGCCAAACCTCTTCAATGTTCCTGTTCCTCAGAACAGGATTCTCTTCAAAAAATGACACAGGGGCCAGGGATTTAGCTCAGTGGTGCCATGCCTGCCTGGCAAGCACAAGGTCCTGAATTCAATTCCTGGTACTGGAAAAAAAATACGCACAGAGTACCAATATCAAAAGTAGCAAATTGATACTATATCATTATCTAATAGTCCATATTCATATTCTATCAGTTGTCCTAATACCATGCTTTTTAGATTTTTCTCCTCATTCTAGACCTAGTCTAGGATCACATGTTGCATTTAGTTTTGTGTCTCTTTAGTGTCCTTTGAACTGGAATACTTCCTCTGCCCTATCCCATATCTGGAATACAAGCCAGCTATTTTGTAGAAAGTCCCATAGTTTAGGCTTTTCTGACATTTCCTGATGAGTCTCACATTACAGATTTTGGGCAGGAATATGACAGAAGTGATCTATCTTTTTCAGTGCATTGTACGAAGAAGGAGGTACAGATATCAGTTTGTCCCAGTATTGGTGATGCTCACTTTGATTACCTGGTTCAAATGAAGTCTGCCAGTTGTTAGCATTTTCCCTCATTACTAGTCACTGATTTGTGGGAATGTTTTGAGGTTGTGCACAACTGTAGGAATTCTGATCATATGAATCTCTGAGCAGCAGAACCTGCTCATGGAGTGATCAGAGCTGACTGTATAGTTGATATGAGCTGCTCTTTTCTGCCTGGGCTGAGGTTTCAAGTCTGTGGCAGTTTGAATGGGAAGAAGGATGTGACATGGGAGAAGCAAGAATCACCTGAACCCATGGAGCTGAGTTGAGACTCATGTGGGTCTTTGACCTTCAAGACTCCTGCCTTCATGATGGGGTGTCCTACTGGGCCTCCTCATCATGCTGTTAAAAAAATGACCAAACGGACCGGGGATTTAGCTCAGTGGTTTTGCTGACTGCTGCGCAAGGCAAGGACTGGAGTTCCATCCTCGGTACCAAAAAAAAAGGCCAAAGAATGAAAGAAGTGAAAAGCAAAGACCCCACACACTAGAGGAGCTGTCCAGCCTGCTGTGGAAGGCACCTCCAGGTGGCTGCCAGATCTCAGAGCTGCAATTTCACCACCCTTAGGTGTGAGGAAGGACTGGCCCTCTACTCCCTTCTTATTCTTTACAGCTGGGTAGATTGGGCTCAGTAGAGATGGGAAGTAAGGGAAGGTGTGTTTGGCTCAGCTACGTGTACAGTACAAATCCACCAAAAAGTATAAAGATCCTGCTTTCAGAAAACTTTAAACATTCATGTTTTCTTTCTTGTCCCATAATTCTGTGTAAAGAACTGCATTTACTGTAAGGAGGGCTGCAGTAGACTGCATTCTTCTCTAAGGAGGACTTTTTCCTTCTCTCTCATTTACTTATTTATGCTAGTGTAGACTTGAATCTTATTTTATTTTGTTCCATTAGTTTCTGTCTTTCTTTGTTTAATCTCTAAATTGTCCCAGATTTTGGCCAACAAAGCCTATTCAACCTGCTCTTACATCTTTTTAACGTGACATTCTTGAGTACTTCCTTACTTTCTTGAACAAGATATTCCAGGCTTATCTTGTGCTTTCTCTATCCTAGTCCTGGATTCTGTCCTTTTTTCCCAGGGAGCCCTGAGTCTTTTTAGTGGTGATCAAGATCTGATATTAGCTCCCCACTGCTAATATGTCATCACCTCTAGGCACTAATAGAGGAAAGAGTGGTCACACGCATGTACACATACATATACACATGCCCACACACTTGCGCACAGGCAGGCATACAAGTACATATGCACACTGTCACTCTCACATAAGAAATGTGTACACAAATGCACACACATGTACTGTAATCACATAGGATACCTCCAACCTCTACTTTATTCAAGCACCATAGGGAACATTTTAGTTGTCCCCTCCCAGTTTCCAGAATTGAAACTTCTTCCTCCAGCAGTGAGAAAACTGGATTTAATTTATTTTACTCATTGATAACAGCTGATCTATATAAATTATGAAGAAGAAAAGGGGAGGACGAATGTTGTACTGCCCGCTTGTAATCTCAGCACTCTGGGCAGCTGAAGCAGAACAATCACAAGTTCAAGCCCAGTCTGGACAACTTAGTGAGACTCTCAGACTTAAAAAAAAATGAATAGGGCTAAGGATGTGGCTCAGTGTGAAGGTCCTGAGTTCAATCTCCAGTATGAAGGAGGGGGTGGTGAGGAAAAGTGGAAGAGGATGAGATGGTGGAGGAAGAGGAAGAAGAGAAAATGAGAGATGACAATAACTTCACCCCACCCTGTCTATGTCTGTAGCATAGACAGACTTGGGAGGAAAATCTCCAGATTAGGAATACTCACTCTTTTTCCAGGGTAAAACAGTGGTTCCAGTTGTATACATTTATAGTGAATCTTTTTGTTGTGGTTTATGTTTAGATATACCCCCCAAAGCCTCATGCACTCATAAGAAGAGCTTTTAAAAAGTGATTGAATCATAAAGGCACTACAACTAAATCTGATATTAGAGATGAGGCCTGAAGGGAAGAGATGGATTGCTGGGGGTATGACCTGAAAGGGGGTGTCTGTCCCTCCCTGGCTCCTCCTTTTACTCTCTGTTTTCTGGCCACCATGATGTGAGCAGCTTATCCTCTGCTATGACCCTCTGGCATGCTTTCCTCCCTTTAGCCCAGCTGACTGTAGACTGAAAATATGAGACAAAATAAACCTTTTGTCCTTTAAGTTGTGGGTGTCAGGTATTGTGACCCAGGAATGGGAAAGTGACTAGGACAGATTTGTGGCATTGGGGAATAAAGAAATAAAAGAGTAATAGTACTACTAACCAGAGACCTTGAAGCTGAACTCCCAAAATGGCCCAGGTATCTCAAACTGAAAGCAAGTTTCCTTGCTGGGTAGCCTCTGGATAGAAAAATATTAACGACAGAGTTCATCCAGCCAATAGCAAGGATTCCTAAAATTCACAGCAGGTGATAGAAGACATTTGCTAAGTGTATTAAAAATAGCCAGGAAAGTGACAGCTAGAGTTGAGGTAAAAGGTGGGAAGGGTATCAATTCAGCATCCTTAATCCAGGGTACACAACCCAAAATGCTCCAAGATATGAAACTTTGCACTGCCAATAAGACACTACAAGTAGAAAATTCTACACTTGACTTCATGTGACAAGTTACAAAGTGCAGATGCACTGAAAGTATTGGATAAAATTACCTTCAAGCTATCTGAATAAGCTATACGTGAGAAACAGTGAATTCTGTGGTGGGATCTTCTGGGGTCTTCTCCCCAAGGTTGTCCATCATTTACATGCAAATACTCTGAAAAAATAATTCAAAACACTTTTGGTCCCAAGTATTCGATAACACATACCCAACCTATATTTATCAAAATATAAGTGATCCTTCCCAATGTTTGGAAAGAGAAGTTATAGAGTAGGAAGCCACAGGATCCCTGGAAAAAAGAATTTTAGAGCTTTCTGGCTTCCATGATGTGAGCAGCTTTCCTCCATGGGCTTTTCCCCATCCCCTTTCTGGATTGAATCTGTTGACTACGGACTGAAACCTCTATAAACTGTGAGCCACAATAAACTTCTCCTTTAAGTTGTGGGTAGCTGGTATTGTGTTCCAGTGATGAGGAAAGTAACTAAAACACCTTTCCTCTCAGGTATGTAAAATTTGTTATACTGTAACTAAACACTCATACAGGACAAAAGTGATTATCAGGAAGGACATTGAGCTGAGGGTAATACTGTGAATGGAAGCTAAGAGGAATAGGCCTGGATGCTAAAGGAGATTGCCCCTCTATTGGAACACATGAGAACTTCGAATCTATTTATGTACATGATGATTTGTTCCATTCAATAGCAACCAGCCTCGATGGAGATAAAAGAAATCACAGGATAACAGTGAATCTCAGTATTCACGGTGACAGTGACTTATGATAATTATTGCTGACCTGATCATGATGATAATTATTGCTGACACATTAAATCTCAAGTGATTGGTCACAAATGCCCTATTCCAAAATGTGCTACAAACACTAAGACTTGAAAAATACTGGAGGGGAAGATTTCAATACTTAGAAGATGTGAAATAATTTGCTAACAAAACTCCTGAATCTGAAAACATTACGGAAAACAATGACTGAAAAAAAATGACCCAAAAAAGGTCAGGAAATTCAGAAAATAGGCATTTGAAATTAAAATTGGTTGATAGAACTGAACTTGAGGCTTATGTGGTAAGCAAAAATGTTTTGGAAGAGATTCAGGCAAAAAACTTAAAACCCAAAGATTTGGAGGGGAAGAGAGAGAAAGGGGGAAGAAAATACAAAAACAAAAAGTCAACAACAAATATGACACTACCACCATCCTCCAAATGGAAGTGGCCAATATGTCAGTCTCTCCTTCTCAGGCTCTTAGATACTTTTTATACTTTCTTCAGGGAGGGGAGTGTTGGGAAAGAAGCCCAGGGTTTTGTACAAGCTACACAAGTGCTATCACTGAGCTACACCCCGGCCCAAGGCCCTTAGATAGGAAATGGTAAAATTTCACTTCCATAGAGCCGAGCTAGTATACCACTGACAGGATTTTTAGCTGTAATTTTGGAGTCTGAGTCCAGTTCCAGCTATTACCAAAGTAGACCAATCTGGGTCACTCCACTTTGGTTCTACTTTCTTCTGAAAATGTGACAGTAATCAGATGATTTGACCATATGTGTAGAAATAAAACATATTGAACTCACTACTTTAGAAGGTCAGGGTCAAGGCTGTTACTGAGGAAGAGAGTTTATTCATTCTTTTAACAACTCTCACATGCACCTACTGTTGCCAGGTCCTGTATAGTCTCAGGAATATGATGTTGAATGAAATCTACATTCCATAGTTCAGAAGGCAGATGATAAGACATCTGTTAATTATATACTCTCATTGTTTTAATGTAAACTGTGAAAGAGGCTACAGAGGGAAAGAACACAGAACTATGAGCCAGGTTTACTGGGTAGGTGAAGAAAGGCTTTCCTGAGGAGAGCAGGTTGCTGTCAGCTAGGAAGAACAGTGGTGGTGGGTTGTGTGAGAGGAGAGGGTAGGCGAGAATGAAAGGCCAGCATAGCGAGGGGGAAGACAGTAAGAGGTCGGCGGGGCTAGGTCTGGCAGAGCCTTAAACACTTCTTAAGGATTTGAATTTTTATTTTAAGAGCAGTAGGCAGGCAGCCTGAGAAGAGAAAAGTTATTGAATATGCATTTCTAAAGACTACACTGGCTGCTTTGTGGAAATGGGTCAAAGGCTGGTGTCACAATAGGGGAAAGAGTTGCAGGGGGCAAGAGTTGCAGGAAGTCAGATCTGGAGGCTGTTGGTGTAGATCAGCATCATTAACAATCTGACATCCCCAAGAGCGGTCAAAGGCTTGATCCAGTGTGGAGAGAGAGTGTGTGGACATAGAGATGGATGAGAAATGGAGAGATGGAGAAGAGATTTGTTGATGCCACCCCAGTCTCTAGCTAGCTGGATGGCTAACATTTAAGGCAAGCTTCTGGAATGCTTCTATACATATGGTGGGTGTCTTTCCTGATCACCTTTCTCATGGTTGGAACCTCAAATTCATCCTGAAGTGTTCTGGGGACACGCTGAGTGCCAGCAATAAAGGTCTTTATTGATGGCCACTGGTTCCCTAGAGAACCCCTCTTGACAACCCCAAGTCTTTTCATCTTTCCTCACTCTCACCCTTTTGCAGGTGCCACGTGTCCTAGCCCCACATCTGTTGAACATGCAGACATTCGGGTCAAGAGTTACAATTTACACTCCAGGGAACGATATGTTTGTAACTCTGGTTTCAAGCGGAAAGCTGGCACATCCAGCTTGACCGAGTGTGTGTTTAACAAGACCACAAACATCACCCACTGGACAACTCCCAATCTCAAGTGCATCAGTAAGTAGCCAGTTCCCCCACCCTTCTGCCAAGGCTGAACAGAGCAGAGCTGCAGTGTGGAAACTGGATGATCCCATCTTGTGACCAAGAAATCAATGTTGAGGTCTGAAATTAAATATGCCACCAGGCCACCAAGCAACACCCCTGGAGGTGGAAATATGCAGGCCTTGTGGTCACACAACTCCACGTTCAAATTCTGGCTCTGCCACTTCCCATATTCAAACCTCAGCAAGGTTCTTAACCTTCTGGAACTCTTGTTGGTCATCTAGAAGTTGAATCTGATGTCAACACTATGTTGTAGAATTAAGTAGGCCCTGGTAAATATTAACTTTTACTACCATCAGTGCCTGTTTTGAAATGATGATAACGAGACCTCACTGGAGACAAGAGCATGTGCTCATGAGCACACTTGGTTCCCGGGAGCCTTTTGGCCTTGTTACGAGGAGGTAGACTGCAGGAAATAACCACTGTTCCTGTGCATTTGTACTCAACCCAGGCAACTAGGATGGAGCAGAATTTCCCTTGGCTTAGTCACTTGTATATAGTGAGACTCAGGAGCAAAGATGAACAACTAATAACAAATGCTGGTGGGGGTGTGGGGAGAAAGGAACCCTTCTCTGTTGTTGGTGGGGGTGCAGACTGGTGCAACCACTGTGGAAATCAGTATGGAGATACCTCAAAAAACTAGGACTAGAGGTCCCATTTGACCCAGCTATTCCCCTGCTGGGTATCTTCCCAAAAGAATTAAAAGAATCATACCACAGTGATATATGTGCACCCATGTCTATAGCAGCATAGTTTGTAATAGCTAAAGTTTGGAAACAGCCCAAGTGCCCATCAGCTGGAAACTGGATAAAGAAAATGTGGTTTTTCAATAAAATGGAGTACTACTCAGCCATAAAGAATGAGAAACTAGAGACATTTATAGCTAAATGGATGCATATTGAAGCCATACTCTTAAGTGAAATAAATAGGACACACGTGTAAATACCGAATAGTTTCTCTAGCATGAGAAACTGAAAGTGTAAATAAGGATTAAAATGATTAAAATGAATAATTGATAATTTGAAATAGGAAGAAAAAGTCCAAGGGGTAGGGGAAGTGGGAGGGGAAGGGGAAAAGAAAGAAGAAAAGGAAAAATTATGAGAAAAGGAAAAAATGGAAACAAAGTCTTTGTAAATAGGGAAGGGTGGAGGGGGTGAAGGGAGGACTGGGAATGGGGAAAAAAAAGAACCAAGATACATCATGTACAGGTACAAGCACCCAATGATAAATGTAAACGTATTGTACACCTAAAATGTACCGATAAAAGAACTTAAGCAAAAAAAAAAAAAGAGCAAAGATGGGGATGGTTGAAGAACCCATTTTTTTTTTAACCATCTACAACTGGATAATCATCCTGAAAGCAGACAGACACTTTGTGGGTGGAAGCTACTTAATGCAATTTCCAGGAATACTAAGCCCTGTTCTGGTCCCCTCTTCCTTCCTAGAGAAAACCAGTGGTCTTCCAAGAATTCTGATTTACCAAGCATTCATTACTATTCAGTGCTTCTCCAGTTGCAGCTGGATACATTCTCATAGAACATTTGTGAAGATGCCTAGCTTCTCTCCGGGACAGGGGATGGGCAGCAGCCATCCTATAGCAATATCCTTCTGCTGGAAACTTCTGGATGAGCCAGACTTTCTTATGGATTTTGTGGTGTTGCCCTCCTGCTTCTAGAATGAGAGTCACACAGATGTCAGAGGGAAGGGAAGGGAATCCTTCCACTTGTTTCAGGAATCATAGGGCTGGGAATGCAGCATGTGATGGCCTTGAGTGCAGTTGAAGGGAAAAACCCAGTGACAAGCACTGACTTGGAACCAGAAGTGGAAAATCAGGGCTTTTCCACTGTTGGGAAAGTTATGTTTCCTCAAAGCTCTACATCCTTTGGGTGAATGAATCCAGAATGGAGAAGAGCTGCAGGCACTGAACAGGGCTAGGAGTGAGGAGAAAAGAAGGAATCTTAATCAGAATTTTAGAGTCCATAGTCTGGATAAATCTCTAGGCTTCATCTTGGCCCTCAAACATTTTGTGACTAAGAACTGCTTTCATTTCCCCCCTAATCTCTTGTACTTTTTTTCCCCCTGCTAAACAAATGGATTCTAGTGAGTGATCATTTATTTTCCCATGAAAAAATTGGACTATTAAACTGAGCTGATAGCATATTATTTCCAGCCCAAAATTTTAAAATGTGATGCTTAACCTGTGCAGTCTTTTTGAAAATGTTATAAAAGTCATTTGCAGTCTGTTTGTGTTTTAGGTTGGGAAACACTGATTGTTTATTTTCTGTCTTTCTAACCTGTCCTAGGAAGCCATATAACACCATTATAAATTTACATATTGAGTTTTTAATTTAATCGAGTTCTGAAGCTACCCCAGGTTCCACCTTTAGTATCATAAATGCCGTGTGGTTATCCTCTCTCTAGGAGATTCCTCCCTGACTCACCAAAAGCCCTCCACAGTAGTGACAGCAAGGGTGACCCCAGAGCTAGAGAGCCCCTCCCTTTCTGGAAAAGGTAGGAATATTGGGAACTTCAAGGACTACCATCTCCAGGTGCCCCCACTGATTCATGGGCCACTGCTGGTATTCCTCTACAAACTTAAGTATTAGAACACATTTTTAAAATTAAAATCAAGGATAAGAACTCACAGGGGCTAAATAGTTTTTAAAGCCAAAGTTGTTTTGATTTCCTATGTGCATAATTAGTACTGGTTCAGAATCCACTATTAATATGTCAGAGTCATGTGCATATTTAATGTAAATACTTATCCTTGTCAAGAACTGAGAAGGGTCTGAGATTTGACTTCCTTGCTTATTAGCCTGCCATAGTGCCATGGGTATTGACAAAGGCAGAGAGAAGACAAAGAACTTTCATACACAGAACACAGGCAGTGGGAGCATCAGCATATTCACATCAATTCCTTGTCTCCCAGGCCCACAAAGTCAACATAAACAGACCTTCATGGATACCTGCACATTCAGCAGACTGGATCCTTGGAGAGGATGCCTGGACTTAGGAAACATGAATGTTTTATAGTTGACATGTCTGGTGTTCTCCAGAAGGAGGTGGTTTCTGTCTTCTAAGGCACTTGCTATTTACACATCCTTGAGAAGATAGTCCAGACAGAGGGTTGTTAGGCCCTTGGTTTGCAAAATGTGTAGCAATGTGAGTGACCCATAGAGAGTTGTCTCTCCCAGGTCCTAACATCAGCAAAGTAGCAATGATGTTTTACTATAGAAACATTGCATGAAACCACTAATGTGTATTTCAGATGAGTTTTAGGAAATCTCCTACCCCAATTTCCTGAGCACGTTTTTGATGTTAAAAAGTTTGAAATCTTGGGTGCTAAATATCTTGGGATTGTATGTCCTGCATCCTATGATACCCTTATTTTACATTTAACTTTTTTTTTTTTAATGTCACACCACCTAGTTTGAGGCTTTCTCCGCCATTTGTTCTCTCCTTTCCCCTCAGGTACGCCCATCTCTGTTTCCACACGTTTTGCCCCACTTAGTCACACTCCCAGAGCAATGGCCCCCAGCCATTGGTGAGATCACAGAGGAACTCCAGTTGGTCTGGGGGGCAACCTGGGAATCAGGGTCTCTGAAGGCTTCCCAGGTGGTTCTCAGGTAGCCTGAGCTGAGGACTATAGCTTGAGGGAGGATGGAGAGGCTGAAAAGAGGCTTCTGAGTTTGACAACAGCCTCAGGCATACTGAGACACCATCTCAAAAAAGTAAATGAACAAAATGAGGACAGTCTTTCTCCTGGCAAGTGACTTGCTTGCAAACAGAAGAGGTTGAGGTACTGGCATAAGTCTGGAGTAATTCTAAAACTCTTTTCGATCTGAGTCACATCAGGATAACTCACAAGATGAGAATGATCCAGTAGCTTGCTTTTCCAAGTCCTAGCCCCTATGACTCAAACACTTAGTGGGTTGTCCATTGCTGAGACAAAACTGTGCTGGCAAAACCTCAGATGTGAGCATAACTCTTGACACAGGGTGGCCCGGCCAATGACACTTGGATGTGAATGCTTGAGGGATTCTATCTGCTGGCAGGGTGAGGTACTGACAAAAGATTGAAGGGTACAAGGACTTCTCAAAACCTGTGGCTGAGAAAGCATGGGAACATAGGCCACACAGGCCATGTCAGGTCTCTCCTGGTGCTTTCTTCCAGGGCTGTATTTCCCAGCTCCCATCTTTGTTGTGGTGGAAGGCCCATTTTTTCATGGAAAGGGAATTGTGCAGAGTTACGCCATACCTTACTGTTTGGGTTGGCTATCTGCCAGTCAGAGGCAAGGAGGAACCTAAATGCCCAGCAGCCTCCTCTTACAAGATTAGAGCTAAACAAGGATGCTTCCTTCAGTTATACCCCAGGGAGTTTAGGCAGACTGAATCATAGGCTTCTTCTTTCAAAAGTGTTGTGCCATCACATGAAAAGCAGTTAGCATCTAGCTGCCTTCGGTAAACACAGCTCCACTTGTGTTTTGGAGCCAGGTCTTCTGCATCTCACGTGCCTTCTCCAAGAAATAGCGAGATCCATTCAAATCTGTGAGATCTTTTCTTTATGTGCACCATGACAAATAACTGTATTCTTTAAGTTTTCACATGTCCAAAGGCCCAGGTGGATGAATGTGTAACCCACTCAAGGACAGTTTGCTGGGAGAGGGCTGGTTGGGGTGGGCTCACTGGAGTAGGGCCCTATGTTTACCCTCTGCTGTACTGAGAAGACACTAGTCTAAATATTTATGTTCTCCCTGTCTTGGAATTTTCTACAGAGCCAGCAGCTTTATCTCCCAAGTCAGACACCACACTGGCCACAGAGACAGCCACTGTACCAGGCCCCTGGCTGATGTCATCTAAACCACCTTCTGTAGGCACCACGGGCATAGGCAGTCACGAGCCCTCCCAAACCCCATCTCAGAAAACAGCAGTGACCTTGGAGCACACACCCTCTACTTCCAAGGAGACACCAGGTTAGCCCAAACTTTGCATGAAGACAGGCCAGTTCCCCACTTGCTGCTTCTGAGACTTGGGTTCAGATCTGGTGCAAGATGTTTGAACAGCTTAATTTAATCCAAACTCAGGACTGACCAAGCTACTCTGCTTATTTCTCTCTGCTGCAGCCCCTTAGCCTGGCATGTTCTGTGTCCCACCAGTGGTCCAGCAGGGGCATCTTGAAATGAAATGCCCCTCTCACATGGGACATGGCTAACCTTTTTAACCTGCTTGGCAGAACCCGTGCCAGGGAAGAACCTCTGAATCCTGGCTGCACTTTCCCACTGTGTGAGGGAGATGGAAGCATTCCAGTCTGGAGTCATGGTAGAAGCCCTGGCAATCTTTCTGACCCTTCTCTAAGGCATGTCCTCTAAGGTAGCCTAACACCTCAGTGAGTTACCCTGCTTTTTCTTTGCTAAGACCAGTTTGGTTATGTTAGCTGTATGTTGCCTTAGGCTCTGAGATGAGATCCAAGTTGTCCACTGGGTCTCTAACTTCTGAGAAGCTAGTGCTTTTAGGAGCCCAGCCCTGACTGAGCTGTCCTTTCTCCTCTACAGGTGCCCATCCAGATAGCTCCAGATATGCTACTGGTAAGTACTTTCATTTGTCTGCTGTGTTTATTATGATGAGGGTGACCACAGACCTGTGTGCTGAGCCAGGCCCTCCCCTCCAGCACATCACTGATGGTGTCCCTTTTCCCTCTTAGAAGTGTCTCTATCACATATGTTATATAATATTGTACTGATGGAATTCTTCATTTGACATGACTATCTTAGTACTGGTAGCTTCTGCCAGGCTACTAATGTTGAAACTAGACAGTTGATGCTCACACAAAGGTTCTCTTAGTTCAGCTGCTCACAGGGCTCCTCAACCAGGCTAGACATGTGCCTAGGGCACATTATGAAACCACTGTGCCTCCTGCTGCCACCAAGATGATGCCATCCTTCTGCTGAAAGCTGCATGAACCTCTCCCAGGGTGGGCAGCATACACTTTGCAGGGAGACTATGCAGATTTCTCCATACAAAAGGCTTTTAAAAAACCAAAAACAAAACAGAAACAAACAAAAAACAGAAGACACACATCAAGGGTCAAAGAGAGAAAATATAGGCATATAGGAGGAAATAGAAAGTGTTTGTGAGAATGAAAGAAAAAAGATGAAAGGAGAAGAGGTAGGCTCAAAGAATAGAACAAGAGAAAGAATGGAAATCAAGAAGCAGAGAGAAAAATGGAGGTATAGCTCAGTGGTAGAGCAGTTGCTTAATGTGGGAGGCCCTGGGTTTGATCTTGGGCACTGGGGGAAAAAAAAGGCAGATCGAAATGCAGGCAGTGATAAAGAATCTAATACTTTAGTATGAAAAGTTTTAAAAGGGGGGAAAAAAACCAACTGTAATTTGATGAGGACAAAAAATATTTGTTTTCTATTCATAACTTTTCAAGCTGGAGATGGGTCACATTTTGTGCCACTGTACATATCTGCATTAAGTGTCATCTGGGAAATAAAGTGGCTTTGGATATAATAGCAGTTAGTTGGTTAGAATGATTTTTTTTTTTTTTGCTACTGGGGATTGAACTTGGGACCTTGCGCTTGCGAGGCAGGCAGCGGAAGGTTAGAATGAGATTTTTTTGGCACCAGGGATCAAACTCGGGACCTTGCGCTTGCGAGGCAGGCGCCGGAACCACTAAGCTAAAGCCCCAGCCCTAGAATGATTTTTTAAGTGATTAATTCATCTATACAACTATAAGAATTTTAGAAAGGTCACAAGGTCCCGAGTTCGATCCCTGGTACCAAAAAAGAATTTTAGAAAGGCTCTTTAAAGAGCATTTTCATGGAAAAATTGTGATATTTAATGACAAAGAATGGAAACAAATACATGTTCATGATTAAAGGGGAGAGCAAGAGATAAAGTAACTACCCTAATATTTCTCCTTATATCACATTCTGTATTAAGCTTTCCAGTTTTACATTTTTATTTTTTAAATTAGTGATATTATGTATGTGGACTAAAAGTCGAATGTTACAAAGAAAATATAGTAAAAAGTCTCATAACTGACACAAAACATCCTTGTAGAACAGAAACAGATTTCTGTGGATTGTTCCAGAGAGGCAATGTAAAAACAAGCATAGAGTAAGTGATGCTGACAGCTGTTTTATTTTCACCATTCTCTACCTGGTTTTCACTTAATGACCTATCTTGAAGACCCTTCCATACCAGTACACAAAACCACCTTGTTCTTTTTGACAGCCATAAAGTATTTTATTGTGTGGATCTGCCTCTATTTTTTTAGTGTCCTCTTTGGATATGTGATTGCTTACATTCTTTGGTTATATTACAAACTGATTAATTGAAAACCTAGAAGTACAAATGCATCTGTAGGATGAAAGTCCTACATGAAAAATTTTCTGTAGATCTTCAAGCAACTATTTGATTATTTGTAATCTACACTAAATTATAATCTATTTTTCTGGTTCATGACTTTCACTGGATTAAAATATCAAAAATTCACAATCAACTTCTGAAATGTAAAATAGCAAACATTACCTGAACACCTACACCTTATCTGTGTGTAAGGAATTGTGGAAATATAGATTTAAAAAATACTTTAAATCTTTCATGTGTAAAGTTTCCTTTCTTTCAACTGGTTAAATATAAAAATAGCCAGGATGGGCCAGGGATTTAGCTCAGTGGCACCGAGCCTGCCTCAAAAGCACAAGGTCCTGAGTTCAATTCCTGGTACCAAAAAAAAAAGCCAGGTATGGTGGTGCGTGCCTGTAATCCCAGCACTCTGGGAAACTGAGGCAGGATTGCAAATTCAAGCCCAGTCCCGGCAATTTAGCAAGTTAGCAAGATCCTGTTTCCAAAGAGAAAATAAAATGGCTAAAGATGTAGCTCAGTGGAAGGCTCTGAATGCAAATACTGTGCAGGGGGTGGGCGGGGGGAGGCCAGGCTAGCACACCAACTGCAGTAGCGCCTACACTGCCCTATTCATTTAGTGCACTAGGAATAAAGAATTTATTTTACCAAATAGTATGCTTCTACTCTTCCATCTCTGAAATAAATTTGTTGCAGTCAATATGTTCAGCCTTTGACAGGAGATTCTTCTGTCTTTGTATCACTCATCCGCTCATTTAATATAAATTTTTTTCTATGTTATAGTCCTAAAATGCTATGAAATGCACATTTCTCATTTTAAAAAATCAAGTGTCACTTTAAATTTACTTCAATCTATGGAATTTAAAAGGTAAAACTCAAACAATTGCGTATGTGATCTGAATCCAACAATTTTTTTCAGAACTGAGGATTGAGCCCAGGGCCTCATTCGTTCAAGGCATGCTCCACCTCTAAATTCCCCAACACTTACTGTGTGCCTAGTACAGTAAGAGGGCGTATTGAATTGATGGAGCTCTCCCTTCAAAACTGCCTCCTCTGATGCAGGTCACAGTGACAACAGTACTGGCCAAGTTTGCCAGGGTACTTACTGCTAAGGAATGACTATCCCCTGTAGGTGCACAGAGGACGTCGCTCCATCCACACCAGATACTGCCACTGCAGTCTCAGCTGCCTTCTCCACCTAGGTCTAATCTGCACTGAGGGCTAAATTGAGGGAGAACCATGACCCTTCTGGCTTTAAGCACAATAATCAACTTTTTCTCCTCTACTCCCTTTGGGCCTTCTTTATCTTACCAAATCTTCCTTCAAATCCACACCTTCTAACAGAAGGTTAGAGAACTTGTCAGGAGATCTGTTAATTCATTGTCATGGTGATTCCAGTTTCAGTTTCTTTACTAACTGAAAGTTTCAGAGACTGAATCACTGAATTCCAATTGCTTTGCTTTAGCCTTGGTACAGCAGCCCTCCTGTCTCTTGCGCTTTAGTCTGCAGTTTTTCTCATTTAAATAGAAACAGGAAGAAGCATTGTGAAAGTAGAAGTGTGGTTTATACAAACTTGTCTTTTCCAATAAATCACTCCACAAACAGTAAATGAATGCCAAGGCTATTAGCTAATGTGAGCCATCATTTTCAGTAAGATATAGCTCTGCTAAAAATGTTTCCTTTTTTTAAGTCATAATGATGATTAATGTCAAATCTGAGAACTCAAAAATCTTTCACTAATTTCTCATGCTTTGTTATTTGTAGCAACTTTTCTCTGCTTACTTACAACTTAGAAGTTGTTTCTATAATCTTACTGTTTCTTCTGATTATAGCATCATTACAAAAATAGGAAAAAACCAAGTATGTTTTGAAACAAAAATTAAGACTATCTCTAATCCCACCATTATTTAACACTTTAATATACTGCTTATCCCTGAAGACTTTATTGGTCCAGGCATGGTGGAGATACATCTGAAATTCCAGCTAGTCAGGAAACTGAGAGAAAAATGGAAAGTTCAAGACAAACCTGGGCAATTTAGTGACACCGTCTCAAAAAAAAAAAAAAAAAAAAGACATCTGTGTATATAGTTGTAGCTTATTGGAGGTTATTTTGGATTCATCTTTATCTCAAATAGCTTTTTTCACTCTAGATACTTTAAACATCTTCCCACGTTAATGTGTGTGTATCAATTTCATAGTTTTTGGTGGATGGATAAAATTCCATTGTATGAGTATACCACATTATTTAATTACTTTTCTTTTTCTTTTTTTGGTACTGGGGAATCAAACTCAGGTCCTTGTGCTTGCGAGGCAGGCGGCGGAACCACTGAGATAAATCCCTGGCCCTTTAATTACTTTTTTATTGAAGAGATTTAGATTAACATCTTGAAATTTTTTTTTTTCATTTTAACATCTTGAAAATTATCTCTTTTTTTTGGTACTGGGGATCAAACTCAGGACCTTGCGCTTGCGAGGCAGGCGCCGCAACCACTGAGCTAAAGCCCCGCCCCTTGAAAATTATCTTAAACAATACTTGACTGAGTAACTTTCTAGTAGAATTAGAAAGTCTAACGGCCCAGGCTTCTCTAAAGTTTTTGTTGTATGTTGCAAACTGCCCTTGAGAAAACCTGGACCAACCTACACCCATAGCCCAGAGGCTGAGAGTCTCCCCACTTCCCTGTATTCAGCTGTTTTACACTAAAGATGTACTCAAAGGTCAGGCCTTGGGAAATTTATCCAACATACGAGGGATGAGCTTGCTCCTGGAGCTCTGGTGGCCCATGAGCCATGTGACTGGTGCTCCTCAGGGAGACTGCAACTTCTCCAGATGTCTACCCTTGTTACCTGCAAGTAGGGAAGGTGGGTGATTTTTGCAGGGAGATTTCACAATAGTAAGGCAAAATCCCAAGGGCGCAAGTGTTTTTAACATTTCTTTTCCCACCAAACTTGAGCTAAGTCTCCTTGTTTACATGCAAAGACCTTCCCTTCCTACTCTGATGATTCTTAGGTGAAGTCATGGCTGCTGAGCCAACTCTCATAGCTGCCCCCAGACTTCATGCCATTCCCTTGAACTCAAATATGTTTCCTCTTTCCTTAGTCTTTACCTTACCCTCTTCTTTAAAATTTTTTTAATGTATTACAAGTAGATATTAAGAAAATATAAAAAGCCATTCTATGAAAAAATTTTTCATAACAAAAATTATTAGAGAATAACCATGGTAAATACACTGTGTATCAAAAGAATATTTTGTTTTGTTTTGGTTTTGGTTTTTTGGTACCAGGGATCGAACTTGGGTCCTTGCGCTTGTGCAGCAGGCGGTGAAACCACTGAGCTAAATATCTGGCCCAAAAGAATATATGTTTCAAGTCAGGGATTTAGCTCAGTGGTGCCACGCCTGTCTCGCAAGCGCAAGGTCCTGAGTTCGATCCCGGGTACCGCCCTCCAAATTAAGAATATATTTTCATTTGCTAATCTCTCAGCTTATTTCTTAATACTATACCTTTTTTGCATAAAACATTTTAAGTATTGATAAAATATCTCACATTCTATATAATTTTGAATTTCTTCCTATTTCACAATATTTATTATTCTTTTTGGTACCTTACCCTCTTCTTACCTGTTGATGCCTCTTACAACACCTCTTCTTTCTCCTTAGCACTCTTCCTCTGCCATGAAGTTGCATATTAAAAAAGAGATGAATTGCAAGGAAAATGGCACTGTATGTTCAGGTTCCTAAAGCAGTGAGGTTGACAAGAGGGACTCTAGGAGGAGCATTTTCCTGCCTGTTTTCTGTACCTGGGACACAGAAGCAGGAACTCCTGTGGAAGTGCTGTTCTCCATCCTGCTCCTGCCCATCACCCTGCTTTCATCTGGAGCCTCTGTTCTTCCTGATCTGCTCCCATCCCTGTTCTTACCGGCTAGGCTCTTAGCCCAAGAAGGACCAGGACCAGAGGAGTGGAATAAAATGATCGGGGAAGTTCAAATCTTTGTTGGCAGCAAAGAGAATGTGGTCTTGCCCAGAATGGAGATCAAATCACAGGGCCCTGAAGAAATGTTAATGACTGCAAGGTGGTTGGGAAAGCATTTGAATCTATGTGCAAGGATGGAGATTGCCAAGAATGAACTGATTCTTAGCCAGGAAGGTGCTCTTGGAATTCTCACATGGTTCCAGCTTAGTTCTGTTCTTTTACAGTAATCATCGCAACATCTGTTCCCGGGAGTTCACTTGTAGTGTGTTTGGTATCAATGCTGGCATGTTACATCAAATCAAGGTGAGTGACACAGGAGAACCATAGGGCCACAGTCTCCCTTCCCACAATAAAGAGCTACCTTATGTTTCTGAGTTGCCTTCTCTAAGGAAGACTCTCACACTCAGCTCCTTCTGTATCAGTCCAAAGAAGCATCAAGGCTGAGCAGGACAGAGTCAGCCTTAGGGAGCCCTTCACTTCCCTCTTGGCTTAGGTCATTAGTGTGAAATGGGGTCAGCCAGAGCCTGGCTGATGATGGAGGGGGCAAAGCTGCCAAAAGCCAATTCACAAAGAAAGAATGGAGGTTGGGAGTGTAAATGGGTCTATGGTAAAGTGTGTGCTTAAAGCATGTGGCCCAAGTACTGGGTTCAGTCCTCAGCATCCCCCACCAAAAAAAAAAAAAAGGAAAGCACCCAATGACCAATTTGATGAATATTCAATTTGTATTATTCTTATGATACATTCATGAATATTCATTTCATATGTATCCATTCAGTATGGGCACATTTATTCACAGCCATCTTAATTCTGTATTTCTAATATTTAAATTTCTAAAATTTTGGTTTTTGTAATGTTTCTGCCATTTGCTGAAATATCAGGGTTTTTTGTTTGTTTTTGATTTTTTGAGACAAGGTCTTGCTATGTAATTCAGGCTGGCCTTGAACTCACTATGAAGCCCAGGCTGGCCTCAAACTTGTGGTAATCCTCCTGCCTCTGCCTCCCAAGTGCTGGGATTACAGATGTGTGCCACCACACTTGACAGAAATATCACTTTTTAATTTTTCTAAATCGTTAGGCATTTTTATCTTTTCTTTTTTTGGAGACAGGGTCTCACTGTGTAGCTCAGGCTGGACTTGAACTTGCAGGAATCCTCCTGCCCCAGCCTCCTAAGTACTGGGATTACAGGCATGCACCACCATGCCCAGTATTTTTATCATTCTTTAACCAAACCTTCAATCAAAATGCAACACCTTCCCCCTACTCTTGTTATTTAGAGCTGATTAATATTGATTTTTAAAAAATGTTTAAGAACTGTTTTAAATCATTTGTATTGACATGATCATGTCTGGTCTGACCAGGCTTCTAGTTACTCTTTCCTTTTCTTGTCCCTGCCATCTGCACTGCTTTTAAGCAGATGATTAGCAAAGTGCGGGGTAAAGGTGGGTATGGCATGAATCACGCCAGCATCACTGGTAAAACATTGGTGGATGAAAGGTTGCAAATACCAATATAGGATTTAAATACTCCCTACACATTTAGGCATTCCAGGTTCCCCAATCTGTGAGCAGCACAGATCACTAAGGACTAAGTGTTTTATGATTATTGTGGACAGAGTATGTCTACTATTATCTACCCACACTGGACATAAATGTTTAATAAAAAGGACCTGCTAACTTGAGGAACCCTCTTATCTTTTTAAAACCTGTGCATCACCTGCTTTGCAGGAATACTTCCCAGCCACGTGCTGTTGAAATGGAAACCATGGAAGCAAAGCCAATGACTGGAGGTACCAGCAGCAGAGAGGACGACACAGGAAATGATCCACTCAACCTCTAAAACCCAGGAAAACCAGCTGGGCTAAGTCTGGAACAAAGGATCCAGCTCTACTTTAGCTGAAGAAGACCTAGAAGACACCAGGAAAAAGCCCAGCAGGATAAACAAAGGTCCTTGGCTTGATCTTATGGACTGTGCCTGGGCACATCCCAAAGGAGCGCACAGGTTCTCCAGCACCCAGTGGACACCTGGGTGGCCTCATACACAGCCTGGTTCCCAAAGTCCAAACAGCTGCAATTCTCCTGGGAGAGGCTGAAGGTCTTCATGGAAGCCTCTCATTTCACTCTGACACTGATTCAGGATAGCTTATCCACTTGTCTACTCCATACCTCATCCTGACTTGCAGTCTACAGAGAACAGAAACATACCTGGGGCTCTCAGTTAATTACAAGGCTCTTCCTTGCTTGGGAAGACATCAGCATTTGAGTTCCTCAAAACTCTGTCTCCAGTACTCTGCATGTATTGAAAGGGAGCTGAGAAAGGCAGGAGAGAGATTGAGCCAGTGAATTCCCTCATGTAAGGATTGAGAAAGAAAACTGAACTCAGTGATGTTTTGTATGTGTGCTTTTATATTTATACTTCTTTGTTATAGTTACATGTTATATGATTTATATTTTGAAAGTGTGCCTTGTATAAACAAAATAAAATACCTATTTTCAATATTTAAAAATGTACTGAAAGAATCGCCAAAGAGAAATGTTCCACAAAGGAAAATAGAGGACAAAGAGTAGGAATGCAGAGTCCAAAATGATTAGCCTTGGATTTTCTTTCTAAAATGAGGAAAAAATTCTTTCCTAGACCTAGCCAGACCACAGATTTGAGGTGTTTGTACCAAAATTTCCATGTGAGGAGAAGCAACATGATCTAAACAATAGCAAGTTTGGGCCCAGCTACCATGGTACACACATTCTTTCTTTTTTTTTGGTACTGGGGATCAAACTTGGGACCTTGGGCTTGCGAGGCAGGCAGCGGAAGCACTGAGCTAAATCCCTGGCCCACACATTATTTCTTTTCTTCCCTGCATTACTGTTGTTATTGTTTTGCTGTTTATACTTATTCCTAAAACCACAGGCCTAATACCATGTCCTCATTTTACACAGATAAGAAAACTATGGACTAGAGAAATTGACCTGATCAAGTTCACACAGCTCAACCAATGCCGGAGCTTGAACAGAACTGGTACTGGACTTAGGCAAGGAGAAGAGCAGTCCTGATTGTAAACTGTCTGCCAACTGCCCCCTGCACTTGAAGGGTAGGGGGGGCACCACAAGATTTGGAAGGTGGACACGAGCACAGCACCCAATCAATATGCTGCCGGAAGTACTCCAAGTGCCACTTCTCACTGACTTCAAGTCTTCAATTTAGGAGTGTTCATCAAAATTACAGAAGCCTTTCCACATAGCTGCTTGGGCTTGCTCACAGAATGATGGTCTTGGGCCAGTCAGACTGCTCATGAGGTGAATGAAAGAAAGTAGAAGCTGTCAGACCCCTTAAAGATTAGACCAGAAACTGTCTAAATCACATAGCACTCCTGTTGCATTGTATTGGTCAAGGCAAGTCACAAAGCCAGTCCAGTTTTAAGAGGAAGGAGAATGACCAATGGAGGGAAGGGATCAAGGGAAGCCATCTTTGGTGACCCATCTATCATACTCTTCAGGGCCATCCTCAGCACTCTGTAAATGCCGATAAATATTGGATGAATGAATTAACATGATCTGGGGGGTTAATACCTGGTAGCTATTGAGAAGAATCTATTTATTTTCTTCTTTTTGTTTTGGGGTTTTTAAATTTTTGTTTTTTTATTTATTTACTTATTTAAACAAGGTCTTGCTATGTAGTTCAGGCTGGCCTTGAACTCATTATGTAACCCAGTCTGGGCTCAAACTTGTAGTGATCCTCTTGTCTCAGCCTCTCAAGTGCTGGGATTATAGGTGTGTGGCACCAGGCCTGGCAAGAGTCAATTTTTTTTTGGTACCAGGGATCAAACTCAGGACCTTGTGCTTGCAAGGCAGACACAGGGACACTGAGCTAAATCCCTGGCCCAAGAATTGATTTTTAAAATTAGTATTTGAAGTGGAAAAAGTACACAGAACTCTAATGGACCTGAAAGCTCTACAGTTATTAAGCCTTTAGCTCAAATGTTATTAGCTGGCCAAAAATCTAAGTAATTCACATGTTCCCCTTCCCTCATTTCTTGCCCCCCACAATGTTTTCCATGAAGACAACTGATCATTTATCTTTTATATTTTACCTTGATTTTTCTTGATCAAAAAATAAGACTCTTTTAGTTTGTTTTTAAATTCTCTTCTAGAAGTAAAAAGTAGGAAAATAGGAACTAACAAACACATTTAAAGACCTCCCCATGTTTCTAATTGCCCACTCCACTTCTCCATCAAGGATCTTTTACTATTAGACAAGGCTACCACATCATGGCTTCAGAATTAAAAAAAAAAAAATTCTTGAGTCTACTTTCCCCACAACTCTGTGCTCCTTTGAGGCAGGAGCAGCCCAATTCAAATGATAGGATCCTCAATTTCCACTACCTGGTATCCAAATTTAATGTGCAGATATTGTTTCAGAATTTACACATACAAGACTATATTGAGTATGCTCCTTTCTTCCCTATTTTTGTTATTCTTAGCTATCCAGTACGTAACATCTCTTCATCATACTTTCTTGTCACAGAAGACACAATACTCAACACCCACAACTCTAAGGAGGAAAGTTTTATTTTGGGTCAATTTGTAGAGACTTCAGTCCATACTTGACTGGTTCCAGGGCAGAGGAGCAAGGCAGAAGAGAAACAGCACATGGCTGGGCAGACAGGGAGCAGACAGTGATCAAGGGAGGAGGGAAGGAGCTAGATCTTTCCAGGCCACACCTCCAGTGATCCACCTCCTCCAACTAGGCTTCATCCTTTAAATCATATTTAGCTATAAACTCATCAGTGGACTGATCCACTGATGATTATCACACCCTCAGGGCCCACCTATGAGTGCATGAGGTTTTAGGGGTACATCTAGATATAAACCTCCCTGCTCCCACCACAGCACAGGCACCAGACCTGGACTGAGCCCATCTGAACCTCTCACCTGCGGTTCAGAGCTATTGAAAATGGAATGAATGTAGCACAGCAGAATACACAGAGAAGTGCCCAGAAGTGGCCTCAGAAGCAACAGAATAATTATGCTTCCCATTCTTGGCTTCCAGACTGCTTTGGTTCTTATCCATCTTCCAAAACCAGTCCTCCAATTTCTTGTGAATCAATCATCTCCTAATAGTCTTCTAAACATTTTCTTTTTTCCTTCTAACATTTCATTTTCATTACTTGTCATTGAAACCTTTGTAACTGATATGGAAGTTTGTGCTAGGTGTGAGTATGGTAAATGAGAAGTAGGGAAGTAATGAAGATCCATGATTAGTTATGCACTGATGTTCTGAATAGCCCACCCATGCAGTACATTAGCTAACCAGAAGTTACCCAGGGCAGCATGTCATTAAACGCTAGCTCTGGAAACAGCACTACTCCAATCCTGAAGCTGTATGGATATGAGAAATCCAAGGCCTCAGATGGGTGGGGCTTTTTTGGTGGTGGTGGGGCTATTGGGGACTGAACCCTGAACCTTCACACTGAGCTACATCCTATTCCTTTTTTAAAAATTAAGACGGGCCGGGGATTTAGCTCAGTGGTTCCGCTCCCTGCCTCACAAGTGCAAGGACCCAAGTTCAATCCCCATACCAAAAAAAAAAAAATTGAGTCAGGGTCTCACACTAAGTTGCCCAGGCTAATCTTGAACTTGCAATCCTCTTTCTCAGCCTCCAGAGTGCTGGGATTACAGGTGTGTGCTACCAGATCTGGCTACATGGCTATTTTGAATGACACTGAACAAGTCAGACATGAGAATAACATGCTAAAATACCTCAATTCTCAATTCAAGCCAGAGGCTGAAACCTAAAGACTTCAACCATGCTGAATTTCATGTATTAGAGACACAAAACCAAGATACCTGAAAATCCAACTTCAGAGTTGGAACCTCCAATCTGTTAAGTGACAATAGATGAATCTGCAGTCCCAAGTTTCCTAGCTGAAAGGTTGAGTATTCACTGGATGTCAAGGCCCCAGGTACTGAAAGGAAGCCATGGGAGAAATGTGGAGGACTCATGCATATGCCAAGTGCACCCTCCTACTACTTTCCTTTGTCCTTTGAAGCAGGAAGTTTTGTCTGTTAATGCCCTAACATTTTTTCCTTGGTTGAGGTGCTGTTCTGCAAGAAGCCTATTCTCCAGAAGACCCTGAGTATCCCAGTTAGGCTCTCAGATCACATAAAGCAGCCTATGTGGCCAGGGCCACCACTTCCCAAAGGCCATCCAGAACTCTGCTCATGCACCAACCTGTTTCCACTGCTTCCCTGGGGCTGGCCAACAGGCTCACGGGTCAGGCCCAGGGCTCATGCTTAGCCCAGCAGTCACTGCTGCACCATCCTCTCTACATCTAACCTTCCTTTCCAGAGCCTGCTCAGCTCTTCTTGTCCAATGAGCCTTCTCTGCCTACTCAGAGGTACCAATCTGCCTCTGAGCTCTTGTAGCATTTATTCTCTATTCTATTTTAATGTGATAATGACAACTACTACTACTTTGTACAGGGGAAGAGACATGACTTAGAAACCTGAGTGTTAAGCATTCATTCTACCGTTTCGTTCATTCTACTGTTTGCTGTCCACCACTTGGAGTTACCTGAGCCATCTGGATTGGTACCACCTCATCTTTAAAGTGAAGATGACAGTACATGTATTGTCCTTTTCACAATGGCCTGAGGTCATATCTGAGACTTTTTTTTTTTTCTTTGGTACCGGGGATAGAACTTGAGATCTTGTGCTTGCAAGGTAGGCAGTGGAATCACTGAGCTAAATCCCCGGCCCCTGAGACTTTTTTTTCAACAACTATACAGCCTTGCCCAGGCATGGTGGGACATGCCTGTAATCTCTGCATTCTGGGAAGCTGAGACATGAGGATCACAAGTTTGACCCTAGCTGGGCAACTTAATGACTTAGTGAGATACTGTCTCAAAATAAAAATTAAAAATTAAAAAAAGGTTGAAGATACAGCTCAGTACGAAGGTCCTGGGTTCAATCCAAGAGAGGGGGAGAAGGAAATGGGGGAGGTGGGGCGCGGGGACAGAATACAAACAGATAGGCTTACAAACCGGCCAGAAAGGGAAAATATATCAAAACAAACATAGCAGAAAAAAACTTATGCTACAATTAATAGATAATAAATGCTACATGAACTGTAAATACTGTTGGGTCACACAAGTTCTGTATAAGCAGAAATCACTAAAAAGTCTGAACACCTGAGGATCACTGTAGTTAGGACATGTGTTAGGGGGATGAGTGGAATTTAAATAAATATGTACAGGGAGCATCCTAAACAGGGAGAGGGACAAGCAAAGATACAAACTGGGAAGCAAACGTCATGGTCAGGCCAGAAAGAGCACAGCAGCTGGGCAGACAGGCTGGTAAGAAGGCAGAAGTAGCTTGTGAAGCATCAAACTTCAGAGTAGCAGGGTTGTAGATCACCTAGTAACTCTGGTTAAACAAAACTGGAACAAAAGCAGGCTAAATAAAGAGCAAAGATTCTGGCAATGATTAGAACCCTGTGATCTCAATAGCATGTCTCTGGCTCCACCCAATTGCTTCCTTCTGGTAGACGTCCTTGCCCCAAATACAGGAGGTTCTCTTTCTAGGGCTGTTGTTTCACATCTCTGGGCAAAGAGCCAAAAGCACTAATTACAAAATAAATGTGTAATCTTCAGAACACTCTTTGACATAAAGGCATCCCAGCCAGTTTTCAAGTTGCTCCAGAACAAAGCAGTCACTGGGCAGCTGGGCTGCAGGCAGTTACAGGTATTTTCAGTGATCTAAGAGGCCCTGGAGGATGCAGAGGCAATGGAGAGGCAGCCCAAGGCAGAGAGCTCAGAAGGGACTGTGTGCGCTCATCCTCAGTTCTGTATAGTCACAGCAGCAGCCCTCTTCAGCATTCCTCCATGCTAGTGATTGGTTTAGGAATGGAACAGTCACCCCATTTTGACCAATGACATGTGAGGGAGGCTTCAGGAATGGTTTTCTTACTACTAAGAGACACAGAGACAAGCTTACCCCTCCAGACACAGCTGTGTCTGAACACAATGCCCGAAACACCGCAGACAAGTGGTCATCAGGGAAGTCAGCCTGGGCACACCTGACACACTAATGATGACAGCAAGAAGAAAGCACCAGGTTCTCTTTTTTTTTAGTACCAGGAATCGAACTCAGGTCCTTGTGCTTGTGCAGCAGGTGGCAAAACCACTGAGCTAAATCCCCTGCCCAACCACCAGGTTCTTAAGCACAAAGTTAAGCAACCTAGCAATCTGTCTGGCTCTGGACTCCTGCATGAAGTCATCACATTTTCCATTTAACGTCTTTGAGAGTTTTGCTTTTGGGTTACTCGCAGCAAAAAGTATCTTGATACTGAATGTGGTATCAGAAAGTATGGATGTTGTAATAGGTCCTAAAATGTGGAACTGGCCTATTAAGATCCCCACTGTGTTAGGCTAGAACATCAGTGACCCTTGGTTATGTGATTATGAAACAACTGATGACAGTGTTGTCTGCTGACTATGGGTCCAGATTAGAAAATGTGTATTAAGAAAATGATTTTTTTAAAAATCCACAACCACTGAATTATACACTTAAAAACAGCATAAGAAAAACTACCTTCAGTGACTCCTTCCTAATGTCATGTCACCTGCCTACCTTCATACCTCTTCCTAGCCTTGCTTGTTGAGTCCAGTCTACACAGGATCCACTATTTGACAGTTTCACCATATAGATGCACAGCTTAGAGTCAATAGTTACATAAGGCACTTACCAAAAAAAAAACCTCCCTACTTCTCCAGTTACCCCTTCTCAGGGCTGGGGATTTAACTCAGTGGCACCACGTCTGCCTTGCATGCGGAAGGTCTTGAGTTCGATCCCCGGTACCAAAAAAAGGAAAAAAAAAACCCTCCTCAAAAGAAAAGATTTTAAAATCTTTTCATTGATTGTTTTGGTATGTGTCTCTACATAAACTCACATTGGTTTCTACTTCTGTTTTTTTTTCTTTTTTTAGTTTTAGGAACTGTAACTGACCTACTATGAAGGCAGGAGCTTCAGCTCCTTTACTCTCCTCTTCCACCAGGTTCACACATTCCCTACCTCCAATACACATACTGATGCTGATTATGGAAACACTCATATACAGCGGTGGGGAGTAACCATGGTCGTCTCTTCTGCACAACTTGTCACCTTCCAAAGAATAATCACAGTAGACATCCAGCTAGATATCCTACAGCCATCTTGCTTGTAAACACCACTTTACCGTCTAGGTGACCCTGACATATATCACAAATCTATAGGACAAACTAAGTTGTTAAGATAGCTAAGAGTGTTATACTTGTCACTGATATCTGGACTGTTTCTTAGCTGACCCAGGAAGATATTAATATATTGTTTTTGAGAAGGGCGAGGTACTTTCTGGTTGGCTGTGGCCCACCTTTGTCTGGCTTGGCATACAAACCCCTTTCTCTTGCCTTGGGATGCAGATCTACCTATCTTGCTGCCACTCAAGACACACTTCTGTTTGCAAGCATTCCTTAAACTGTATTTTAAGCATTCCTAGATCTGTGCGGCACTTTCTCTGATCTTAGGATACTTGCCACCACTGGTGGACAATTATCATTCACTGGGACCAAGTCTTTCCAAAACAGTTGCCTTCCTAAAAATCTCCATTGGTTTAGTTTTCTATACGTGACACTAACTCCAGCCTAAACACTCTGCCAGCTATCTTCTAGGTATCTTTCCAAAAGAGTTAAAGGCATCATATTACAGTGATACATGCATACTCATATTTATAACAGCACAATTCATACTAGCTAAATCTTGGAAGCAACTTATATGTCCATCAACAGAAGAATGGATAAAGAAAATGTGGTATTTATACACAATGGAGTACTTCTCGGCCATAAAGGATAAACTTGAGTCATTTGTATGAAAATAGATGTACTTTGAGACCATAATATTAAGTGAAATAAATCAGGCACATAAGCTTAAAGATTGCATGGCTTCTCCTTTATGAGAAATCCAAAATATAAATAAAGAGGAAGATAAAAGATAGATAATAGGAAGTAGAGAGAAATGCGAAGAGGATCAAGAGATGGAGGAAAAGGGAAGGGGAGAGGGGATGAAAAAAGAATTGAGAGGTGTTTTGTACATGTATGAACTCCCTACAAGGAATGTAATCATCATGTACTGTAAGCATGCGCTAATAAAATGTAAAAATACATATATATTTAGGAACAGTTGAAATTTACTAAGCTCATCCACTAGAGCCTCAGGCCCCACTCCAATGTGGTCTAGTGCCTCCATGCATAGGGAAGACTGTTTCCTAGAGGAATGTCTCCCCCAATCTTGTTTCCTCATTTCACTGAGCCATATTGTCCAGTGGCTTCTAGAGAAAGGCTGTAGAACAGGCCAAAAAAATGGAGGTATGAAAGTGCTCTAATTCTACTGATTTTCTGGTAGGTTTAGTTTTTTGTTTTTGAGACAGGGTGTTGCTGTGTATCCTTGGATGACCTCAAACTCATGATTCTCTTGCCTCAGCCTCCCAAGTGCTGGAATTACAGACATGGGCCACCACACCCAGCTATTCCTCTCTGTTTTTTTAAAGGACAGCTGTCTAGTTCTGCCATTGCATAATCTGAAGACATTTGGATTCCTGATCCTTTACATAAAGCTTTTTTTCTTTCTGGGAGCTTATAGGATCTTTGTCTTTACTGTTCTAAAATTTTCACCACTATTAATAATTAATAATTTGTTTCCATCATGTAGTGGTTACCACACTCACATTGGTTTCTACTTCTACTTTTTTTAGTTAGCATGCTACACTCACTAGAGTGCTATTTCTGCCCATCTAGTAAGCATTTTGTGAGCCCTTTCAATTCAGAAACTCCTATCATTAGTTCTGGTTAATTTATTTAAACTTTTTCTTTTCTTGGGGGGGAGCTTTATTTTCCTAAAACTCCTTTACTATGCAGTCTTAAATTGTTTCCTTAAGTTGTTTATCTTTGTTTTTGCTCTACTTTCTATTTTCTCAACTTATCCTTCCAACATGTACTAAGTTTTTAACACTTTTACACTTTTGTCTCAAAAGTATTAATTTCACAAATGCAGTTATCTTCTCTTATTTTCTGGATATATTAAAGATATTTAGATGCTTTCTTCTCCCTGCATAGATTCTTTTCTCCAAGCTGATTCTTCAATTTTGATATCCAGCTTTCATTGGAAGCACTTTTCAGATCTGCCAATCCTAGGTTTACTGCTCCTAGTTAAGAGTAGAGCACAAAGGACATGACTGACACTGAGCACCTGGATGTGTGTGGGGAGGGGGGGCCCTGATCATTGCATATTTGTTCCCCTGGGTCAACTGCATGGCCTACTTCCTTAGGAACTTTAATGTCATTGTCATTGTTTTTGCTGAAGCTACTTAGATTCCCTTGAGGACATACACAGGCTTTCCAACCTCTAAATTTTTGTGGCTGTTGTCTATTTTCTTTGCCCTTATGTTTAAAAAAGTCCTTCTGTCATTTTAATATGATTTCAGGAAGAAAACAATACAAGCAGGTACATTTAATCCATCAATTACTAGATCATCTTCTCTTACATTTTAGCCTCACTGAAACTGATTGGCTAATGTTAACACTGACTTTCATAGTGTCAGTTACAGAAACATCTTTATAGCTTTACTAGCCTCTTTGTACCACTGGCTGCTAATGTTCACTTCTTTTTCAACTCACTTCTCTCTTGAATTCGGGAAGAACTCCATCATGCTGGCCCTTCCTCTGGAATCAGCTGTCAGTCCTCTTCAAGAGCCCTCTTGCTTTTGTTAGCCCAAGCCTCATAGTCCTCAGGCTTGTTTCTTGTACCTCTGGCCTTCTCATTCTTTATACTCTCCTAGATGAGCTTATCAAAACTCTTCAAGTGGGCTGGGGATTTAGCTCAGTGGTGCCAATGCCTGCCTTACAAGCGTAAGGTCCTGCATTCAATTCCCAGTACAAAAAAAACCCCAAAAAAACTCTTCAAGTGAAACACCTTACTACTTCTTCCATACTTATAACTAAAATCTCTACTTCCAGTTTAATGTGCTTTACTAAAGTATGGACTTCAGCAAAACCTACTAGATGATGTAAGAGTAAGGTGAGAAAATAGAAATAGAGCAAACATTAAAAAACAAGTAGTCACGAAACCAATTTAAAAAGTTGAGTATCAGCAAAATAAAGGAATTTCAGAAAGAAAAAACAGACCCAGTATGCAACAGCCCCCTGGACAATTCTAATTGGATTTCTCATGAGCATGCCCAGATTCAATATTTCAAAAATCAAATTCACCCTTGTTTTTACACAAATCTATTTTCTTTTCTAATGAAAGACACCCTCACCCACCTGAAGAAGCAGCCAGAAAATCGAGTTACACTGAGGTTCTCTCACTGAGTCACAACACTCATCTAAGCACTAAGACCTACTGATTCACCTTCTTAGGATGAAAATCAGAAGTTCTCAAAATTTAGTGTGCATCAGACTTACTTGTACAGCTAGTTAAATACCAAGCGCAGGGACTCAGCCCAGTCTCACCCTCTACATCTGGAGTGGGGACTGAAATTTTATTTCTAACAAGTGCTCAGGTGATGCCAATGCTGCTCATCTGGGGACCACTGACCTATGTATCCACTCTCTAATCACCAGTCCCACTGCAATTACCTTGGTCTAGGCCATCAGCTGTCATGTCTTGCTGACAATACAACTGTTTGCCTTTTAATTTATCCGATCTTCTTAAAACACCCTTCAAACATTTGGAATTATTTTCCTAAAAAAGATGTAATGTCTCAAGATGCTGACGTCCACTTGGCTCAGCTCAGAGCCTAATGTGGTGTATTCTTTGGGTAATGTCAAGTCTACCCTTCCAGTTGCCACCAGCATCCTAAAATTGAATGGCAAAAAACGTCCAATACCAGATTCATGTACATCTCTGTGATGTGTTTTCACTGGTAGTTTCTGTAAGAATTTATAATTTCATTACAGTTTCTACCCAGCACCCCCAAGCACACCGAACCAGGTAACAACTTCCCATCTCTACCAACTCTGTCTCCTCCACAGTAGCTGATTACTCCAGTTTCCCTTACAAGTGTTTCTGATCTTTGGGGAACACAAGAAGTCTAAGTCTATCCATTGTTACTTTGTACTTGTCTTTCATGCATGATGCTGCTTCCCTGTTTAAACTCCAAGCCCCACAAAGACAAAGACACACACTATGTCTTACATAAACATGTGACTCCCCATGGCACAAAAATCTCATACTCTGTGATGAGCTGCTGAAAAGAGAAAAGAGGAGAAAGTTTAGAAACAAGTGTTGGAGCAAGGTGTCACAGTGGCATGCCAGTGCTGCAATGCCTGTTTAATTGAAACCTTGTAATAAAAGTTTAAATACATAAAATGTTTTTATCAAAAGAACATCCCTCACTTCCCTGACCTGATACTTATTGAGGATAGGCAAGTGGTAACTGGCTATCTGTAGGGAACGGAGAAATGGCAGATCCAACTCTGGTTGGGTTCTTCTTCCTTAGAAAATGTTCTGTGATTGAACTCAAGAGTCTTACGTGAGCAGGAGCTCTGCCCACACTGGCTTCCTTCAGCACTTGGGAGACCATGGCAAGCCACTCTGCACCATGGAGAACACTGGACTTGGTCTCAGAAGACAAGAAAGAGCAGGGCTTCGTGCCTGGGGAGCACTATGTTTTCCACTGTGCGTTCCATGGAGTGAACCTGCTCTGGAGAGGCAGTTAAGAAGGCCAGAGGCCCGATGCGCTGTTCTGCACAGGAGTGGCAGAGGTAGCCACCCTTGTTTTCCTTCCTGTTGCTCTGCAGTGATGGATAATAACAAGCAGTAAGGATACAATTTAAGACAGGATTTTCTACCAAAAGGTGCTGAACTCTGTCATACCTGCCCAGTGACAATGCATTATGATTTGGATTTTTCAACTCTACAAACCCTCAGAGGTAACACTTCCCATAGCACTACTGTCTAGGGTAGACTCAACTCTATCAAATCCTCTAACAAAAATTTATAAAAGTCAAAAGACAAAAGAACTGTGCACTGTGGGTATAGCTCAGTGGAAGAGTATGGGTTTAGCATGCGTGAGGCTCTGGGTTCAATGACCAGCACCAAAAAACAAAACAAAACAAAAACAAAAAAAACCAAAAACCCAGAGAGAGAGAGAACCAATAAAAACAGAAAATGACCTCCAGGTAAGGAGCTCTCCTTTGCAATATCTCGTCACACCCCATCTCCCAGAGAGAAAGGCCAATTAGCTTGTCCAGACAGTACCACCCATCCTGAGCCTTGATTATACTGTCTGACATAAGGGCAAACCTCACGTTTGTTATGCTTTACATACAAAAAGCCATTTAAAAAAGATTACAAAAGGGTCTCTTTTATGTACCTCATCCAAAACCCAAATAAGCACCTTGTTCACAAGCTATGAAATGTATGTAATTATAAAGTCTACAGACAGCATACATACATAAGTGATTGGCAGTTTCTTCATGGTGAGGACAGTATCTACAGGGATGGCATTGTTGCACTGCCCCACACAGCAGCGAACCACTCCTGTTTTTAAAACATTACTTGTCAGCTCAACTTGCAAGAAGTACTCCTGAGAAAGAAAGGGAGAGAAAAAAGTTAATTGAAATATCTCTGCTACCTTCGACTTGGAAACTCCGAGAGCTAGGGAGCTGGAAACATCTTTTACACCAATCCAGAGATGCTGACAGTCCATGACTTTTCTTGCTTTCAAAATTATCTCAAGAAAGAACATCCAAGACTGTCCAACTGGTTTCTGGTATAACTGCTAGGTTGTTTTTTTTTTCTTTTTTTTACAAAAATGTAATGGACATACAAAACTACAGATTACTAGATTTTAGGACTGTTTTAGGACTATTTCTGGATTTTATCTTATATTAACCCCCCATCCCTAATTACATCACTAGAAAACTATTTGTGCATTCACTTTACAACCTAAGCCAAAATAGAAAACCTTAGAAGAACCTGCCCAGGCCAACCCCAAATGTTTCTCCACCTTCCCAAGATGTTGGCTGGCTAGTGGGCAAGTGACTCAACTCAAAGTTATTTTTAATTTGTAAAATGCAGATAACATGGTACCTATTTCATATGGTTGCTGTGAGGAAGAAATACAACAGTATCTGCAGAGTCCTCATGCCTGGCGGGCAATCTCCTAAAGTGGAGATGCTACAACATCAGTTCCCTCCATCTGAGGTACTGTGGCCCCAAGGAATCGCATACACACTAGGCAGAACTATAATTATCTGGTGACCAATAAATTATGATATCCTATTTTCTGAACTAAAACTGCTAATAATCAATTTTTTTTCACCATCTATGACCCATATTTTATTTGATTTTTTCTCTTGTGGAACCTACTACCTATCTGCTACACAAAATGGAAAATACATAAACACGTAAGTTTCAAATGACAAGGTCTGACAAAGGACAGTGTGAAATTGCTTTTAAAATAAAACTACAGATCTTGCTGATGTCCCTTTGCCTATCATCTGCATTTCTTTCTCCAGAGACAATAAGCATCTTGAATTTGGTGTCTTTTCTGACCTGTTCCAAAACAGCCATACTCTTGCATCTATCTATCTATCTATCTATCTATCTATCTATCTAAGAACATAAGGTATCCTTTCAAAGATATTTGTTTACATAAATGTTATACTTCTGGCTTCCTTCTCATCTAGTACATTTCTCTCAAGTGCTACAGAAGACTCAATCGTAGCACTTTCACATTTATCCATTCCCTTGGTGTGGATATTCAAGTGGTTTCTAAACATTTTGACAATGTAGCGATGAATATGCTTGTACAAGTTTCCTGGCCAACTGCACAAATTTCTCCAGGGTTGACTTTCAAAGTTTACTTACCACTTACCATTACAATTCTATGCAAGTACATAAGAAGCTGAAATAAAATTTCACAAAATACCATGTAAACTTACATGCAATGTACCCTGATTTTAGATTTTAAACCATTTTGCTTCTTAAAACCCTGTCATAGCCCACTGAATTTCATAAATCATTAGAGAATTGTAAGCTATACTTTGTAAAATATTCTCCAGAGTAGCCATGAAGTTTCAGGACCTTTTACACTACTAAACATTAAGGGGTCCAAAGAGACTTTGTTTACGAGATTTATTGAAGTTTGCCATGTTAGAATTCTAAACTAAGAAATCATACAAATATTAATTCACTTTAAAAATAACGACAACAAACCCATTACAATGACAACTATACTTTTTTAAAAACAAGAGTAGCACTATTGGACATTTTTTAAAAAATCTCCTGAATATCTAGCTTAATAGAAGGCAATTGATTCCAGCCTCCCTGAAGGTGGTGCTCTGCCAGTATGCGGCCCCAGAGGGAAGAAGCTGGGCACATCTATGGCCACTTCCACCTATCTAGAGCTCTGGCAACTCCCACTGTCTCTGACAGAGGAGTTATCTATGCCAATGTTATTTCTGTAACAGCATATTATATTATTTGAAGATTAGTAGATCTTTAAGAGGGGGCGGTGGGAAAAAAGGGGGAGTGGGACAGGGGCAGTTTGTATAGATAAAGAACTGGTGTTTGTTGTACAACTGTGGAGGTCATCTACCCCATACAAAATAGCTATTATTTTTCTGAATCCTACTGTTTCTGTATTTGTGTCCTCTATCATTCCCTTCTCGGCTGACATAGATATGCCTGCCAGATTGTCATCAAGGGTCATACTTTAATAAAAGGTGCTAAGAACCACAAAAAAGAAGGCAACTGGACTCTGCTTCAGCACTCATCTGGTGACATGAAATGTCAGATAGCCTTTGGGCTCTCCATTACAGTTGACAGCATTACAATGAAAAGCACAAATAACAACCTAGTACCTTCAAACAATGCTATAGTTAAATGTATGATAGGTACTATACAGTATGTATTACATGTATAATGTACTTAACAGTATTACCTGTATAATGTGCACTTTGAACGCATACAATATATGCTATGAACACACTACTGCATGCATGTATGGTATGTACTCTGAACACAGTATACATTTCACATAAAACATGGACAGTGAAAAGTACATGACTGAAAAATACAATGAATGTTAATTTTTTTAAAAAGTTTATTACAATAAAAAACACACTATGGAAGTCTTTCACGAGTGTCTTTAGTTGTGCTGTTGTGGGTGCCTTAATGTCCTGAATCGATCAAAACATTCACTTTTCATGGGCATTTTGAATTTGGGGAAGAACCACAAGTCACCCAAGCACCAAACTCAGTAAACAACGTGAATGAGGACACAGCTGTAATGAGCATTCACCATATTTTTTAGTGCATCTCATTAAGACACTCACAAAAGAGAACTTCCAGGACTGCTTTAGAAAGTGTCAAGAAAGATGGAATAAGAATGTCTGAAGCAAAGGGGAATATTGTGAGGAGGATTAATGACAACATGTCTTTTACTGTAATAAATTTAAAACATAAACATTCATCTAGTATGTACTAAGGACATAGTCTATGTAGAGCCCTGAAAGGTTAATCTGATTATATCAAAATGTAATACATCAATGTGATAGAATAAAAGTTAATATTTACCTAATTTATAAAAAATATCTTTTGAGGGGCCGGGGATTTAGCTCAGTGGTTCCACCGCCTGCCTTGAAAGCACAAGCTCCTGAGTTCAATCCCCAGTACCAAAAAAACCAATCTTTTGAGCTGCAGTTATGGTCATTATGACAGTTTTACAGATAGGGAAACTGAAGCAGAGTGGTTAAGTAGCATACCCTCAATCACAAATGCGTGAGTGGAAGAACTGGGAGTGAACCAGGCCTGACCAGGGCCTAAGCTTTGTACCATGACCACCCACAGAAGAAGGAGGCACTTCTTTCATCCTTGGACAGGCACTTGCTGAGTACAAACTCCACGGTAGGCCTGTCCAAAGGATGCACTTATGAGATCTCAATTTAGAACCTAAGATCAGGGCTAGGGATTTAGCTTGGTAGTGCTGCTGGCTGCCTCACAAGCACAAGGTCCTGAGTTCGGTCCCCAGTACCAAAAAAAAAAAGAACCTAAGATCTGAGAGGCTGAGAAGCTGTCTTCTGAGCAATTAGACTTTTTCTACATCATACTTCAACAACACAATTATTATTATTACTATTTTTTTTTTTTTGGTACTGGGGATCGAACTTGGGACCTTGCGCTTGCGAGGCAGGGGGCGGAACCACTGAGCTAAATCCTCGGCCCAACAACACAATTATTTCCTTCACTTCCTCAAAACTTCAAACTTTTAGAAAATGAAGACATATTTTCTAAGAGATTCCTATGACTTAAATATAGTTTGGTCCCCTAAAAGTTTGTGTACTGGAAGCTTGGTTGCCAGCACGACTAGGTTGAATAGTACAAATTTTAAGAGGCAGAGAGTAATACCAGGTGACTAGGTCATGGGGACACCACCTCAGAAGGGATTAATGCTGGTCTTGAGAAGTGAGTTCTCATGAGAGCAGATTGTTATGACGTGAGGTCACTAGACACATCTGGCTGTTCTGCATGCAACCAGTTGGCTCACTGTTTTTCTATCATGCTGTGATGCAGCCAGAGGGCCCTGAACAGGATGCTGGCACCATGCTGTTTGAACACCCCAGCCACCAGAATTAAATCAAATGGACCTCTTGACTTAATAAAATGGCCTGCCTCAAGTATTTCATTCTAGCAACACAAAACAGACTAACCCAGGGGCGAGAAAAAAAGGGAGGCTACCTGTCCTCCTGTTGGGTTACAGAGGAGATCAAAGTGGTTTTTCAATCCAGGTAGCAGAAAACTGCACACTCTGACTTTGAAATACCAAAATCCATGACTCTATCCTTCTCAACAGGCTTTCATAGCCTTTAAATTATTACTCTCATGCACACAGCAGAGCCTTCAACATCCTTTGTGGCCGGCCTTTCCGACCAGTGGCTAAACTCAGCCCCTCTTGAAACAAGATGTCCCTACATAAGCACAAACTGGAATTTAAAAAAGAAGCAGATGTACTCCATCTCACTGAAGGTCTTTCAGACTTAACATCTGTTGACACAAACAGGCAGTCTTCCCAGGCTTCCTCAGAGCCTCCTATGGGCAGACAGATGTTTCCCAACTCAGTCTCACTGAGAAGGAAATATTTCTCTAGTCTGAGTTCTGTTCTTCTAAGGGGAAAACTTACTTTCCACATAAAATGTATGCAGCAACCACCTGACAAGCTGTTTACAGAAAGTTAGGTTACACCCTATTTAAGGGATATATAACTGATGGGGCTCTAAAATGATACCAAATATATGAAGAATTGTGAAATAGCTAGAAAAATCACACTCACATTCACCTTTTCTAGCAGTTCCACTTTTACAACTGCATCCCGGAGATGCACTGGTAAAAGAGACCATGACTGTTCAATCCCCGGTACCAAAAAACAACAAAAAAAAAAAGAGAGAGAGAGAGAGATCATGACTCACAGATGAGACTGCACACCCTGGCATTAGCAAACAAATCATTGGAAGCAGCCCAATGTTCATCTGTGAGGGACTGCAACAGTCATGGTACACTGACACAGAGAACTGCTCCACTGTACAGGAATGAGAAAGCTTTACGGAGTGAGAGTGATTTCCCTGCACATTTCTAAATGACAAAGTGAGGTACACAACATATACAGAACGCCACCTTTTGTGGAAAAGGAGAATGTGAAAATACAGATTTCTTGATACAGGAAGATACTGAAGGATAAATTAACTGATTTTTTTTTTTTTTTTAAGTAGCTTCTAATGAAGACAATAATCTGAAGGGGACAGGAAGGAAAGAGACTTCTCTTGTTACAAAGTCAAGACTTCGAAAACAAATGACCTTTACACATTCAAAAAAGGACAAATCAAAAAGAAGGGACACAATTGCTGAGTGAATTACAAAAAAGTATATCTAACTGCATATTTAATTAGTGATAAAACCACAAAGGAAAGAAACACATACTTCAAATGACTTCAGAACATGGAATTTTGACCAGGCATCATTTGTGGAATATATGCCCAGGAGAAATGGAGCCATTAAAAATCCTGAGTTCCAGTCAGTATTTTATCAATAATAATGACATAGATATTACTTTGAATATTATTTTGAAATACATACAATAGTATAAACAATAAGTACTGTTAAGGACCTTAAGTTTCACTGTAAAAGAAGTAAAAATCTTTTAATGTTAAATCTGAAATGAACTGCAGGACAATTCATGACAGTTATAAAAGTAAAAGGCTAAAGGCTCTGATATTGCAGGGATGGTACAGCTTTAAAAACTGAAAGAATGAAGAGAGCATGTGAAAAAAAAAGTCTTGTTTTCAGTATTCACAGTGTCGGTGATGCACATTTGGTTAAAAAAAAGTCAACTAGGAGAATGAGGCAAAAGGATCCAAGTTTGAGCCCAGACTGGGCAACTTAGGAACTCACCAAGACCCTGTCTCAAAATAAGAAATTAAAAAAGGGCTGAAGAGCTAGCTTAGTGCAAAGGTCTTGAGTGCACTCTCCAGTACCAGAAAATAAAAGCATATGAACAAACAAAATACCATGAAGCCAAGTGAGCTAGTGCTGCTGGTAACCATGGGGAAGGGGTTACACTCAGGTAGGAAGGGTGCTATCAGTGTGTGTGGCCACCAGACAGATCTGGGATGGGTGGCAAACCCCACCCATTGACCAGATGACATTCACTTCATCATTTTAAATTGCTTCATGTGGCTTTATATATTTGTATTAAACAACAAGCATTTGTATGAAATATTGAGCTGAGAATTATCAGTATAAACCTTTATTTTCCTTTTCAAAAATGTGGATTTGTTAGCTCTGTCTACTAAAGAGATGAAGACTCCTTCAGCATTCACTGAAAGGACAAGGTACAAGGCAACCTGGTACCAGGCGCTTCCTGAGACATGAGGCGTGACTGTCTTCTATCCCATGGAGCACTCCTGCAGAAAAAGTTACGACTGAGTCAAATCAAACCTCGACTGAGTCAAATCAAACCTCGACAGGAAGCCCAGGGCAGGCGATGCAGAGCCCTTTACAAAACTATGCAGGAAGCAAATCTAGAATGTGGAACATCCCATAGGACAATTGACCCAGTTTCTGCACTAAGGAGCATTAAACAAGAGATGAAGGAGTATTGGATTGCTTTAAATTAAATAATTTAAGAGACTAATAGCCAAATGTTTATTTGGATTGTGACTTGAACAAATCACTACAAAAAAAGGCATTCTGACATTGTTATGGCTTATATCTAGATGTCCCCTCAAAACCTCATGTGGTCTTAGATGGGGCTTTTGGGAGGTGGCTGGATCTAGGGTATGTGAATGTGGACTAATGGTGTGATACTGGGATTAAGGGTGTGTGGTAATAAATTAGCCCAATGATTAGAGTTAGCATAGTTCTGTGTATGGCTGATGGATTTACTGAAGACAGAAGCCCCACCCTGGTTGTGAGTGGCACCACCCAAAAGGCTTTTAGCCTGCATGGGATAAAAGGGCAAGGCATGCTTGCCAATTGCTGCTTGCTGTCTCTTGCCTGTTTTGCCATGGACTCTTTCTCCTGTGCGATGTCCCTCTACCATGGAGCCAGCTGATTATGGACTGAGACCTCTACTTACTGTGAGCTGAAATAAATCTTTCCTCTTTTAACTTTGGATGTCAGGTATTTTGTCCCAGCAACAAGAAAAGTAACCAAGACTAGTAATCATAAAAAAATGATTATGGATTGGTTAGTACAGGCCACACATTATCCAAATACATATACAGGAATACTGTGTGTATGGTTATTCAATGCAGTTTTCACAACTCTTTAATGTCTTGAAATTTTCCTATGTTAAAAAAATTCTATTTAACAGATGTTGTGAAATGATACTACTGTTCTACAGTGGTACCTTGTTGGTTCATGAATGCTTCTGCTTGGAAACAATTTGGTTTGCAAACAGAAGTGTTTGGCAAAATTTTGTTTTTGTTTGTGAACTCTGCACTGGGTAATCAATACAATTGCAGCTATCTTTCCCGCATGAACACAAACATGGAACAAATTAAGTTTGTGAATCAAGGCACCATTATATAATACTCTACTAAAAAGTTACCAATATAACAATTTCTTTTGTTAAAGGTTTAATCACTAGTGTAAAAGTAATTCTATGAGAAAACCACACTACACACTCTAAACACTTTGATTCTACAATCAAAGTTTATACACAAAAATCACATAACGGGTAGGAGCTATTTGTACATAAACATTATTATTCTGTTTAATTCCTTGAGGTGCTGGTTGAGAGATTAGGAAAAGTCACACCTAGATCTAAACCAAAGTCTATAACCTACAAGTGGGCCAAATTCAGACCAGTGCCTTTTTTGTATATTAAGTTTTATTGTAACCTCAACACACCAATTCAATACTATACTATCCATGGTCACTCTTGTGGTTCAAAACCAGGCAGAGATTGTGTGGCCTGTAATACCTGAAATACCTACTTCCCAGCCCTGTATGGAAATAGTGTAGAGGTGACCCAAGTGACATTGAAGAAACTAAATTCTGATGCTTGGGCTGTCATCCTCAGTGATGCCCAGGTGAAAATCTGTTTGGGGAAAAATGCATCTGACTTTGAACACAGAAATATTTTTATCATCAAATAAGCCTATCTCAGAGAAGTTTAAAAGAAAAATGATAAAGGAGACATGAGAGATAAAAGTATAATAAAAGTGGAAGCTAATCAGTTCTATGAAATAAGTTTTTGCACAAATGCTTTCTGTTGTTGCTGTTGTTTTTGAGATGGAGTCTTGCTATGCTGCCCAGGCTGAACTCCTGCTCTGCTCTCAAGCAATCCTTCCAGCTCAGCCCGGGCAACATGGTCATAAGGATTATTTATTTGTAAAAGTTCTCCCTTTTAGGTTTTGATAGTAACTTCCTCAAAAGTGTGAAGAAAACTATCTGTTCATGAATTTGTTGTCCACCTTGTCTTAATCTAGATGCAGGCTCCATGAAGGCAGGAATTTCTCTTGCCTACCATTACAACTCCAGTGCCTATAAAGATGCATGGCACATACTACGCACTCAATAAATGTTCAGATATGAGTACCAAGGTTCTGTTTTCCACTGCTTAACAACTCTGACATTTTGAACATCACTCTCTAAAAAAAAAATGGTTACTGTCCCACCCATCCCATACCCTGAGGTTCAATGCCATTAGTAGCAATGTATAGATTCTAGAGCTGCTACCATGTCTCACTTCCCTGGGAGACAGTATAACATGGCTCCCTGAATAAACCTTCCTGCTATATAAAATTTTATGTTCTTGAGATTCTTAAGGAAAAAAGAATATTTTTATTACATTTTATGCATAACGGCCGGGGATTTAGTGCAGTGGTTCCACTGCCTGCCTTGCAAGTGCAAGGTCCCGAGTTTGATCCCCGGTACCAAAAACAAAATATTTTATGCATTAAGGTTCAAATGTTAGACTTTAAGTATCTAAAATTCAGGGAAAGATGGACTAAGTAGACTAAATGTGTGGTTCAGTTTCCAACAAGGTTGAGGACTGAAAAGTACAAACAACAAAAAAAGAGTAAATGCGAATGAGCTCACTTTTCTGGTACCTGCACACTACCAGGTACCTGGGAAGGGCTAGGGCTCCTTCCCTTGAAAGTCTCCTGGTGGCAGCAACATCTTCCATTCCCAAAAGAACAAGGAGTGAAAGGCAGGAAGTTCAGATGCAGAAAACACTCTTGCCACTTTCCCCCTATATGTTGAGAACTAATGGAGCAAAGGGAAATTAAGAAATACATAAAAACAGTTGATATTTTAAACAGACTTTTAAAAACTGAATTAGGAAAAAATGTGGAAAGGAGCCACACTTTTGTTTCCTCAGTTAAAACAGTTCTTGCTTCTTGACTGGCCTCTGAACACTGAAGCTCTTCCTTTCCCATCTAACTTTCTGACCCAAACCCCTGTGAAGGTCTACAGCTTGATCCCTCACTCAAACCAAATAAAGTTCAAACATGGTGAAATTAATCATGGCCTCCATTCCTCTTACCCCAGCCAAAGTCAAAATGTTTTCCAGTGATTTGGTCATTATGAGACGCTTCTTGGCACGAGTTACTGCAACATACAGTAAATTCCATTCATCTTCAGAAAATGACTCTAAAGAAAGGAAAAACATAACTCAAAAGCCTGCTTATAAAAACTATAATCTCATCTAAATGTTTACAACCCTCACTAATTCCTTTAAAAACCATTCCAGATTGGCTGGTTGTATATACAAAGTTTTCCAACAAACATCAACGTCAACAACAAAAACCTCAAAGACTAGTTTTTTAGCCTTGGTATGTGTTAATTTATAATTTAACATTAGCAAGGTAACAGATACAGTACTGGTCCCAGCTCTCCTTACAATACCTGTGAGGTGGATGGGGAAACTGGAGTGGATGGGGTAAGTCACCCACAAAATGAGGCCACTACAAATCAAGGGCCATGGTGGGATCCGATACCTATGCTTTTTCCATTTCCTTAACTGTCTCTCTGGACTCACTCTGTCCAGTCCGGAAATGTCTTAAGTTGTCACAGGACAATCAGGGGAAAAAAACACATGAATAAGTCTGTTCTACCCATCTTATACTTCTCATCTCTCAGTCTTAGCACCTAGTACAACAAAGCAGTGGATCTTCAAATAGGCTAAAAGCCACTGAAATGAACATTTCGAATGGGTAGATTACTCAGTATGTAAATTACATCTCCACAGAGCACCTTCCCCAACAAAAAGCAGATGATAATCACTCTTTGGTCACCTTTCTCCTCACTCCACTTCTACTTGTGTTCAACATCATGTCTCTCCCCCTTTTTGGCTATATTCATTAGATGTAAGGGATATTTAATATTTACATTTTCATCACTTCAATTTATGCTATGTTCCAAATTTTTAATCCATATATAACAACTTTTTTGTTTGAAAACTTCAAATGGTTTTATTCTAAGATTTAAAACCAAAATAATAGGACTGGTGCTTTAGAGTTTAGTAACTAGCCTTGAATATAAATTTTAAAAAGTAGACAAATGATAGGCCTGGGATTTAGCTTTGTGGCACCATCCCTGCCTCACAAGCACGAGGTCCTGAGTTCAATTCCTGGTACGGGGGTGGGGGAGAACAGACAAATGATAAAGTGTGCTACTTCATCTTTTATGATTTTTAATTATTTTAATGAGAATTAAAGAAAAAAAATACTATGGTAAGCAGGTAAATTAAATGTTTTAAAAAGATGCGGCTGGACACCCACACTCTGACAGTAAAAAGCTCAAGGCTGAAGGTCAGATGTGAGCATAATTGCAAGTACTCCTGAGACAGAGGCCCCTGTGGAAGTTCAATTGTTCTAAAAGCCACAATATTAAGAATCAAGAGTTTAGGACTAGGAGGTGTTTCTTTTTTTTCCTTCTAGAACGACCCTATAAGCAGGTCACATCATTCAACCAAACTCCAGGCAGTCAAAAAGCAGCGAGGCAATTCCTAACTACTAAAACAAGAGGACCAGAGGAGAGACCAGTCTCCTTACCAACTCGGAAGTGAGGAAGCTGGGCAAGATTATGCCTGGCACAAGGCACTTTCACAAAATCATCCAGAACATGCACAGTATCAAACTCCAAGCCTTTGGCTTTGTGCACAGTGCCCAAAATGTACTCTACAACAGAAAGACAGAACTTGGTTAGATGGGTACTTCCCAGGGAAAGAAACGAGAAGAAAAAGTTTCCTTGCAGATGTAAAGCTCTGTAGGAAAAGGAAAAAGAGGAAACTATAGTCAGAAAAAGAGAAAGTTCAGAGAAAATTTGTTGCAAAGCACCACCTGGAAACAGCCCAAGTGCCCATCAACTAGAAACTGGATAAAGAAGATGTGGTTTTTTTATAAAATGGAGTACTACTCAGCCATAAAGAATGAGAAACTAGAGACATTTATAGCTAAATGGATGCATATTGAAGCCATACTCTTAGGTGAAATAAATAGGACACACATGTGTAAATACCAAATAGTTTCTCTGGTATGAGAAACTGAAAGTGTAAATAAGGATTAAAATGATTAAAATGAATAATTGATAATTTGAAATAGGAAGAAAAGGTCCAAAGGGGTAGGGAAAGTGGGGGGAAGGGGAAAGGAAAGAAGGGAAAGAAAAAATTGTAAAAAAAGGAAAAAATGGAAACAAAGTCTTTGTAAATAGGGAAGGGGTGGAGGGGGTGAAGGGAGGACAGGAAATGGGGAAAAAATAAGAACCAAGATACATCATGTACAGGTACAAGCACCCAATGATAAATGTAAATGTACCGTATACCTAAAATGTACCAATAAAAGAATTTAAGCCAAAAAAAAAAAAAAGAATCACATTCCAGGGGCTGGGGATTTAGCTCAGTGGTTCTGCCACCTGCCTCACAAGCACAAGGTTCTGAGTTTGATCCCTGGTACCAAAAGAAAAAATCACATTCCAGTGTGCAGAGTACCTTGACCCATCTTCTACACTTGACACAGGAAGGGACAGATGCCTAGGAAAGGGCTGTATGGCTTGCCCAAAGTTATACATGGTAGAGCTGTACTCAAAAACTCCATTTGGCTGGTTTCAAACTGATACAGCAATAAAGACCTGTAAGGTAGAATGAGCACCCTGCTCTATTCCCTTTTCTCTTTATGTAGTACTTGGGATCAAACCCAGGGCCTTGTCCCATTTCTCTTAAACAGCACAGCCACTCATGGTCACAGATACTTCATGCAGAATGAAATATAAGAAGACAATCTGTTCCTCCACTTGGAGGAAGATAAGAAGCGGTAGCTTTCCTTACCTGCAAAATCCAGATCTTCTATATGGCATTTCTCTATCCTTTCCACCAGTTCTGGAATCCTGATATTATACTTCTCAACAACTGCAATCTTCGCTTCAAGCTCTTTGTCCTCCGCAGCAGTCACATACCTCTTAAAGCCACTAAAGCCCTCTTTGTGCACCCATCTTCTGATAAATCTGTCTTTAATGATGAGGTTTCCTGAGGAGAACACAAACACAGGTCATCGTGAGGTAGGCTGTCCTAACTCTAAGGCAGCAGCTACACACTTCTAGCCAGAGCATGACACTAGTTGGCTCTAAATTGGGAGACCCAGGTTCCGGTCCTGACTGCATCACTAACTCACCGTGCGTCCCTAGGCAAATCAGTGTAGTGGTCTCTCCATCTCCAATAGATCCTCACCTACTTCACAGGGATTTGTAATAGTGTGATCAAAAGGAAAAGAAAAGCACTATGAAAATACCAGAAGCTATATGGGGCCCAATGCAGAGGTGTCAATGTGTAAAGCTGTTCAGGTAGACAGGGATGCAGGGGAAGACAACCGAAGGGACCAATGATGGAAAGTAATGAGACTCCTCAAAGAAATATCTAGAAAAATCTGTCAGTACCTCGGAAAACAAGAGGTCTCAGGCATTTCTCTCTTTAAGGGAAAAGAGCCGCTTCTCTGGAGTGACAAGAACTCTGACTCAGAACCAACCCAAGCCATCCCCATCCCTGTCATTTGAGTGCTGCTTTCCACTGCTCCAGGCCAGTGGGTACTCACGTTTCTTTCGCTCTTCCTCTGGCTGAAGGAGGATCCAAATATCAACGATTCTGTCCAATCCAAATGATTTAATCCCCTGAAAAAGTTTTTTGGTGGGATTTTTGTTTTGCTTCTTAACAAAACAAAATAAACCTAATGTAGGCATAGGAATTTTAAATAAGATAGTTTCTTGGATATGATCTCAAACTGCACTCAAAGCATACCCAGTTAAGTGAGGAACTTCCATCAACCACAACCACACAGCATTGAGTTAATGAGTGGCCTGGAAACTCAGAATTATCAAATTATAAATTTTAGCTGCTACCTAAAACTCTTCCTATGTTTTTCAAAAAGGTGAGACCTAGCAGCACACTGCTTTCTCACCAATGAAAGGGCAATGTAAGTCTACCTCCAGGAACAGGAAATGGTTGCCACGAAGAGTAACTAAGTACAAAGTGGTGACTGGGAATACTTACCACTGTTTCTTGTGGAACAGAAATAATGTCTACAGGTCCAGATTATTTTTTTATTTTAAAGGTAAGCTCTGGGAGGAAAAGGCGTAATTGTGCCATAGTAACCCTGTTCTACCTAAGCAGTGCCTGCTGAATACTGGTTAGGGTTCCAGCCCTCACACAGCACCAGATCCAGTAGACAAAATGACTAGGGCACCTCGCTCCAAGGGCTTTTCATGTTTTGGGGAAGGACACGTAAAATAGTGAAATAAGACAGGATACATTAGAACTCACAAGCACAAATGGGATCATGATAATGACACGTTACAGGTATAAAGGGGATGCAACAGAGCAAAAGAGAACAATTTACTTTATATCATGCCCAGGATAGATGACAGTCCAAAAATATTATTCTCTTACAATAATGAAATAGCTAAATTATGCTGTATCTACTAGATCAATATTATAAAGCAATTACAATAGTAATGAAAGAAAATATGCTTGTGTTGAATGAAAAAAAGCACACATCTTTATATAGACCGTAATTTCAATTATGCAAAAAATATACTATAAAGACAAAGACAAAAATAATTAACAAAAATGAGAACTACTACTGAAATACTGGGATTAGATGTAATTTTTCATTTTAGTTCCACAATTTCTATCGCATGAATATATAATCTTTTTTTTTTTTGGTACTGGGGATCGAACTCGGGTCCTTGCGCTTGCGTAGCAGGCAGTGAAACCACTGAGCTAAATCCCCGACCCTATAATCTTTATTTTTAAAAAAAATCAAGTACCTTTTGATTATGAATCACTGAGTACATATATTGAGTACCTAGCAAGTGATAGGCCCTCAAAAATATTTTCTATAAATGATATCACTTAGTCACATAACTTTGCTTCATTATATCTTAACTTCCCTGTGAAGCAGGTCAGGGAAAGGCATTGTTTTGTCTTAGAGAGAATGAGGCACACAGAAGTTGCCCCAAGACACACAAGTTAGTGACAGGGCCAGAGCTAGAACCCAGGGTTTAACTCCATGTGTTTTAGAGTAACCGGTGCTGCCAGCATGTTGTCAGCTCAGCTGTCTCACACTAATAGACAACACACAGTCAGAAAAGCCTCAGACAGCAAGCAGCCTCCCTGAATAGCCCACTATAAGAAGAACATTAGTTTGCTAAAGAATAGAAGAAAAGATCCTTGGTCCTTATTGGGTCTGACTTTACAGGAATATTTCACTAGCATCCTCAGGGTAGCCAAGAATAAAAACTTCAGTCACGATGCAGCCTGATGAAAAGAGCCAAAAACCCAAAAGCTCTCCTGCACAAATTTTAATGAAGTTGAACATTTTTATCAGGTATGTTTGTCTACAATGTTTCTATGCATGAAGAAGTCAACAGAAATTTACTCTTACCCCAATCAAATGTATCCTTGATGGTACTTCTCCTTCAGTCACCCGTACAGCCTCATCAAACACATTAGCGTTGGTGCGGGACAAAAGAGCCACTTGTCCCTTTGTATCACCTCTAATGCCACCTTTGGGGAGAAAGCACAAACTCTGTGGCAAATGAAATTAAATGACACAATTAATTTTTGTAGCAAATAAGAGAAGGACATTAAAAGCCTTACTCAGATGGTTTCCTCCAACCAATGTCTTTTTCCTTACTCTCTTGCAGACATCCAAGATAGTAGCTCCCACATAGGCTATTTCCACACCAAATCTAAAACTCTGTTGGAAAATAACAAAACAAAGGAGTTAGCAACTGTCTTAATGTATGTTAAGCTTCTTCTATCACTGCCAATCCATGAGTCATCTTACATGGGAAGGGGATTTGGAAATTCTCTATAGTACAAGTTGTACCCAAACAGGAGCCTGGTGATCCAAGAATTATTGACTTTATTTTTAAGTGTTAAAAATAACATTTTCAGCCCAGGGATTTAGCTCAGTGGCACCATGCCTGCCTTATAAGTGCAAGGTCCTGAGTTCAATCCCTGGTACCAAAAAAAAAAAATTTGCATTTTCTATCTTGAAACCCTGGTGTGATCTATTTTTCCCTCCTCCTTATCCCCAATCCAAATCCTAACAATTCTTCCATCATTCTATTTATCCTATCTTTTCTTACCACTACTATCAGCTTCCTAAACACTCAAACTTCATACCTCACCTATCTGACCTCTATCTCCAGGCTTCTCCCACTGTCAATCGATTCTCTCTCCCTCTGACAGATGAATCTGTCCCTAAAATCTTTTAAGAAATTCCTTATCTACAGAAAGAGAAAAGCAATACATATGGGGGAGGAAAGAACAGAAAGAGAAAACAAGAGATGCATTCACCCTCAGGGTCCTCCACAACCTGGACAGTCTTTATTTTCTATTATCTCCCAACACCAATAGTAACATTTCCTTTTTTTTGGTACCGGGGATCAAACTCGGGTCCTTGCACTTGCGCAGCAGGTGGCAAAACCACTGAGCTAAATCCCCGGCCCAGTAACATTTCCTTTTAAGTAAATCTACCGTTTTCAAAATCAAATATTACAAAGTTTAAGTTATACAAAGGGTTAATAGAAGGTATGGGTCTCTCCCCTTGCCTTTGAGATGCCTTTCACCAGTAATTATAACTACTGTCCTGCTCAAATCAGCCACAAGCAGAACGACTGTTACCTGAACATTCCCTGTACTTCCCGTCTCAGCTCATGCTGCCTCTATCAGCCCCAGAAGCCATTTTTCAATTATCTCAATCATTTCCTATACCAGCCCAAAACCTTATTCCTTGACCATTCCAGCTAGAAAGATACCATTCTTCCCCAAATGCCTGGTATTTATTGCCTTTTTCCATGCACTCATAATTTAAAGTAGTACAGTGTTACATCTTTTGGTTAACAGCAATAGTCAAAGGAAAACTGAACTTTCAACAAATAGTATTTTGTTGCTATAAAACTATTTGGAGTAAACTATAACCCACATTATAATATAAATACTCATGAGTGTATACTGTGATACATAAATCACTGAATAAACAAATATCTTTATGCTATCATGTAATGGGAGAGAAAAGACAAATCTCCTTTGCAGAAGAGTTTCAAATGATTCATGAAATACTCCAAAACTTACTCCTCAAAGTATGGGCTTAATACAGGGACTTCCTTCTACAGCATGCAGTATAGTGAAGAAACATGACAAACACTACTTTAGCCAGGTGTTCAAGGTCAACATCATCAGTCATAAACCACATTGATAATACGTACCCTTGATATAATGTGATAAAAATAGCACTTTACTTCCATGCTCTGCCTCCCAAACCATAACCTTCATCTAATAATAAGAAAAACATCTGATAAATTCCAGTATAGGGTCATACAGATAACACTTGAACAGTACTTCTCAAAATGTTCAAGGTCATCAAAAATAAGGGAAGCAAAAAAACCTGTCATAATCCAGAAAAGCCTAACAAAACATGTGTAATGTGACATCCTAGATGGAATCCTGGAATAGCAAAAGCCATTATTCAGAAATTAAAGAACTCTAAATAAGCTTTGGACTTTATAAAACATCCAAACTGGTTCATAATTTGTGGCAAGTATTCCACATTCATGTAAGATATTAATTCAGTACTAGGAAAAACTGAGTGCAGGGTGTATGAGAACTCTCTGTACTCCCATCTCAATTTTTCTGTAAATTGTAATTGTTCTACAAAAAGATTTCTGGGTATGGTAATTAATGCTTGTAATCCTAGCTACTCAGAAGGCTGAAGCAGAATACGGAATTTGAGACCAGCCTGGGCAACACAGTGATACTCTGCCTCAGAAAAAAAGAAATAAAAAGCAAACTAACAAAAAAATCCAAACAAACAAAATGTAAGGTCAATTATGAAAACAAAAGTATGCTGAGCCGATGCCACCTAAAATACTACAGTAGATGGAAACCCAAGGGAGGAGAGTCACGAGAGTCCAGAAACCTCCAAATAACATATCAAAGCACAGTACAGTTCATTTCTCAATACAGGTAACACCCTGCACATCCTCTAGGTAGAGGGAGTTTTAATTAAAAGCAGAAGTTTGGAAACCTCTGGTCTCAGGGCTTTTCACACTTTTATAAATTGATGTTTCCAAAGAGAAGTTTTCAAAAAGCTTTTATTTATGAGAGGTGTATATATATCCATATTTACCATATTAGAAAATTTAATTCATTTGAAAATAGTACTCCATTATATGATAGCATAAAAAATACTGCTTTGAATCATAACTGTATTTCCTGAAACAAAAATAGCACAAACACTATTATGACATTTTTCACAAATCTCTTAAAACTACCAGATTCTCATACTTACTTACATCTGCACTATCTGTTTTGATACATTATTATTGCTGAAGTTTATGAAGAAAATTCAGCCTCAAAGAAAATGTGTAGTTGGAAAGGGAGGGATAGTTAATCATCTTTTTGCATAGTCAAGGACACTAAGTTGTCATGCTCACTATGGCAGACATAAGTTTCTCCCAAGTTTTAAGTTTGCTTAAAAGCAAGAATCTTATCTTTGAAAAAAAAAAATTGGCTATAAACACTGTTAGCTATTTTCCTTGAACTCACTGCTCATTTCACTCATCTTTGAGAAAATACCAAATAGCCAGCTCAGAATAACCAGAGATAGTCTTTAAGGTGTTTTTTCAAATAAAAACAGCATTACAAGAATAAAGCAGCCAGTTCAGCTCCCAACTTAACTGTAACTGTCCTTCTTGGACAGCCATCAGGCTTTAGTCTGCAGCAGCAGAAGTGCTTTGTCAGTATTTCAACATACAGAGGATTAAAAAGACTCAAAGGTCAACAGGTAATAAGTTAAATCATTTTTGCTTCCTCATCAAGAACATTGTTAAGTGAATTCCTTTTTGGTGTGTGCATGTGTGTGCGTGTGTGTGTGTGTGTGTGTGTGTGTGTGTGTGTTAATTCTAATGTGTTGAAGCTTTATGACTGCGAGACTGGTTTCCTGCCAAGGCCTGATTCATAAAACAGCACCAGCAGTTTTACCCACTAGCAGTGCAAATGTAAAGATAGCAACAGAGGCAAAGTGGTATTTCAAAAACAGTTTTGACTTTGCAGACCTCCTAGGAACCACACTTTAAGAACTACTGCTTCAAAGTATGGATATGATATATACTGGGAACCTAGCAAAATACCATATACCAATGGCTGGTGCATAAAAAATGAGGAGAGAAATATAATGCTTGCTTACACACTTTGTGGACTCAGAAGCAGAAAGAGCTCTTACCTGTGTGAGATAGAAGACGTGAGTGTGGGGGACTGTGAACAAAGCGTTGACTGCACCACGAAAGGTATAGATCTGTTGGTGTGGGTCCCCTACAAAGATCTTCCCACATGGCTGAGACAGAACTATATTCATGATAGCTGCAACCAAAGGGGAAAAATGAGAAATCTGAAGTACTCTAACCATGCAGGAAAAAAAATTATTTTTAAGAAAGAAAAGGATGTGGGCTGGGGATTTAGCTCAGTGGCACCAGCCCTGCCTTGCAAGCACAAGGTCCTGAGTTTGATCCCCAGTACCAAAAAAAAACCAAAAGGATGAAAATGTTTTCACAAAAGTAAGCCAGGACATGATGGACAACAATGCTGTCTTTTTCTACAGGATAGGCATTCAATAAAAAAATAATAATAATAAACAAACAGTTTCTGACCCTAGGAATGCAGATTATTTCTAATCCTAGATGAATTACTGAGCGTAAGAAAATATATAAGCAAATATAAAAGGAGATAAATTGTCTTCCTTCTCTAATAATTATAAGACTCAAATATGACCATATGACCTAGCAAGTCAAACTCATAATACATCTAGTCTCCACTAACCACTTGAGAAATATACAACACAAAGATTCTAAACAGACACTTTTTCCCACTTGGCATGAGTCTAGGTCTCTACCATCTGATGAGCTACTCAGTCAACATTTTAACAACTTCAACAAAATATGCAGGAAAACAAATCTGCTTTCCATGAGAAGAGACAACTGCTGAAATCTTAAGTGAAATGAAAAGGATTTCTGAATGGCTAAGTATCATTTATTTGTCTTCTTTAGCACAAATAAGAATAATCAACTTATCCCACACATGTCCTCTTACACAATCATGACGCTGTTTCTACGTATTGAGACTACGGGTGTCCTGAATAGTTTATCACCTGGAGTACAGTCCTGTGCCTCATCCACAAAGATGGCGTCAAAAGAGGCAAGTAAAGGCTTGCTCAGCTGCCAGAGTTTCAAATAGCCTAGAAGAAGGGAGCAGTAAGAGTCACAACTCACAAGGAAAGCAGTTATATCTAACAGACCCCAATGTCTGGAAACTTGCCTACCATCGTGAGTCATTTGGTAAGCCTCTTCTTTGCATTCCCCCAGCTTCCGCATGTTGTCCCAGAGACGGCTTGCTTCAAGGACACCATTCTAAAAAGCAAGTGGTAGGGGAACCCAAAGTTTAAGACCCTAGAAAAGACAGTAGCCTGGAATCTCACTTTCACTTCTACATATAGTAGCAGGAACAAAGGGATCATCACAAAAGACAGAGAGGGAGGCCCCCGACCTAAGTCTCCACAGCAGCCTTTTAACATCATGGAAGGTCTTGAGTGCTAAGAAGAGTGAGAAGCTGAGGCCATACCAGGCATGGTGGAGCAATGATCAAAGATCACAATAGCTGATGAACCAGAAAGGGCTCAATTATTCTTCTAGATTTATGACTGACAATTCTAAAGGAATAGCAAATGATTAACAAAGAAAAAAGACTTTTCCAATAGCAAAATAAAAAAATTAGAATGAGACTCCCAATCACCAGATGAGATTCTGGGTCCAGAAGACTCAATGACAAACTCCTAAACTGTAGGCAGTCACTCAATATTCTTATCTATTAAATGGAAGAACTATGATGAGGATTAAAATGTCTGTGTTCTTCTAGGAGAAAATATCTTATAATTTGTAAGTGTCATGATGGGTCTATAGCTTCATTTGTTCATCTTCAATTTCCTAAGAACAATTCTGAAGAAATAAGATAGAAATGTAATACCAGACCCCAAAATATAAGATATTTGATACTCACCAGTTTCTCACTCTGTTCAACCATGACTCTCTGCCCCTGGCTGTTCTTACACCAAATAGGCACGTGATCAATAGTCAGCTCTTCATCAGCAGAGGCAAAGAAGTTTTCTAAAGTCTTACACACTAGCTTGGCCCTTATGAATCCACCTTTCCCTTCAGCAAGGACAGAATTGACCATGAAGGGTGTTAACTTGAAGAGATTCAACTTCTTCTTTAGCTGGTACCTGTAATGCATATCCCAAATGAACAGTAGCTGACTTTACTGGCACTGTTGTATTTAGTGCCTCCCTCCTTCTGTCCAATGACATTACAAAGTCACTCCAGACATCATTCACTGGCCTTCACAAGGTCTATGTTTGATCTGAAAGCCACTTATAATAGGCTTTCAGTAATTCATGTATTACAATCCAGAAAAGGAGTTAACTCACGGCAGATACTATCATTCCAAGGAATGGTCCAGGCTTTAAGTGGTCCCCAAGGGAGCACTCAAAGTTCCTTGAAGCCTTATGTCCAACAACCCTTGCACATAAGCATCTCAACTGAAGCTCCACCCACCCTCTCCCAAGGAAAACTTAAAACTTATCAGGCTTGGTGATATCCTGAACTTTAAACAAATTATTTTAATTTTCTGTGCTTCAATTCTACAAATATGAGAATGCCCCTCTCAGGATAATATTGTTATCTGCAAATAATACATTTTCACAGGGTCAAAGTACAAATCACTAAAACTATCTTTCTCCTGCCTGTAAATGGAGATAACAGCCTTATATTTTCTGAGTGTTGTGGGGTAAGTTCATATGTGATTACAATGATTATTATGTGAAAACAGTATGAGAAATGACAATGACATTAGCCCTAGTCATGCTCACTTCCGCCCAACGTGTCCATAGGCCATGGAATGAAAGGTTTTGCAGATGACATTGCTGGGGAAGACGACCTCAGCCTGCTTTGCGATGCTCTTGTTGAATGTTACATACAGAAATCTGCTCTCAGACCACTTCTCAGCATACTTGACCAGGGTAGAGGTCTTCCCCGTGCCTGCAGAAGCCAAGAGGAGAGGATTGACCCTCTGACCAGGCAAAGCGTTCCAAAGGATCCCCAATCAGGTCTTGTTTAGGCTTATCCCACATCTGGCTTGAGATCAAGACTGATTTCAATATTGGTAAAAGTGGTGCCATAAAAAAGAGCAGCAGATTTTAAGTCAGATTAAGGTAGACTAGGATTTTGGTTATGGCAGATTCTAGCTGAGTAACACAGACCTCATTGAGTTTCAGTCTGCTCCTGAGCAATGTGCTTGTGATCAAAAAAATGTGGTAAAAATGTTTAAATTTAAAAATACTTTATTATGGTGCCAGGAGTTGTGGGTGAAGGCCTGTAATCCCAGCACTTGGGGGACTGAGGCAGGCAGATTGCTGTGAGTTCAAGGCCAGCCTGAACTACATAGTGAGACTCTGTCTCAAAAAAGCAAAAAAAAAAAATGCTATTATTGCCATTAACACTTCTCAAAATACTCCATTTCACTTTGAATACATTTGTCCCATCATTCTTGCCACTTTCTGAAGCAATCCTGGAAGTTCTCTTTCATGAATGTCTTTAGTTGCATTTTTATGGCTGCCTTGATGTCCCGAAAATCGATTGAAAACATTTACCTTTCATGGTCATTTTGACTTTTGGGAAAAAGCCAAAAGCTGCATGGTGCCAGATCTAGTGAATAAGGTGGGGAAAAAAAAATTACCTAAAAAAAACCAAGATAAGGGCTGGGGACTTAGCTCAGTGGCACCACACCTGCCTCGTAAGCACAAGGTCCTGGGTTCCATCCCTGGTACCGGAAAAAAAAAACAACAAAACCTAATAAGGTGGATAAAGACATACTGTAATATTTTTTATAAGCTTGTCTTTCTGTTGGATGACACTTGGCAGCGGCATCCACTGTATTTTTGGTCATACTTTGTAAGAACACTCATGAAAGAGGACTTCCAGCACTGCTTCAGAAAGTGGCAAGAATGATGGGTGTGTTCAAATGAGGAGTATTCTAAGAACGATTGATGGCAATGTGTCTTTTACTATAATCAGCTATTCTATTTAAACACACACCATAATTTTTAATCACTCCTTGTATGTGGGTACACTTAACTGTAGAGTTTGTGAGGACAAAGATAACCATAAAGTCCCCAGCAGCAGGAACTCAATAAACAGTAGCTAATACTGACCCAATAGTCATTCCTGCATCTAAAGTAAGAGAATGCAAATGGACTCAAGAATTCTGAGTCACTCTGAACTGTCCTGTCTGCTTCACCTCTCCACCATTCACTTTTTAGTTATTCAATTTGACATTCATTTTACAAGTACATGATCACCTACTGTATGTTCAGCTGTATGCTAAACATGGTGAGATAATTCTTAAAACATACATTACAATCTAGTTGAGAATAAAAAAAAAAAACACCACAAGGTGAAACAGACAAAATGAGAGTATGATAACACAGTAAGTGAAAAAGAATATGGATTGGAAACCAAAAAAACTCACCTGTAAAGAAGAAAATTGGTGAATCTTTCCCTATCTGAAAGGGCTATTTTGAAGATTGATGAAATAATTTGGAAGTATTTTTAAAATGTATATGTTGGCTATTTATGTAGTAATCAGGTACTGAATAATTAACAGATGATTAGTTACAGTAGGAGTTCAGTAGGACTCAAATGATTGAAAAAGTATCAGAAAGAAACAGAAATGAAGAGAGTCAACACAGCATATCAAAGAAAGGAAGAGAAAAATCTGAGAAAGAGTAGAGAGGGATGAAGAGCTGGAGGAAGAAAAAAAGATAGGAAGGAAAGGAAAGCAAAGACAAGAAGGCATGTCTTTGGAGGGACATACAGACAGCTTTGAATTTTGTCTCTACCACTTATTCGCTTATTTAATCTGGAACAAGTCTATCTGAGCTTCAATGTCTTTATAAAGTAACTAACCACCCTTACAGAACATTGTTAGCACAAGCACCCATGCCAGGCACATTGCAGGTATTTAATAAACTGAATTGTTAGTAGGATTTTTAGGCAGAAAAGTAGAGTAGCAGGAAGGGAGTCCAGGTGGAGAAAATAACACAAGCTACTGATCAGACAAAAGACCAGCCAGTACTTCAGGAGACTAAGCAGATCAGCTCAGCTGACTGAGGAAGAACAGTCATAACATATTTAGGAAAGCAGCTAGAATCAAATGGAAGAAAGTTCCACTAGATAATATCCTACAAAATTAGGGGACTACTGAAACCCTTTGAACAGATTAACATGACCTGCCTTTCCAAAAAGCCATCAGTGACTGAGCACAAACAATGATAAGTGATATGCTCAATCAGTCCCACGATAATACCTACAAATTAACTCCTATGAACAACCTGTCTAAACAGGAATTCTAATGTGGTTTCTTCCTGGAGTAGTAACAGAAAGCAAGTACTCCTTGGACAACTGGTTTTGAGAGTATTTGATTGAATTAGCTCAATAAAAGATCAAGGTAAAGGTGCTCTGGCAGGTAGCAGGAAAGGGAATGTAGTGGTAATAAAAACAACCACATCATGAACTTGACCCTCTATTCCAGGAACCTGAAGTGAGCTCCCTTACCTGCAAATGCCATGATTTTCACCACCTGGAGAGGTTCCATCTTATGGTTCAGAATCAGCTGTTGTTCATGTGTAAGTTGGATGGTTGTTTTCTTGCTATAATCATTACAGAGGAGAAATCAGAAGAATAGAAAGGAATTTAAAAGCTCAGGGACTAGAATGTCCAAAAATCATATGGGCAAATTGAATAAGCAAAATTTGCCCCCATAGGGGGATAAAAATGCTTGAAACCTAGACTATGATGCTGGTTGCAAAACTCAGTGAGTCTACCCAAAATCAATGAAATATATAAAATGGGTGAAATTTACATAATGTAAATTAGGTTTCAATAAAGTTGCCAAACAAAACACCACCCCTCCTTACATATGAAAATGATTCAAGAATGGAAGACAACACACACATCTCCACTTAGAATCTATACACACCCAGGCCAGACAGATGGCTCTTCTTTAACTTTGGTGGCCTGAGTACAGGAATTCTCCTGAAGATATAGGCAATAGAAAATGTTGTAGTGAATCCTAATAGGAAAAAACAAGTAGATTTAGAGACTTTCAAATGTAAGTCACAATCTGTATATTTCTCCTCAAATGTATTTAAACTTCTTACCATTTCTATAAAGAAAATACCTCCCACCAGTTTATGAAAAAATGGAAAAGAAGAATTTAAATCCATCTACAGGGCCGGGGATTTAGCTCAGTGGTTCCGCTGCTTACCTTGCAAGCACAAGGACCCGAGTTCGATCCCTGGAACCAAAAATAAAAAATAAAAAAATAAAAAAAACTTTGCTAAAAAAAAAAAAAATCCATCACAGAAACTCTCTCAAGGAACACAGTTCTGAAAAGATACCTTATTTCTACATGTGACATCAAAAGGAGGAAGAGAACATGATGTGCTCTTTAGAGAACAAGAGCACTAGCTAAGACCTTTAGAAACAAAAATATCAAAAAAGCAGTAACAGGAGCTGGGGATTTAGCTCAGTTGGTAGAGCACCTGCCCAGCATGCATGAGGCCCTAGGTTCAATCCTCAACACTCCTCCCCTAAAAAAAAGAAAAGAAAAGAAGAACCAGTGGAAAACAAGTATAAACTCTACTCCTAAAAATGAGATTCCTATTCAAATAATTCAACCTTCCTGATAAATTTAATACTATCATCTTTCTGAAACTCAGCTGCTCTGTGGCCAACTTCTTGTGACATGATATTGGTTTAAAAGCAAGAGTAACATTCTCTTAACATCCCAAAGGAAGGGTGCTAAATGGCTAACAAGATAATAATTACCAAGGACAAGAAAGTAAACAAGCCTCCAAGTCAACAAGAGGGAACCAGATAACAAAGTTCAATCAACAAAGGCATGGGATACCACCAAGTTTGTCTACCATAAACTTCCAAAACCTCTACACGTGCACACTGACCCCAAACTCAGCTCCCTAGACCACCAAGTGTGCTGCTTTCTCCCAAGAGTGAGAGGTGCACAGAAGTATCACTCTTTTTGTTGGGGGGTGGGGTGCCAGGAATCAAACTCAGGACCTTGCACTTGCAAGGCAGGCGGCGGCACCACTGAGCTAAATCCTTGGCCCTAGAAGTATCACTCTGATGCAACAGATACCTTTAGTAACACACATTTCAGTATCTGGTCATATTATTTCCTAGGTAAAGCAGGAAGAAATATATAAATGCAACAAGTCCAACAACAAAAACCTATTACTGACTGAATTGTGTCCCCTTGAGATTCATACATTGAAGTTCTAACCCTTAATGTCACTAGAATAAGGAAAAAATTAAGACTAAATGAGATTACAATGCTGGGACCCCGACCCAACAGGATTCGTGTCTTTATAGGAGACAACACCACCCAGCTGTCTCTTCCTCATGTTGGAACCAAAAGAAAAAGTGATTCTAAGCCAGACAGCTGGTTCCTCACCAGGAACTGAATCTGTCACCACCTTGTCCTTGGACTTCCAACCTCCACCAACTATGAGAAAAAACATCTGTTGCTTAAGCCACTTAGCCTGTGGTACTTTGCTATGGCTACCCAAGCAGACTAAGATATACTTTCTGTTCCTCATCTACATCCATGTAAGGACATTTTTCATCATCTGTGCATTTGTCTTACTGATCAGATTATAAAGCTCTCTCTGTCCCTTACCTCAATGCTGTGGAGTGGGATAAAATGTAAACCATACTTAACTGAAACATAACTCAGAAATCTGGCAAACACTCAGACATCTGGAGAATAATGTTCCCCCTTTGCACCGCACCAAGGACCGGAATACTGTTCATTTGGTGCTTCCAGCCACACTCCATTTGCGGGTAATTTCAGGGGCCACCATCCTTCCCTGAAGAGCCATCCTCTCATGGTTTCCACTGCTTCTCCAGCATTGGCTGCACTGCCATGCTACCTGGCTCTACCACTCCAGATCAGAGGGTGGGCCTCTCCATAGTAGCCACCCACGCTGTGGATTTTATTCTAACTCCTAATCATGACTTATGTCTTCTCACATGGTCTCCATCAAATTCTTACACTTAGTCTCTTCCTTATTCACTGCGGTCTTGCCACACTGGGCTTTTTCTCTTCTTCGTACATACCAAACACATTCCTTCTTTGGGGCTTTAAGTGATCTATTTCTTCTCTTAAAATGCTCTTTCCTCGAACCCCAAAATGGTGGCTCCCCCTTGACATTCAGATGTTACTTCCTCACAGAAGCATTTTCTCATACAATCTAAGGCAGTGTTCTCCACCTCCCTCTCACATCATTCTGTTCTATTTTCTCTACAACACTTATACTAAGATGTTTTATTTCACACACTTGCTTAAGTGTTCTTTGCCTTCCCTCACTAGAATAAGAATCTTGTTTAATTTCTTCACAGGAAAGTTGCCAATGTCTGGATAGCATTTGACATGCAGCAGGAGTGTGATATTTGCTAAATGCACATATCCCTCAGAAAACTCACCTGTGCCTATTTCATCACTCTGGTGGAGGAAATTATCAAGGTCACTCTGAATCAGCAACCTAACTAAAGCTTTTTATTATACCCTTAGATGATAAAGTAGATAAGACGTTTACACATTATTTATAGCTATCTCCAAAGTAAAAAATGAAGAAAACAGATCCTAATGTTTTCCTGAGAAAATATAGCCAGACATAAATAGGATGGCTTGTCTTAGTGAGGGGGCATTACCTAAGGCTTCAATACCCATGAATTAAAAACTGCCTTAGTGAGATTTTTTTCTTTTGAGACAGGGTCATGGTGGCCTCAAACTCAAGACCCTTCTTCCTTAGCCTCCAAAGGCCCGGGATTATAGACATGCGTCATCATACCCAGCCTCAGTGAGACCTTACAATTTTTTGGCACTTTACATTCACAGTGCTTTTTACCTCTATTTATATACGAAATTCTCCCAGTCTCTTCATTATACAGAGAAAGAAGCTGAGGCTGAGCAATGAGTTTTATGGCTTGCCTAATACAGTGGATCCTTGACTTATGAACTCAATGGGTTCTCAAGGGCTACTTCTAACTCATTGTAAGTCAATATAGCTGAGAACTAGACATTTACCTGGGTACACGCTATAGATAACAAGAGGCAGATGAATCTTCCATTAACCTAATTAACCCAAGTTATTCATATGTCAGGCTGGTCATAACTTGAGGGTCCACTGTATTTGCCTGATATCCTGAGGTAAACATTGGTGAGTGGCATAGCAAGGACCAGTACCAAGTCTAGGACCTTCTCATTTTACTGCAGCATCTCCTTCCTTCCTCCCAGGACATATTACCTATTACTGATGTTGATCCCCTTCTCCCTCATGGCATAGAGAAGCACAGCTATGCAGTACAAGGTCTCGGTGATATCTGGCATGGTCACTGTGGAGCTGGGTCTCCTGAGGCAGAAGAGTAGCTGCTGGATGTCATTCACACTGCTGGAGAGGAGCACCATGGCTGCCACCAAAGCCCAGACATTAACGCCCTGTGAAGCGAGGTACACAGGATGGGAGGAGAGGACAGGATGCAGGACACAATCACGGCGAATCACACCAAAAAACTGGCAAGGAAAGGTGAGTCTGGGGCTCAGATGCCATCTACAGGTCACCTGAATTGAGCCCAGCTTTTCAAATAATATGTGGGTAACAGAACCTTTCCTTTTGCCCTGTGTTCCCTCTTCTTGTCACTTGTGGATTGGAGATCTTGGTTTTCTTTTTTTTGGTACCAGGGATCGAACTCAGGACTTTGTATTTGCGAGGCAGGCGGTGGCACCACTGAGCTAAATCCCCAGCCCTTGGTTTTCTTTAATTAAAGAACATTTGTAAACTATCTAACATAGAACCCTACACCACAAAAATGCTCCACAGAGTAACCCTCCTCTCCAGGACAGTGTGAGCTCTGAAGTCCACAGGTAGTCAGTAGAGTCAAAACAAGACAACTAGCTAACAAGTGCCTACCTGGGAGACACAAAAGATGGAGCTATGGGGCCAGGGATTTAGCTCAGTGGTTCCACCACCTGCCTTGCAAGTGCAAGGGCACGAGTAAAAAGATGGAGATATGAAAGGAGACTGCAATCTTTGTTGGGAACAAGACTGACAATTCCTTGGCAGTATGGTCCTAATTTACCTTTATTTCTATTATTTAATAATTATTATTTAATATTAAGTTAAATGAATATTAAATTATTTAAAACATTTTTTGAAGACAGTAATGCTCCATTTAGTAATGTATAAGTTTAACTGTTCAGTAACACAAAAAGACACAAATGGACAGATATCTTTTTCATCCTTCCATTAGTACATGTCTCTGTTAAAGAATGCATTCCAAGAAAAGTCCCATGCCCCTCTTGCTACAACCATTCTATGAAAAAAAGTGCACTTCTCCACAACTACCACCAGCAATCACTTCACTCAAGACAGAAAGAGATATGCAGAGGCTGGAATTTCCAGGGTAGCAGAATATATGCAAGAGGCTACATGTGGCTTCCAAGATAAAACACAAGAACCCTGATCTGAATGAGGAGCAATTGGCTGAAAGTCAGGAAACAGGGTTCCTTCCAGCTTCTCCTTTCCTCACCGTGCATGTGTGGCAAGACCTTTAATTTCTCTGTCTCTTTCAAATAATGAAAGCTGTCAACAATGGAATAGGCTGTCTTGTAAAGAAATCTAAGGGGTTCAGGGGTTAGATGGCCACTTTTCAGGAGTATTTCAGAGAAGAATCCTCAATATTATAGGAAAACAGACTGTGTTTATTAAAATTCCTTCCAAATCCAAGAATCTGTAATTATATTTCTCTAAGGGACCAATGAGAAGATTTATGCATCAAATGTTTGGCCTTCAGAAATTAAATAAAGATTTTGAAAAAGTAATCTTTAACTGAACTTAATCAGCAATACACTTTCTTCTCATGAAAAAAAGATGCCATCTGCCCACACACAGTTCCCCACAGCCTCTTAACATACCCCAGCAGCCACGTAGAGGTCAGGCAAGTGTTGACGCACACACGCCTCTGCCTCAAGAAGGAGGGGATGATCCCGCAGACTCCACAACACCCTCTCAGGGTCCACACTTGGGGAGCATTTAGTGGTGGCTGTGAATCTGTAAAACAGTCAGCAAGAATCCACAAGAAAGATAAGCACTGATGTACGAGAAAGGACTTCAAAAACTGTCTCCCTTAAAAGAAACTCACCGTATGAGGTTCAGCACACACAAGTCTGACTCCTTTTCTATGCCATAGTTCAAGAGGATGCCATCCACCTTGCTGACAGTTTGCTCTTCGTTCATTAGGTATCGATGATACAGCTTTTTCCAAGGAATGAACTATATGTGAAAACAACAAAACAAAGTAATACACAGGCAATGCTTATTAGAAAGCAGATAAAGCCACAAACAGATAAGCTACTACCACCTGAAAAGCAAGTATAACTCATACTTAAAAAGCTGAACAGATCAGGTAGAAATACTAAACAAAGTTGGTTGTAACCATGGCTTTAGGGAATCTGAGAAAAGCTAATCCTTTTCAGTTTCCTTACCTAAATAAAACATCAAGACACTACTAGCGCAGAGTTTCAATGAGATAAAATAGTATGAGAGACATGGGTATGCTAACACTAGACAAACAAATTTGAAGAACTGCAACATGAGACAAAAAGTAGAATGATAAAGAGAAAATTTACCAAGAAGATATAACAATTATATGCACCAAATATCAGAGCTCCTAAATATATAAAGCAAACATTGACAGAATTAAAAGGAGAAACAGTAACAGTCAATTTCAACAGATGAGACAATCTAATAGAAGATAAGTAAGGTGACAAAGGACTTGAACACTATAAACTAACTGAATGTAAGGAAAGAGGTATATACAGAATGCTCCATCCAACATTCTTCTCAAGTGCACAAGGAACATTTTCCAGGATAGGCCATATGTCAGGCCACAAAATAAGCCTTATTAAGTTTATTTATTTCTTGTTTTTTTTTTCTTTTTTTTTGAGACAGGGTCTCACTACATAGTTCAGGCTGGCCTTGAACTCACTATGTAGCCCAGGCTGGCCTTGCACTTGTGGCAATCCTCCTGCCTCAGCCTCCCAAGTTCTAGGATTACAGGTGTGGGCCCCAATGCCTGGCAACAAGTTTAAAATGGCTGAATATGTACAAGGTATCTTTTTCAATAACAATAAAATCAAACTAGAAATCAAAGCAACAGCAAAACTGGAAAATACAAAAATACATAGAATTTAAAAACACTCTTAAGGGCAGGGGATTCAGCTCCGTGGTTTCGCTGCCTGCTATGCAAGCACAAGGACCTGAGTTTGATCCCTGGTACCAAAAAAACCAAAAAAACAACAAAAAACCCCCACTCTTAAAACAAGCAATGGCTCAAATAAGAAATCATAAATTTAGAAAGTATCTTGAAGCTGAGCACAGTGGTACACACCTATAACCCAGCATTCTGGGAGACTAAAGCAAATAGATCACAAGTTTGAGTTTAACCTGGGCAACAGTAAGATCCTATCTCATAAAATAAAAAATTTTTAAAGGGCTGGGGATGTAGGTCAGTGCATTCAATCCCTGGTACCATAAAAAAAAAAGTACGTGTACACACACACACACACCAAAAAAATGTATACACACTTCAGGAAAAGAAAAATAGTATGATGTTTTTTCAACAGACAGTGTTACCATCATATGGGGGACCCTAGAGGATGTTGTATGTCACAGAAAACCCACCACACTGCCAGCCCTTAGAGAAGAAACTGAAAATGCATGTGCAGCAATCTCAATGACCGAGGTTACTCAAACAGCAGTTTGCTGTACTAATAAACATCTGGAAGCTAATGGCCACTACTCTGATCACCTCTTGTAATTATAGAGGACAAAGGTACTTGTATTAACCTCATGATGTCTCAGTAAATTTAGTATTAAAATATTTATACAAGTTTTTCTTTTCCTGAAGTGTATATACATTTTTTTGTAGACTCTATATGTATATGTATGCATGTGTGTGTGTGTGTGTGTGTGTGTGTATGTGTGTGTATGTGTGTGTGTGGTGGAGGCGGGGGAGAGAAAGAGAAGACAAGAAAGAGGAAAAGAGAGAGAAAAATGAAAACACAGCATATTAAATTTTATAGGATACACTGAAAGCAGTGCTAAAGAGGAAGCTTAGCTGTAAAGAAGATGTGACGTGAACAATCTATCTTTACTATTAAAGGAACTACAAAAAGAAGAACTAAACCCAAAGTTAACAGAATAAAGAAAAGTAAAAATTAGAATAAAAATATAGAAAAACAGAAAAAACTAACAAAATAAAGAGTTGTTAAAAAAAGTTGTTGGAGAGGGGTCAATAAGCCCTTAGCAAGACTAAGAAAGAGGATTCAAATACCTAAAAATCAGATATTAAAGATGGGATATTACAACTGATGATACGGAAATAAAATGATTTTAAGAGACTACTACGATCAACCACCTAACAACAAATAGAGTATCTTAGAAGAAATGGATAAATTCCTAAAACACACAAACTACTTAAGACTTAATCATAAAGAAATAGAAAATCTGAACAAACTAACAATGAGCAAAGAGATTGAGCCTATAATCAATAATCTCCATACAAAATCCCAGAACCAGATGCCCCTACTGGAGAATTCTTCTGAACATTTAAGGACCAATCAACAGCAAGTGGATAAGGTGGTACACATCTGTAATCCCAGCACATTTAGAGGCTAAAGAAGAAAGATCACGAGTTCAAGCCCAGCCTGGGCAACTTAGTGAGGCCTTGTCTCAAAATAGCTCAGTGCAAAGGGGATGTAGCTCAGTGCAAAGGCCCTAGGTTCAATCTCTAGTTTTTTGTTTTTTGTACCAGGGATTGAATTCAGGACCTTGCACTTGCAACGAAGGCGGGGCACCACTGAGCTAAATCCTCCGGCTGGTTCAATCCCTAGTACTTAAAAACAAACCAAAATACCAAAACAAACCAATATTCCTCATACTGCTTTTAAAAAACTGAAGAGGAAGAAACACTCCTACGAGACAAGCATTACCATGACACCATGGTATGAAAGCCAGACACAGACACTATAAGAAAAGAATCTGAGAACTGTGACAGATTCCTGAAAATGTAACATGTCATTATTTTTTTTTTTGGTACCGGGGATCAAACTCGGGACCTTGCGCTTGCGAGGCAGGTGGCAGAACCACTGAGCTAAATCCCTGGCCCATATCATGTCACTATTAGTAACAATAAAAACACAGTAGTTTTATTCTAACATTTCAAGAGGTAAGTATAAGAACATTATCCCAAGAATCTTCTAAAGCAGAATGAAGAAAACCTTCACTTAGCCCACCTTTGACTGACTATTTAGTTCACACCAGACAGCTTTCAATTTACTGGGCAGAAACACTACGACACAAATAGGATTTACATCTAAAAGGGAGATTTATTTTCTGAATCTGACTTATTTCCTATTGCTAGTCTAAGGGATATATAAGCTAAGTAAAACATTCTCCCAGGCCTCAGGTTTACATAAGAACTTGACCCTGGGATGGGAAAATGTATAATTAAAACAACATAGAAAAGAATGGAGAGCCACAGCAGTGACATTAAATGCATCACCTCTTGTCAATGACCGGATGATTTTAAACAAAGCTGTCTAAAATCACAATACTGTAGAGTATGTAATAAATTATGTCAACAGAGATATAAACTGCTATAACAGCACAAAGAGGAGAAAGTGACTAGCTTCAACAAGGATGAAATGGAAAGAAGTATGAATTAAGTGTTAAAAGAGGTAAGATGTCAAAAAATATGACAGAACTTCTAAGTGGAATGGAGGGATCAGAGGCTCCCCTACCCACCATGGTGGGCCAGAACATGTAGTCTATAATCAGGACACACCAAATTATGTGTTTCAGAGTGAATACAGAGATGTGCTGGGATGATGTGCAAAGTGGCTGAGATGATAGGCTGGGAAAGTATGGAAGGCCTTAAAGGGCCCTAAGGGGTTTAGACACTATTCTGAAGGCAAATGGAAACTGCTACTTTTGAAGAGGCACTATAATCAGAAATATGCAAAGATTTTAGAGGGAAGGTCAGTTAACTGAGCACTTTACTCACCAGTGGGTCACTGATTATCTCCCTCCAGAGGTGACACACCAAGCTCAGATTCCCATAGAGGTCTTCCACAGGGAGGAAGGCAAAGATGTGCCTTAGGACTTCACTAGGCAGGCTACAAATGTGGCTCGGTACTTCTTGGCAGGGCAAGGTCCCAAGAAGCCCATAGTATGAGTCAGGAACGGGGTCCAGCCCAATGTCTTCAATGTCTTGGTCTATTTCTCCAGACGCTGCAGAGTGCCATGACAAACAGCCTTCTGCTTCTTGCCTGGCCTCCCTAGGCCTTGTGCATGATGAGGACAAATGATGCCATGGGGTTTTCTTAGTAACTCCATCCCACTCGCTGGTCCCTGTAGCCTTATTACGTTCTTCCTCAAAGGACCAAGACCGCTTCCTGGAAGGCAAAGCAGACCCTGACGAGCCCAATCTTGCCTCTCCATCACCTTGAGGCAGAGCACAAGTGTTCTCTGCAGGACAGATCATATCACCCTCAGAGTCCTGACAGCTGTCCTGGCCAACAGAACTGCTTTTGGCCATGTCATTGGTGCACTGCTGCTGGCCAGCTAGGAAGAACTCAGGATTGTTCCTTTGACATCCTTGACCTATAGAGAGAACCCAAAAACAATGGACAAAAAATCATCAATGACTGCTGACCTACAGCAGACCTAAATATGATAAACTAATATTCACTTATCTATGTTAACAGAGGAAAGAGATGGGTATGTGTTTATGGGTCAGGTGGTGATATAATGAATTCAAAAAATAGACACATATTTGGAAAGATACAGACACTGTCTTTCGATGGTGTGATGGCCTCCTTCACACCATGCAATGCATACAAGTACAAGGTCACATGCTGCATACTGGACATCCAAATGGACAGACAGAAAGGAAATGACTGCTCACATTCACACATCCACTCACACAATGCATCTCTCTTTGCTTGCTCCTGTGTCTAGGGTTGGATAAATAGGAAAAAACATGCTTTAGGTTAAAAGGGTTTAGCTCATTTGACAGAACTTCCTCCTGTGAAGCTATGAAAGAAAAATATTTTAAAATAAAGAAGAGGGAGAATTCTTTTCATATTATTAGAGTGATATCTAACCGCTGCTACATATTTATTTGCTCAACATTTACTAGGAACCTGTAACTGTGAGATAAATATAGAGAGGGGCCCTGACCTCAGACCTTTCAGGCATGCAAAGGAGCCAAAATGGCAATTTCACACATCACCACAGCATTTTCAAACTCCTAAAAATTATTTTTAAATGCCAATGAAGAAAACACCTTATTGATTTACAACTATCTATACCTATATCTATACCTATGTATTTCTTTCTAAATAGCTACAGCCAAAATTCTTACTGTGGAAAATAAGAGAATAGACTGAAACTACGTTTAGCCTTTTATTTAAGGACTTGAAATTACTAATTCTTCTACACTGGGGAAAAACAATCATAACTGCTTCTGGGGCAATGTGACAGAAACCCAGATTTTTAAAGTCAATAAGGTCTAAATCCTAATATTTCCTAATTGTCAAATTCTCACTAAGAGTTAAGACCTGGTATGCTCTACACTCACAGAGGTCTGAACAACTCAGCAGAGCGATGAGAAATTAACTTTTATTTATAAACTAAATATCAGACAATATATAATGAAGTTATAGTAGTTCCCAAAAGTGAGAAACACGTATTACAATATTTAAAGAAAACTAGGTAATATTTAAATTGTATTCTGAAATTAGATATATCAAAGAGAACTAAGGCAATTTGGATTAAATTAACAAGTATTAATAAATATAGGAATCCATCTGCTACAGGGAGGAGTAATAAGAAACTAAACTGCCAGGAGTGGAACTTTCATGTATTAATAACAAAATGTTTGAGGATCTGGTCATTCCACACTGTACATATGTATCAAATTATCACACTATACCTCATAAATATTATAT